>WOXC01010672.1:0-89858 GCA_011680675.1 Gymnobelideus leadbeateri | reverse complement strand
GGACTCCTTCTTCACTAATTTTCCCAAATAGTTTGTAGAGTATTGGAATCAATTGTTCTTTAAATGTTTGATAGAATTCACTAGTGAACCCATCTGGCCCTGGAGATTTTTTCCTAGGGAGTTCATTGATGGCTTGTTTGATTTCTTTTTCTGAGATGGGGTTATTTAGGTAATTCACTTCCTCTTCAGTTAATCTGGGCAATTTGTGATTTTGTAAATATTCATCCATTTCACTAAGATTGTCATATTTATGTGCATACAATTGGGAAAAATAATTCCTCATTATTTTTTTGATTTCCTCTTCATTGGAGGTAGATTCACCCTTTTTATTTTTGATACTCATAATTTGGTTTTCTTCTTTCTTTTTTTTTATCATATTGACTAAGGGTCTATCAATTTTGTTGATTTTTTCATAAAACCAGCTCTTGGTTTTATTTATTAATTCAATGGTTTTCTTAATTTCAATTTTATTAATCTCACCTTTGGTTTTCAGTATTTCTAATTTAGTACTAAATTGGGGATTTTCAATTTGTTCTTTTTCTAGCTTTTTCAATTGCATGTCCAATTCACTGACCTCCCTTCTCTCTGCTTTAATTAAGTATGCACTCAGGGATATAAAACTTCCCCTGAGAACTGCCTTTAGTGCATCCCACAAATTTTGGTATGTTGTTTCATTATTATCATTCTCTTGAATGAAATTATTGATTGTTTCTATAATTTCTTCTTTGACCCACCAATTTTTTAGGATTAAATTGTTTAGTTTCCAATTAGTTTTTAGTCTATCTTTCCATGGCCCTTTATTGCATATAATTTTTATTGCATCATGATCTGAGAATGATGCGCTTACTATTTCTGCCTTTCTGCACTGGATTGTGAGGTTTTTATGCCCTAGTACATGGTCTATTTTTGAGTATGTACCATGCACTGCTGAGAAGAAAGTAAATTCCTTTTTATCCCCATTCAGTTTTCTCCAGAGATCCATCATATCTAGTCTCTCTAAGATTCTATTCACCTCCTTAACTTCTTTCTTGTTTATTTTGAGGTTAGATTTATCGAGTTCAGAGAGGGGGAGATTAAGGTCCCCCACTAGTATAGTTTTGCTATCTATTTCTTCCTCTAATTCCTTTAACTTCTCCTCTAGGAATTTGGATGCTATACCACTTGGTGCATATATATTAAGTAGTGATATTGCTTCATTCTCAATGGTGCCTTTTAGTAGGATATAGTTTCCTTCCTTATCTCTTTTAATTAGATCTATTTTTGCTTTTGCTTTATCTGAGATAAGTATTGCTACCCCTGCTTTTTTTACTTTAGCTGAGGCATAATAAATTTTACTCCAACCTTTTACCTTTACCCTGTGGGTATCCCTTTGTTTCAAATGTGTTTCTTGAAGACAGCATATTGTAGGATTATGGTTTTTAATCCATTCTGCTATCCGCCTCTGTTTTATGGGAGAGTTCATCCCATTCACATTCACAGTAATGATGACTATCTGTCTCTTCCCTTCCATCCTATTCCCTCCCCTGTTTATGTTTTTGTTTATTCCTTCTCCCTTCCCCTCCTTGAAGTTTTCCCTTTTGACCGCCCCCTCCCTCAGTGTTCCCACCCAGTGACCCCCTTCTTAACCTACCCTCTCCCCTTACTACTATTTCCCTCCCTTATAATCCCTCCCTTTATTCTCCTCCTTTTCACCCCCCCCTTACCCTCCCACTATCTATAGGACACAACAAATTTTTATACTTATCAGAGTAAATTACTCCCCGTTTGATTCCAAACCAATGAGAGTAAATTTCAAACAATGCTCCTCTCCCTCCCTCCAATTCCTCTATTTAATGAATTTATGTGTCTATTCACGTTAGATTCTTAAACTTCACTGATTAATTTGATCCTTCTTTGAACCAGAACCAGTGAGAATAGTGTTTAAATGATGTTCCTCTCCCTCTTACTTTCCCTTCTTCTATAGTGTGTTTTGATGCCTCTTCAGATGGCATATTTTACCTTTTCCTAGCTCATCCTTTCCTTTTTCCCATTACAGTACCATTGATCCCCTTAATAGTCTTTTTTTTAGACTCCATGTTAGTGCATTCATACCCACACCCTCTAAGTATAACCCTTTTGCAGGTCATGATAATCATAGAGATTTCAAATATTGACAGTTATCAGCTCCACATATAGGGATGTGAACATTTTGCTCTTGTTGCATCCCAAGTAATGAGCTTGTGTTTGTGGGTGTGGGTATGTGCACTTCTGCATGTGTGAGTCTATGTTACCCTTGTTTACCTTTTTATGTTCTTCTGGAGTCTTGTAATTGGAGATCAAATTTTCCATTGAGCTCTGGCTTTTTCATTAGGAAAGTCTGGAAGTCCCTTACTTCATTAAACGTCCATCTCCTTGCCTGAAAGATTATGCTCAGTTTTGCCGGGTAGTTAATCCTTGGTTGTAGTCCTAGCTCTCTTGCCCTACGAAATATCAAATTCCAGTCCCTCCGCTCTTTTAATGTAGAAGCTGCTAGGTCCTGTGTGATCCTAACTGTAGTTCCTCGATATTTGAATTGTTTCTTTTTGGCTGCTTGTAGAATTTTTTCTTTAATCTTATAATTCTGGAATTTGGCTACTATATTTCTTGGAGTTTTCAGTTTGGGATCTCTTTCAGGAGGAGTCCGGTGAATTCTATCAATAGCTATTTTATCTTCTGATTCCAGGACCTCAGGACAGTTTTCTTTGACAATCTCTTGGAGGATGTTGTCTAGACTGCTTTTCTCATCATGGCTTTCTGGTAGACCAATAATTCTTAGGTTGTCTCTCCTGGATCTGTTCTCTAGGTCAGTTATTTTTCCAGTGAGATATTTTACATTTTCTTGCAATTTTTCGATCATCTTGTTTTTTTCGATTGACTCCTGCTGCATCATAGAGTTCTGAGTTTCAGTTTGGTTGTATCTAATTTTTAGTGAATTATGGTCTTCAATAAGTTTTTGAAGTTCCTTTTTTAGGGAGGTATTTTCTTTTTCCAAGTTGGTCATTGCCTCCCTGATTTGGTCTTTAAAATTTTTCTTAAGCTCCTCCAGGAATGCTATTTGGGCTTGAGACCAGATCATGTTTCCTTCTGTGGTCTCTGGTGTGGGCAGAGAGTCTATATTGTCCTGTGTGTTTTGTTGTTCTTGCCCTGCATAGTATGCTCGAATAGACTTTCTTGCCTTCCCCTTCTCCTTTTCAGCTTCCTTCCTTCCCATTGTGACTTCCTGTTTCTTAGTGTCTCAGGCTATGAGTTTGGGGCCTGATCCTTGACTTTGAATACCTCTGGGTGGCTAGTTTATGGCTAAGTCAGGGAAGTCAGTGAGGAATGTAGATGTGTAGGTGGGGTTGAGTCTGACCACTTCAGATTTCTGCCTCTATACCCCTGGGCTATAAGTAGTCTTTTGTTGGTGAGGTGAGGTGGGGCTAGTTGGGTCCCCTCCCTCTCTTCTCTTCAGATTCCTGGCTGTCTCAGTTACACCCTTTCTTGGAGATTCTCAAGCCTGAGGCTATTTCCATTAACTTGGGGTTTCAGTCTGGGTGGGAGACTTATCTTTGGGTTTTCTGCTTCATGAAGGAGGGATGGGAGGATCGGAGCAGCTAGAATTTACTTTGCCATTCCAGCCCCTGTATCATACAGGCAGGCAGTTTCTAAATTTCTAGGCTGGGGGCTGAATGCAGCCTGAGAAGCCACTCTCTCCACTGGGGGCCCGACTCTCCTACCTGGCTCCAATGATCCGTTCCCTCTGCGAGATGACTGCGATTCGTCCTTGGTAAGTCTGCAGGCTGGGGCTTTTTCTCTCTCTGGTGTAGTCTGCTTGCCTGCTCTTAGGTCTGAGCTGTGCAGACCCCACGCCCCCCACCTGTGCAGACCCCACGCGCTCTGCGCTCGACCTGTGCGGGCACTCTGGGCAACCTCCTGTGCTGGATTCTGCCACACTCTGTCTTCCACTGGGCTCCGTCACTCCGGAATCCGCTCAGATTTACCCTTTTGGACTTAGTGACAGAGGAGCTCAGCGAGGTTACTGCTTCCTTTCCGCCATCTTGGCTCCGCCTCAAGAAGGATTTTGAAAACCAAATAAGAAAAGTGGGAGAAAAATTGGGAAGAGAAATGAGAATGCTGCAAGAAAATTGTGAAAAGTGAGTAAACAACCTGACTGAAGAAAATAACACCTTAAAAATAGACTAACTCAAATGGCAAAAGAGGCTCAAAAAGCCAATGAGGAGAAGAATGCCTTAAAAAGCTGAATTTGCCAGATAGAAAAAGAATCTCAAAAGCTCACTGAAGATAATTATTCCTTCAGAATTAGATTGGAGCAAATGGAAGCTAATGACATTATGAGAAATCAAGATACTATTAAACAGATTCAAACAAATAAAAAAATAGAAGGCAATGTGAAATATCTCATTGGGAAAACCACTGACCTGGAAAATATATCCAGGAGAGATAATTTAAAATTATTGGACTACCTGAAAGCCATGATCAAAAAAAGAACCTAGAAATCATCCTTCAAGAAAATCTCAAGGAAAACTGACATGATATTTTAGAACCAGAGGGCAAAATAGAGGTTGAATGAATCCACTGATCACCTCCTGAAAAAGATCCCCAAAAGAAAACTCCTAGGAATATTATACCCAGGTTCCAGAATTCCCAGATCAAGGAGAAAATATTACAAGCAGCCAAGAAGAAACAATTTGAATATTGTAGAAACACAATCAGGATAACACAGGATCTGGCAGCTTCTACAGTGAGGGATTGAAGGAACTGGGATTAAAACCAAGAATCACCTACCCAGCAAGACTGAGTATCATGTTTCAGTGGAAAATATGGTCATTTAATGAAATAGACAACCTTCAAGCATTCATGATCAAAAACCCAGTGTTGTATATGACATTCAGATATAAGAAGCAAGAGAAGTATGAGAAGGTAAACAGGAAATCATAAGGAACTTATCAAAGTTGAACTATTTACATGCCTACATGGAAAAATGATAATTGTATCTTATAAAACTTTTTTTCCATATGAAGATAGTCAAAAGGAATATAAATTTGTATATACATATATATGTATGTATCATATATATGTCTATATAGGAGGGTATATGTGCATATGAATACATATGTGAGTTTGTATATATATGTGTAAAGGTATACATAGATAGAGGGCACAGGATCAATTGAATAAGAAGGGATGGTATTTAAAAGGTGAAATTGAGAGGTGAGAGAGGGATATAATGAGAGGAGATGGGGAGAGACAGAATAGGGTAACTTTTCTCATATAGAAGAGGCAAGGGAAAACTGTTACAATGAAGAACAGGAAGGCAAAAGGGGGGTCAACCTTGTTTTCATTGAATTTGGCTTAGGGAGGGAATGACATACACACTAAATAGGGTATCTTGCCCTACAGGAGGGGTGAAGGGGATAAGAGGGGGATGATAGATGGGAGGGCAGATTTGGGGGGGAGGGTAGTTAGAAGCACACACTTTTGAAAAGGGACAGGGTGAAATTAGACAATAGAATAAGTGAGAGGTGGGATATGAGGGAGGGAAATATAGTCAGTCTTTTGCAATATATCCATTATGGAAATGTTTTGCATAGCTACACATGTACAACCTATATGTAATTGCTTACCATATTGCTTACCTCCCTTACCAGTGAAGAAGGGCAAGAATCTAGGGTTCAAAATTTTAAAATCAATTGTTTAAAAAGTATATTATTATTATTTTTACATGAAACTGGGAAATAAGATATATAGGCACTGGGATATGGAGATCCATCTTACCCTACAGGAAAGTTGGAGGGGAATTGGGAAAGATATAGGACAGAGCTGATTAGGAGAGGGGGCATACAGCGGGATCACTGTTTTGGGGTGGTGGGTAAGGGAAAGATGGGGAGAAAATTTGTAACTCAAAATTTTGTGGAAATGAATGATGTAAATTAAAAATAAACATAAAATTTAATTAAAAAATAAAGTAGCTACCATCTATCTCCCTTACCATTCCCTTTCTTGTTTCAGAGAAAAAGAGTTTAACAAAACAAACTGACAGAGCCCCTTCAATACTCACTCTTTCTATCTTTTATAAACTTTCTTGCTTTGAAGTGTGAAGGTTTAAATTTTAGAGTCAATTATCATTTCTCTTATCATTATTGAATTAGAATGTGTTTGTTGATAAATAGCAATTTTTTATTTGGAAACTTCAAGTCTATTGGCCAGTTATCTATTGGGCAGTTGCTCTTGGTCATTCACAAATATAGACTATGTATTTTATATATACACAATTATGTCAGTTCCCCAGATATCTTGGGTTATCAGACTTTTTTCAAAGTTATTTGAGTCAAATGCCCTCACCCAGTTTCTCTTCCTGGTCTAGCTTTCTAGATTTAATTCAAACAAAAGTTGATCCTATTAGGTTTTATGTAATGGGAATTATTTAATTGGATTGTAGGATCGTAGGGATAGAAGGGATATTGGAGGTTTCTCTAACACATTCATTTTATAGATAAGTACCAGAGAGTAGCTTGCTCCAAGGAGCAAAAACTAACTTTAACATAAGTCCTCTGACTAAATGCTAACTCTTTTTCCATTGTATCCTTCTTAGATAATCACCTCTCTCCTTAGAGTGGTTAATAATTTTTCTCCCAGCTATAGTCATGAGAAGTACGGCCTGTTCTTTTCAAATTATTTATAATATGAGCTTTCATGTTTAGGTCAGGTATTCATTTAGGATTTATTGTTATATATGGTGTCAGATACTGGTCCAAACCTAATTTCTGTCAAACCACTATAGTTTCCTGAGAAGTTTGTATCAAATAGAAGAGTTTTACCTTAGCAGTTTGTATTCTTGAGTTTATTGAACACTAGACTGCTGGGTTAAATTATTTCTGAGTTTTTTTTACTTAGTTTGTTCCACTGATCTACTCCATTTTTAAAAATCAGTGCCAAATAGTTTTGGAAAACATTACTTTTTAATATAGCATGAGATCTGGCAATTCTGGGTTCCATCCATTACTGCTTTTTTCCATTAGATTCTAAACTTTTTCTTTGCTTTACATAATTTTTTATAATTTTATCATTTTCTGTTATCTATCTGTTCCAAAATTACCCCTGCATACAACTCTTTTCATCATCAATAACTTGTTCCAAGTTAGCTAATTGGGCAAGAAAGATTTGGTAAATTAGTAACACTAAGGTGTTGGATGACTGATAATTTATTAGTTATACTTGGTTCCAGGAATATTCAGATATTTAAAAAGGATCATAACAGTGGCAATGGAAAAAAAAAAACACATAGTATAAGCAGTAAGGAGACATAGATTTTACTCCCTATATTCATTATCTTAGCCTCAAAACATTGAACCGCCCTATGCTACAGTTGCCTCACCTCTAAAATAGTGTGAATATTATTTTACCTGCTTGAAGGTAGGAGCTAGGCAAGATTATATTTTGTTTTTTTCTTTTTTTGTTTTGTTTTGCCTTTTTTTTTGGAGGGCAATTGGGGTTAAGTAACTTGCCCAAGGTCACACGGCTAGGTTTTTGTTTGTGTGTGCGTTCCTGTCTGAGGCCAGATCCGAACTCAGGTCCTTCTGACTCCAGGGCCGGCGCTCTACTCACTGCGCCACCTAGCCGCCCCAAGACTATATTTTGAAGACCTTTCTAGCTCTAGGATCTCTGACTATGCTTAAAGAGACTGAGCTCACCCAAAGGAAGGTTTGGTGCTTCAATGGTGGAATTTCAGGAGCTATGGTAGGTGGAGAGAAAAAATATTTGGGGGCAAAGGGAACTTCTACAGACCTGACTCTGCTCCTCTAAGCTCAGCTTTCTCTGCCTACTTTAAGATCGCCCATGTTCAGAATGTTTGGGACCCTAAACCAATTAAGGAATATTTGCAAAACTTTGAGGATTCTTATTTGTGTGATAGGAACACTACTTGAAACTCAGTAATAGAGTCACTGAGGCACCCAGAGTTAATAGGAACCTCAAAGGACACCAAACTTGTTAGCAGAATAACAACTTTTCAAAGGGGCTTTGTAGTGTTGCAGTAAGGCAGAGACAAGGGTGAGTTGAAGGACTTGAGCTGCTCTGTTCATTGTGGGTAGTTTAGATTCTGCCTTCATAACCCCCTAAACACAGAAGACACAGCTTGTTACCTTTCCTTCCTTCCTTCCTTCCTTCCTTCCTTCCTTCCTTCCTTCCTTCCTTCCTTCCTTCCTTCCTTCCTTCCTTCCTTTCTCCCTCCCTCCCTCTCACCCTCCCTTTCTTCCTTCCTCCCTCCCTCCCTTCCTTCCTTCCTTCTTTCCTCCCTTCCTCCCTCCCTCCCTTCTTTCCTTCCTTCCTTCCTTTCTTCTTTCAGTGCCTGGCAAGTAAGTGCTCAATATATTCTCATTTATTTTTCCAACAAGAACTAAATTTCTGTCTACCTTTTCCCTCCTTGAGGAAGGAGTTATGATTATCTGCTCTCTAGGGAAATCTCTTTGTGTATTATTGTGGTCAGCCTGGAGGGTAGGGAAGTAGGAGCAAATCCAGTTTTCTACTCTTCCTTTCTTTTGAAGCACTGTGAACACCTTGGTCATGGTACCTTATTATAATTCACTGCCAAATCACTTCTATTCTTGTTCTCAGAGGGTTTTCAGAAGTAACTCTAGAAATAATGAAAGTGCTGAATAAAAACACAAATGCTCCATAAATGTTTTGGGATGGTAGAAGGTAGGGGAGGGAGGAGACGAAAGAGAGGCACTCCTCTAAGCATCCAAGTTTTAATGATTTCCATGGAGGTTTGGGGGAAGTTATTTCTGGATAATAGATGTGTGCAAATATAACTTATATGTGCCTATACTATACACACATATGCTTATGTACCACAGAACTTAAACTATCCAGAATCCTTGGGCTAAGTCATTCCAGGTTCTGCTTTTTCTAAATGAGGGTAATTAAGGGCTAGAGTTGTCAAATGAATAAGCATTTAGTAAGCACTTGTTATCTACTAGAGGGTGTCCTAAATACTGGGGGTACAAAAAGAGGGAAAAATAACCCCTGCTCACAAGCTCAGTTTCTACTGGGTGAGACAACATACAAATAGCTATGTACAAATAAGATACAGGAGGGAATATGTTGGTGATAATTACAGAGAGAAGGCACAAGAATTAAAGGGGATAGATAAAGGCTTCTTGCAGAAATTTGGATTTTAGCTGGGACCTTAAAGAAATTAGAAAAGCCAGGAAAAAGAGATGAGGGGGGAGAGAATTCCAGGCATGGGGGACAATAGTCAGTGAAAATGTCTGGAGTCAGGAGAGAGTGTATCTAGTTTAAGGAACAATAAGGAAGCCGAAGTCAAGGGAGAGCAGTAAGATGTCAGAAGACTAGAAATATGTGGGGAGGTCAGGTTTTTAAGGATATTAAAAGACAAACAGAGGATTTTATATTTGATCCTGCAAGTGATAGGCAGCCAGTGAAGGTTATTGCATGAGATGGAGAGGGGAGGAGAAACACAGTCAGAGCTTTAGGGAGATCAATTTGACAGATGAGTGGAGGATGTATTGTAGTGGTGAGAAACTTAAGGTATGGAGGCCAACCAGCAGTCTATTGCAATAGCCCAGGTGTGAGGTGATGAGTTTATTGAGGAGAGGAGTGATATGGTTAGACATGAACTTAAGAAAAAAAAATCATTTTGAAAACAACATGGGTTGAGGGAGCAGAGCCAAGATGGTGGAGTAGATGCAGCACTTCCATGGTGCTCCACACCACTTCAAAATCATGTAAAAGGGGGACTCTAAACAACCTCTGGAGCTCCAGCACTCACAGAACGACACAGAGAAGCTAACATCCCGCTGAGGACAACCAGGTAGTCTGGCAGGGAACGGCAAGCACAGTGCTCTGGGGGCCAACAGCACAGCACTCTGGGAGCCAAGCCCAGGACCACATACGTTGGAGGTTTTAGCCCCAGGGCAGCCAGTCCAGCAGCCAGCTGGAGGGACCCCAGAACACCAGCAGCTGTGGCTTTTCCAGAATTTCCAACACAAACTGAGAGGTTAGTGCCCTATGGACTTTGGGACCAGTATTTGGGAGCACGTCAGCTTCTTCCCCTGGGGGCTAGAAGTGGCCGAAGAGACAGGGCACATACGCCATTTTGCAGCTTCAGTTGCAGCTTCAGCTCCTGGCCTGCGAACTGTAGGTGGATCCAGGATCAGTCTGGGGGGGGGGGGGTGGGTAATCGCTCTTGCTTTAACCTCCCTGGATCTGGATTGCAGCCTGGAGTGGGGGTCTTGCCAGAGTGTATGGGGCCTTCAGGGAGGGCACCCAACTAATACCTCTGGCAGTTGAGAAGAACCCAACGTTTGGGACAGAAGCTCCACTGTCTGGTGGCAGAGTCCTACTGTGCCAATGAGCCCAAAAGTCAAGTAATTAAGTGGCAACATACCTAGGCAAAGGAAACAAAATAAACAGAAAAATTCAACATTAGACTCCTATTTTGGGGGCAAAGAGGATCAGAGCATGGAACAGGAGGAGGACTGTGAGGTCAGAACTCCTGCACCAAAAGCCCCAAATGAAAATACGAGTGAGTTACAGGCCATAGAGGACCTTAAAAAGGATTTTAAAAACCAAATAAGAGAAGTGGAGGAGAAATTGGGAAGGGAAATGAGAAGGATGCAGGAAAAGTATGAAATGAGAGTCAACAGCCTGACTGAGGAAAATAACATCTTAAAAAATAGTCTAACTCAAGTGGCAAAAGAGGCTCAAAAAGGCAATGAGGAGAAGAATGCCTTAGAAAGCCGACTTTGCCAGATGGAAAAAGAATCTCAAAAGCTCACTGAGGAGATTCATTCCTTCAGAATTAGACTGGGCAAATAGAAGCTAGTGACTTTATGAGAAATCAAGATGCTGTTAAACAGATCCAAGCAATTGAAAGAATAGAAGGCAATGTGAAATATCTCATGGGAAAAACCACTGACCTGGAATATAGATCCAGGAGAGATAATTTAAAAATTATTGGACTACCTGAAAGCCATGATCAAAGAAAGACCCTAGAAATCATCCTTCAAGAAATTCTCAAGGAAAATTGCCCTGATGTTTTAGAACTAGAGGGCAAAATAGAGGTTGAAAGAATCTAGAGATCATCTCCTGAAAAAGATCCCAAAAAGAAAACTCCTAGGAATATTATAGCCAGGAAGAAACAATTTCAATATTGTGGAAACACAATCAGAATAGCATAAGACCTGGCAGCTTCTACATTGAGGGATTGAAGGGCATGGACTATGATATTCCACAGGGCAAAGGACTTGGGATTAAAACCAAGAATTACATGCCCAGCAAAACTGAGTATCTTGTTTCAGGGGAAAATATGGTCATTCAGTGGAACAGAGGACTTTCAAGCACTCTTGAGGAAAACACCACAGTTGAATAGAAAATTTGACATTTATACACAAGAAGCAAGAGATACTTGAGAAGGTAAACAGGGAAAAAGAAATCAAAAGGAACTTATCAAAGTTGAACTATTTACATTCCTTCATGGAAAAACAATCACTGTGACTGATGAAACCTTTCTCAGTATGAAAATAATGGAAGAAGGGTATATGGGCATATGAATACATATATGAATTTGTGTATATATGTTTACAGGTATACATGGATAGAAGGCACAGGTCGAATTTGGTGGGAAGGGATGATACTTAAGGGGTGAAGTTAAGTGGTGAGAGAGGAATGTGGCAAGAGGAGATGGGGAGAGATGGAGGGCAGGGGTAAACTATCTCATGTAGGACAGGCAAGGGGAAGTGGAGGCACCCACTTTTGAAGAGAGACAGGATCAAAGTAGGGAATGGACCAGGAGGAGGGTGGGGTAGGTGGGAGGGAAATATAGTCAGTCTTTTACATTATATCTACTATGGTAATGTTTTGCATAGCTATACACGTACAACATATACTGAATTGCTTATCTTCCCAGCGGGAGTGGATGACAAGGGAGGAAGAGAATGGATCTGGGATTTGAAGTTTTAAAATTAAATATTTCAAATATATACAAAAATAAAACAACATGAAGGATATATTTGAGAGGGGGAGTGTGGAGGCAGGAGAACAATTAGGAGTGTCTTGTAATACTCCAGGTGAAAAGTGATAAGGGCCAGACCTGGGGTGCAAGTCACATTACTACAGAATGTTATGGATGTCAGAGACGTTATAAAGATAGAAACAATGTAATTTGCTAACTGAATGAATATGTAGGTTGGCTGGCAGTGAGCAGTCAAGGAAGACAACACCCAAGTTGTAAACCAAAGTTGTGAGTAACTGAAAGGATGGTGATGCCCCATATCAAAATGTAAAAGTTCAGACAAGAGATTGATTTTGGAGGAAAGATAAATGCTCATACAGTTTGAAATATTTGAGTCAACAGGCATTTGTTCAGTAATTTCTATGTGCCAGGCCCTGTGCTAAGTTCTAGGGTTACAAATATAGGAAGAGTGAAAGTCTCTGCCCTTAAGGACCTTAAATTTTAATGAGGAAAACAATATATAAAAGGAGGTTGAAAATAGGAGGGAAGGTATAGCCAAGAGCCAAATGAAGAGTCATGACTGGATCTCAGGAGCAAAACTAGAGTGATAATACATACACACACACACACGAATATATATATAAAGAGATAAACATGTATAGAGGTATATGTATGTGCTATGTGCATATATGTGTATTTACACATAAACACACATGTATTATATATGCATATTTATGTGTATTTTTAAAATATATCCATATCATATCGAGATGATAATCAAACCTATAAGAGCTGATGATATCACAAAATGTAGAGAGAAAAGATATTAAGATTTATGTCTGAGCCCCAGAGTACACTCCAATTTGGAGTATGGTATGGATAATGAGCTAGCAAAACAGATGGATAAAGAGTGTTCATAAATGTGGGGGAAATGACACAAGAGAACAAATGTCACAAAATCCAAGAGACTAGGGATTATCTAGGAGGAAATGCTGGTGTATAGTATCAAAACTACAGAGAGATCAAGAATGGATGAATATTAAGAAAAAGACCAAAAAGTTCATAATGAATTTGGAAATTAAGAGATCATTAGTAGCTTTGGAGAAGTTATAAATGCTGTAACTCTCCACATACCCTATGGATCTGGGTATTCTTTTGAATGTGAAATGTTTATACAGAAGATATACTTGAAAAAGGACCTCATACTGATAAAATACTTTCAATCTCAATATAATAATATTAAGGATAAAAAGTTGTGTATATAAAGATAGAATTCTATTCAAAGTCAAACATTAAAGTGGGCTGAAGAAAATGTGTGCTAATATGTCCTATTAGCAGAATTAATATTGTCACCATGATGCTGAATTTGTAGGTCTTGAAGAAAAGAACTCTTATCAATGTGCAAGTTCTTAAAGACTATTTCTTACAATCTTCTCACAATGACTCTATTCTCCAGCCATCTCTCAACATAAATTTGAACTATATTCCTGGCTCCCATACGTATGATAGGTTCACTTTTTCCTTATTTTTCCTGGGGCTCAGACCTCAGCAAAAAGACCTGCAGTCTCCTTGCCCCCCTGCCCCCTCCCATGCTTTCCAGCACCCCTTTATGTGTTGTATACTGGTAAAGTCTAACATTCAGAGTAAAAATATCTTCACATGGACAAGAAATTTTGAGGCAGAAATTGATCTGAAAACAGTGTAGGACTTTTGGGAGTCTTCAAGATTAATATGAGGCAGCAGTATGACATACCAAATTAAAAAAAAAAACTAATGCAATTTTGAGCTGAATTAAGACAGACATTTCCAGGAATAAGGAGGTGAGAATCCCTCAGGACTTTGTTTGGATCTGAACATATCTGGAGTATTTCAGTACTTCATTTCTTGTCATTAAAGTTTAGGAAGGACACTGATGAACTGTAGAATATCCAGAGGAGAGAAAACAGGATGGTGCAGGGGATGGAGGTCTATATCATATGAGGATCAGCTGAGGAAACCGGAAGTGTTTAGGTTAGGGAAGAAAAGATGTGGAGGGCTGTGATAGTTGCAAGTATGTGAAGGATTATCCTTCTGTTTGGCCTCATATGGTAAAACCAGGATCAATGAGTTACAATTGTATAGAGGCAAATTTGGGATTAATATCAAGGGTAAAACAAAACCAGAAAAATGTCATATCTAAAGTAGTCTAAAAGTGGAAAGCATCAACTCAAGAGCTAGTGAAAGCTAGAGGACTCTGGCTACAGTGTTGGATTTGGAGTCAGGAAGACTTGCATTTAATTTCTGTTTCAGACTCTAGCTATGTGACTTTGGGCAAGCCACTTAATTTTATTGAGCCTCAGTTTCCTCATCTGTAAAATGAAGATAATAATAGGAACTACTCATAGGGTTGTTGTGATAATCAAATGGGATACATGTAAAGTTCTCTGGAAACCTTAAGTGCTACATAAATATTAGCTATTTCCATCATCATCAATAACAATAATAACAAGTTCTTCTAATTAGAACACTTCAAGCAGAAGCTCAAGGACCACTCATTCGATATTGTTGGGTATTTACATGTTTTTGGTGCATTGCCTAGTAGAGATTCCTTTTTAGGTATGTATTAGAATAAATACCCCTGAAGTCCCTTCCAACACTGAATTTTATGGCTATAAATTTCAAAGCTGGTTCTCTACTCCATGTCTTTTTACTCTAGTTTCATGACTTTTTCTGCTTTCCATACTGTCAGCTGACCAATTCCTGGATGCAATCTTTAGGTTGTTGGTTCTCCTCCACAGTATTCATTTGTTATTGGGTGGTCAAGAATGATATCCCTTGATATAATTGTTAATTGATATATTTTTTCTATTGAAATAGAATTATTCTGTATTCTTAGGAGTTCTGAAAATGTTGGTCTCTTGATAGAGACCAAGGAGAAGACCTTTTACTTTGGACTTCATTTCAACCAAAGAGGGAGAATTAGTGAAGTGGAAGTCATAGAAACCTTGGGATAAAGATAAGGTGGATTTGTATTAATAAAGGTTGGAGATGTTGGATAGAGACAGACAAGTACCTCAACTTTCAAAAAGATCTCAAAATGTTCAGAGGAAATGATGGGTAGAGCCTAAAACTCTCAAAAGGAAGATGATTTAAGAAGGCAGGGAGACAGCTTAAAAAAAAGGAAATTCTGACAAAATAATTACAAATTATCCCAATTAAAAAAATGGAAAACACGTAACAAAAGTGTCTCTCAAGAGAATTCTCTAAAGTGGAAAAGGGACTAAACTCATTCACTCAACCTTTAGAGTAGAATCTGTAGCAATGAGTAGAAATCATAGGGAAGCAAGTTTCATCACAATATAAGGAATGGTGTAATGGAAATGCAAATTTAAAGATCTTCCCTGCCCCTAGCTTAAGTGCACCTGGAGCCTGTGGTGGGAGGCTTGTTTTTCAGGAAAGCCCATACCTTGATACTTTATGATTGGGCAGTAGGTCAAGGAGGTTATTACAATCTCTGAACCAGGAGAAGGCTATATAAACTCTGAGGAGAGGCTTTGCTTTGGGGTTCACTTTGAGAAGTGTTGTGTGATTTGACCAGATGAGACTCTGGGCAGCTGTTGTTGAGAGCCCCCCGGCTTTGAAAACCCAGATGTTGATGCTTCCTTCTCTGGTAACTGTGATTTTGGTATTGATAATTGTTGGATAGTTTGGAAGCCTGTCTGTTTGATCTGTCTGTATACTCTGAAGTTCAGGGTACTGACCTTTTCCCCCTGAACTAGATAACATATGTTTGTTTTATTAAAGTAAGTTTGTTAACCCATTTTGAGTTGCTTTCCTTTTGAAAAGCAGATCTAAGAACCTGTATTGGCAGCCACCCTGGGGATATTGGGGTGCTTGCTGCTACAAATGGACTATCTTGAAAGTGGTATTGAGGGAGTGGCTAGGTGGCACAGTGAATAGCACAGGCCCTGGAGTCAGGAGGACCTGAGTAAAAATCTGGCCTCAGACACTTTAACACTTACTAGCCATGTGACCTTGGGCAAGTCACTTAACCCCAATTGGCTTGTTTTCTCCCCTCCAAAAAAAGCAAAACAACAACAACAACAAACAATGTGGTATTGAGTTCCTAATCAGTAAAGGTATTCAAGCAAATGTTTCATGACTACTTTTTGGTAAGGTTTGAATTAGATGTATTATGAAATTCCTCTAATTCTCAGATTAATTTTGTGATTAGAAAGAGCACATTATCACATTGTTCACCAACTATATGATTATGTTTGCACATACACATGTATATGTGTATAGATTCCTATTTAAATATGGATTGGCTTAAATGGCTACTGAAATCCACTCCAACTTTAAAATCCTATCTTTCTGAGGAGAAGGAATCTGTTTCTATAGGACTAAGTAATAAATATGTGTATATAGATATATATACATATATATATAGATATATATCTATATATCTATATATATATCTTCTGCTTTGTCCAATAAGATTTTCTGGAGAAGAGATTTCAGCTGTATTTTAGATAGCACAGTGTTACATGTATCCATACAGAGGCTGGTTATTGTCCTATCAGCAACACATAAAATACATAAATACATGCAAAGCACTGGAGATACAAAGATAAACAGTTACATTAAAAAAGTAAGTTGTAAACTCATTGGGCAGAGAAGGGAATACTGACAACTAGGGGAATCTAGGAAACAAGAAGTGGTACTTGGGTTGAAACTTGAAAAGATCTAGTCAATCAGTAAATCAACAAACATTCACTAAACCTTTAACAAATAACCAAAATGACAGTATTTGCCCCCAAGAAGTTACAGTTTAATAGAGATACACAAAACAATAGGAAAATAGTGAGTAGAGAAGGGAGCTTTGATCTTAGAAGACATAGGGATTATAAAGGGAGCCATAGGGCAGTGGATTGTCATTTTTTCTAGTAGCAGTGATAGTAGAAACTTAATTATTGTTCCCAGAATAAGAAGAGGAGGGAGGAAATGAAAAAGAGTGGCAGGGCAGATGGCAAAACGTCTAAGTCAGTCTTGGTGCCCTGACGATTGTTGGATATGAAATCACGTATGATCTGGAGCTGGTTAGATATAGAAGATTAAGGTAAATTTTCACTTATCCAATTAGGATAGTTTAGTCCTGTTTGATTCTAGAGTAGAGACTCCAAACTGAGTAGACTGATTGTCTATCCTCCCACTTCTGGGATTGGAAGAGGAATGATGTCTGGAGGTCCAGGTCCTAAGAAGTCTGGTCCTGGTAGGGGATCAGAGGCAGCAGTGGAACAGGTAGAAAGATACTTATGCTGGTCAGGGCTTGGTGTCATTGTACCTGGTAAAGAGGAAGTAATTAACAAATATTTATTGATGTATTGATTAATGTTGGATAGCTGAATGAGAAACTAAGGATTCATAGATATGGGTAGGCAGAAGTGATAGGAACCTTAGGAAAATAAGATTGTTATTTGTGAGCTTAAAAAAATACACAGGGGCGGCTAGGTGGCACAGTGAGTAAGAGCGCCGGCCTCAGAGTTGGGATGACCCAGGATTGGAACCGGCCTCAGAAAATGAGCACCCACACATAAATCATGACTAGCCGTGTAACCTTGAGCAAGTTACTTAACCCCAATTGCTTTAAAAAAAAAATACACATACACATAATTGGTTTCCTTTGTGCATTTTATTTTATGCATTTAAATGAATTATTCTGAAAAGGTATCTAAAGTCATCAGACTGCCAAAGGGGTTCATGATAAACAGTTTAGAATGTATTATTAGTAAAGAATGAGAATATTGGGCATAGTCAGTCATGGCCTAAGCAAAGAACCTGGACTTTTGGAAACCAGAGAAATCTCCATACATCTCTCCTGTGCCATTTAAAGGAAAGAATTGCCATTTTGGGTTCTTGTGTTAAGTATCCCCAGTCCCTAGGCCCTACTCCCACCCCTATTTTGCCTCCTTTACCCTTCAGGGCTGGTCCATTATTTGAACCAGTAGGCCCAGTGTGCAGGGAATAGGGACTGTCACTTTTGGAGTTAGAATTTTTAAGATGCCCTTCCCATTCCCTCCCTCCTTGATGTTCATTACAAACTCCAGAAGTGACCTCAGCTTCCTGGGACTTATATCCCTAGATTGTTCTGCTTTAGAAGATCACTAAGAAAGAAACTATTCAGAGACAATTTAATTGTAATGAGCCCTCATGACTAAGTGGTCTTTTATTAGCCCAACTGGAGTCACATGTGTCGGGAGACACCACCTCCCTCCCCCTGTTTTGCCTCCTGGCCCTTCCCCATTAAAGTGAAATATGGCTTTAATATAGTCCCACCTGGGGGAAGTGCTGTCTGAGTCAGCAGTCCTCATTGCCCACTCTCCCCCAAGCCAGACTGCCTTCTGTTTCCTGGTGATTTGGCAGCTTTCAGTATGATCAGGTGATGTTTCAGTCCAATAGGACCAGTATATCTGAGAACTAAAACTGGGCATTTGGAAATTTGGAAGCTTCTGCACCAGATTCATGTCAGGAAGAAAAAAAAAGTGCGCGCGCGCGTGTGTGTGAACAACTATCCTACTGGACAATGGATTTAAAATGCCTTAATTCAATCCCTACTTGTGAAAAGTGTAGGATGAGTACTTCCAGAGACCCTAGTGTGAACTTTCAGTGGCCCCCAAAGAGCCCCAGCGCATGGCTAACCTACAGTCTCTGTGTGGCTGGTCTAGGTTGTGAGCACCATCCATGAGGAATAGGGCAGAAAACACAACTTTGAAGCCTCCTATTAAACAAGACTATCAGAACTACCAGAAGCAGGACACTCCTCCTAGACAAAAAGTAGCCTCAGGTCTCCTAACATCTGCACCAGCTCTTAGAAGTTCTGATGACTAAACACTTGTAACTCTCAAAAATAATAATGATGATGATGGTTATGGTAGTGGTGATGATAACCAACACTTACATAGTACCTACTATATGTCAGGCAATTTATAATTATTATCACAGTATCCCTTGGAGGTAGGTGCTCTAGGATCAGGAAACTGAGGCAAATAGAGGCAAAGTGACTTGCCTAGGGTCACACACTTAGCATCTAAAGCAATATTTGAATTCAAGTCTTTCTGACTCCAGGTCCAGTGTTCTATCCACTGTGCTACCCAGCTGCCCTAACCCTTGGGAATCTCCAGGCAATGGGGTTTATCAGTATCAAAGGGATTGGGGAAAGTATATTATTTTCTATGATGACTTTTAGTTGGGTGTTTCCCTGAGAGTCCCTTAGTCCAAAACTTTTTTTTCTTGCTATTTCCAGCCTTCCCCTCTCTTTTAGAGAACTTGAGAGTACACACTGAGTCACCTATGCCAGAAGACTTGGACAGATTTTCCCTTCAAATCCATTGAGACCATATGTTCTTCTGTAAATCTGAAACACTCAAATTTCTGAGCAAGGTGTTCTTACTATTGCACGTCTATTGTCCCATGTTACCAATCAACCACAAACCATAGTTTATGCATATCTCTATTTTTCTCTGAGACTTAGCCTTTAAATACTGTGGGCCAGAATTTGGACATTTTCCGAGATCATCCAATATCTCTGCATTATCCCTTGGGGAGTCAACCTTTCTTGGCAATTTCTTCTTAAATAGCTTAGGGGCTACATACTTTGGGGAAGGGACTGGGTGGAATCCAGAGTCCAAAGACCCTATCATTTATACCTCTTGTCTGAAACCATTGCTATTCTGCTCTCATCTGGAAATGATCTCACTCATAATACTTTAGACTCTTTTTATGATTCATTTTTCATATTTGAATTTGTCTCATTAGAGGCTGTCTTTAATTAGATTGTAAACTGCTTGAGGACCCTGACCTTATTTATTTTTGTCTGATTCAGCTTAGCCCAATGTCAAATACATTGTGAATGTAGGAGTGAATACCATAGGGAGAAAAGCAAGGCCCCTATAGATATTTTAAGATGACAGGGATTTCAGAAATCCTCTATTTCTTTCTCCTTCCCTCTGCCGTACTTTTTTTTTAATGATGAGGAAAGAGCAGCCCAAGAGGAAAAGGGGCTTAACCAAGATGACATAAGTAGTAAGAGCTGAGATTCTAACCCAGTCCTCTGACTCCACAGCCAATCAACTTTTTGCTATGTCATACTGTGATCAGAATAATCAGGAGTGTGCCAATACAGGCAGCATTCTTTATTAGAGCTGTATCTGGAGTCAGAGAGTTCTGCATTCAAGTGAGAAAAGAAGAGTTCAGTCTCTCAGTCTGAGTTTCCTCGCAATAATAATACATGTAACTCTGCACCTTACAAGGTGGTTGTGAGGAAGGTGTGTTATAATTAAACAGAGAAAATGTTGGTGTCACTTTCTGCTGTCTGTTTGTACCAGAGGCCTCAGTTCAAGTATAGCACATGTTCTTCATTGGCTTATAATGCTGTTTTCCTCTCTGTTCGTTTCTGGGAAGAATCTTCCAAATCTTTGAAGGAGGGAGTAATTTTTCCTCCCTGTAGGGTCCCTCTGTCTCTTGGGCAAAAGGTCTATTGCTCTATATTTGTTTCCTGGCCTTGCTAATGGGATGAGAATAAAGGGGATGGGTGTCCTAGAGGATTCAGAGGAAGAGGGATATAGAAAGATTTTGGAAAGGTTTATTATTTTTCTTAGAATCTCCACTCTGAGTTGCTGGGTTCCATTTAGAGCAATGTCAAATTTTATAGGAAAGATCTTCGTATGAAAGTTAGATAATTTGACTCTTACCCAGTCATCCATATTATAACTCTAAAGGAATTAACCAATATCACACCATATGGTAGAATGTCTACATTGGACCCCGTGGTTGTCCCATGCTTTCATAACTGCCCACTAACATGCAAAGGAAAGTAAGGACTCTCAAGAATCTCAATATTCAAAGGAAAATGATAAGGTCATTTAGGACAGTCCGAGGGATAGAGGTTAGATGTAGAAGAGAACTTCTAAGGTTTAGAGTTTGCTGAAATGTGAATGAACCGGTAGTGGGCATTATGGAATCTGTTTTCCCGGAGATTTCTTCGTTATATAGATATAAATATAAAGGATTATTTTCTGGAGTAGTGTGATTGTCACTCTATCTGGAGTGCAGGGAATGGATTAAATGACTTCTTATTGCCTATTCCAGGACTAGGATTTCGCAATCCTATAACATATACTCTTCCACTCTCTCACAGCAGTAATTTCTCCCTCCTATTTCTTTCTCATTCTCTCTTTCTTATTAGTTCTCCTGTCTATATTCATAAATTCCATGAGGTTTCTTCCTAACTGGCCTCAGAATAATAGAAATCATTGGATTAGTCAATCTAATCAGGTGTGTTTCTGACACCTCATTTGTCTTTCTCTCAAGGCCAGTGAGCAGAGACCTCAGAGAAGCATTAACTACAACAATAAACAACCAAAAATGACCCAGATTTTAGAGAGATTTGTAGATTTTTCCTGGGCTCTGAACTTTTGACTTAACTTTCAGTATTGGCTCCTCCTTTCCAAATCTGAGACTGTGCCATCATCTTGTAGCTGATTTATGTTGGGAAAATGTAAAGGTATTTCATGTTTGATAAACATTTTAAATCTCTTACTGTTCAGCTATTGTTTCTTTCATTTATTGTCGCTTCAATGAGGTAAGCCAGGTATCCATCCCCAGGACTGCCTGATAGCTAAATGTCATCAAGCTACATTGGTGTTCCTAAGAATAATACTTATCTAAGTGACATATTCTATTAGAAGTATAACTGGGAAAGAGCCCAATGACCTGGAAATCTGAGCAAGTAGCCTATAAAGACCACATATGGATTCATTTTCTCCTCTTTATGGAATTTTTTGGGCAGATGTATTTAGATTCAGTCCCTTTCTCTCTATGTAAGCACCACACATGATGTAATGGAAATCCCCAGAGCTGAATAAGAATATGCTGGGTTCTACTGCCCACTCAGTTATTTGTTTAACTGTGTGGCCACATAACTTACATAATGTCTCTATGCCTCAGTTTCCTCGTAGAGAAGGATCATAATACTTGAACTACTTAATACACAGAGTTGTTGTGAAGAAAATTTTAAAACACCAAATAAATGTAAGATGTTATTGTTATTACTTTACATGTTTATATTTGAAGATTCAACTTTGTTTTTCTGCCAGAGCAAGGGATGTGAACTTTGGAAATGCTGCCACCAGGTGGTGGTAGGCATGCAGATGGTAAGATTTTTATTATAAGGTATAAAATTAGTTAACTAAGATAAATTAGCAAACACTTCCTATAAACACACACACACACACACACACACACACAATTATAGTTAATTACCCAATATACATAAGAAGCATGAAAGCCAGAAGGAGGTGAACAGAGCAGTTCCGTCACTAGCATGTGGAGGCAGTATTTTGCTTGGATGTGTAAGGAGGAAGAAGGGTCATTACTATTGGTGGTATATTTAAATATATATTGAACCCTAATCCCTTCTGGCAGATTTGAGCATCTTCAGAGAAGCAATCTCATGAAAGTAGGACCCTGGGACTCAAGAGGAGCACATGACATTTTGGGAGGTCTCCTGGAATGTTTCCTTAATATGGCTATTTCTTTTTGTGCCCCACCCAGTACACTCAAGGTCTGTGGGGCATGATTTTGGTTGATCTGAATGCTCCGGAACTTCCCCCATCAAAACCACTCCTTTTGTCATTCTGGAAAATGCCCCATATTTCCCTGGTAATAATGGGAACAATCTATGCCTGTGGGGGTCAGAACAATCAATCAATAAACATATATTAAGTATCTTCTATGTGCCATGCAGTGTGCTAAGCCCTGGGGATACAAAAAGAGGCAGGGCACAGCCCTTGCTTTCAAGGAGTTCACAAATCTATTAGGGGAGACAACATACAAAAGAATATATACAAACATGTTGTATAGAAAATAATTAACAGGGGGGTAGAGTCAAGATGGCAGAGTAGAAACAGGACTTCCTAGCAGCTCCTGCTTCCACATTCACTAATTCATGTAATAGTGGACTCTGAACAAACTTTGGAGCTAAAGAACCCACAAAATGACACAGAGAAACTAGCCTCCCACTGAGTACAGCCTGGCAGCCCGGCAGGGAGTGGCCAGCACAATGCTCTGGGAGCTTACCCTAGGCCCTCATGAGCCAGAAGTTTTAGCCCCAGGGCGGCCTGACCAGCAGCCAGCTGCAGGGACTCCAGAACACCAACAACTGTGGCATTTCCAGAATTATCAACACATAGATGCCAAGGACAAAGTGAGAGGTCAGTGCACTATGGACTTTGGGACGAGTAGTGGGGAGAGCTTTGACTTTTGACCCCAGGGCAAGAAGCCACTGAGACGATTAGGCACAGCCAGTGCCACATTGCAGCTTCAGCTCCTGGCCTGTAGACTGTAGGGTGACCTGGCGATTACACTCCAATCTAGGGGGTAATCCCTCTTGCTTTAACCTTCTTGGATCTTGATTGTGGTCTCGGGTGGAGGTCCTGAGGGGTGTGATCAGCTTGCCAGAGTGTGTGGAGGCTTTAGAGAGGGCACCCAACTAATACTTCTGGCAGCTGAGAAAACCCCAGCGTTTGAGACAGAAGCTCCTCAGGCTGGTGACAGAGTCCTACTGTGGCAACAAGCCCAAAAGTCAAGTAATTGAGTGGCAACATACCTAGGCAAAGGAAACAAAATAAACAGAAAATTCAACATTAGACTCCTATTTGGGGGGCAAAGAGGATCGAAGCATGGAACAGGAGGAGGACTGGGAGGTCAGAACTCCTGCATCAAATGAAAATATGAGCGGGTTACAGGCCATAGACGACCTTAAGAAGCAGATAAGAGAAGTAGAGGAAAAATTGTGAAGAGAAATGAAAATGATGCAAGAAAACTACGAAAGGAGAGTTAACAGCCTGACTGAGGAAAATAATGCCCTAAAAATAGACTAACTCAAATAGCAAAAGAGGCTCAAAAAGGCAATGAGGAGAGGAATGCCTTAAAAAGCCAAATGTGCCAGATGAAAAAAGAATCTCAAAGGCTCCCTGAGGAACATATTTCCTTTGGATTTAGAATGGAGCAAAGGGAAGTTATTGACTTTGTGAGAAATCAAGATGCTGTTAAACAGATCAAAATAAATGAAAGAATAGAAGGCAATGTGAAATATTTAATGGGAAAAACCACTGACCTGGAAAATAGATCCAGGGAAGATAATTTAAAAATTATTGGACTACCTTAAAGCCATGATCAAAGAAAGAACCTAGAAATCATCCTCCAAGAAATTCTCAAGGAAAACTGCCCTGATGTTTTAGAATTAGAAAGCAAAATAGAGGTTGAAAGAATCCACTGACCACCTCCTGAAAACGATCCCAAAAAGAAAACTCCTAGGAATATTATAGCCAGGTTCTGGAATTCTCAGATCAAGGAGAGCATATTATAAGCAGCCAGGAAGGAACAATTTGAATATTGTGGAAACACAATCAGGATAACACAGGATCTGGCAGCTTCTACACTGAGGGATTGAAGGGCTTGGAATGATATTCCAGAGGTCAAAGGAACTGGGATTAAAACCAAGAATCACCTACCCAGCAAAACTGAGTATCATGTTTCAGGGGAAAATATGGTCATTCAGTGGATTCGAGGACTTTCAAGCATTCTTGAAGAAAAAAACAGACTTGAGCAGAAAATTTGACATTTATACACAAGAAGCAAGAGATACCTGAGAAGGTAAAAAGGGAAAAGAAATCGTAAGGAACTTATCAAAGTTGAACTATTTACATTCCTACATGGAAAAATGATAATTGTAACTGATGAAACTGATGAAACTTTTTTCAGTATGAAAATAGTTTAAGGGAATAGAAATATATATATATATAGTCTTTATCAGAGGGTATATAGGCATAAGAATACATATGTGAATGTGTATGTGTATATATATATATATATATATATATATATATATATATATATATATATATATATATATATATATATATTTGCAGGTATACATAGATAGAGGTTACAGGACCAATTTAATAGGGAGGGGTGATACTTAAAAGGTGAAATCAAGAGGTGAGAGAGGAATATAATGAGAGGAGATAGGGAGAGACAGAATAGGGCAAACTATCTCATGTAGAAGAGGCAAGGGAAAATGGGTACAATGGAGGGGAAGAACAGGAAAGCATAAGGGAATGGGTCAACCCTATAATCATTGAATTTTACTCAGGGAGGGAATGACATACATACAAAATAGGGTATCTCACCCTACAAGAGAGTAGAGGTGAAGGGGATGAGAGGGGGGATGATGGAAGCGAGGGCAGGCTGGGTGGGAGGGAAGTAGGAAGCACACACTTTTGAAAAGGGGCAGGACCAAAGTAGAGAATAGAACAAGTAGAAAGTGGGATAGGAGGGAGGGAAATATAATCACTCTTCTACAATATATCTACTATGGTAATGTTTTGCATTAGCTACACATGTACAACCTATATTGAATTACTTATCTTCCCAGTAAGGGTGGGTGACAAGGGAGGAAGGGAATGAATTTGGAATTCAAAGTTTTAATAGCAAATGTTATATATGTATATATGTATCTATACTATTATTAATACTATTTTACATGTAATTGGGAAATAAAAGGAGGGGATATCCTGGGGGATTGCTGTTTGGGGGAGGTGGGTAGGGGAAAAACGGTGAGTAAATTTGTAACACAAAAACTGGCAGAAATGAATGAAGTAAAACAGAAGTTAATAAAGCATTTGAAAAAAATAATAAAAAAGAAAATAATTAACAAAGGGAAGGCACTAAAATTAAGAGAGATTGGCAAAGGTTTGCTGTAAAAGATAGGATTTATTTGAGCCTTAAAGGAAGCTAAAGAAGCCAATAGACAAAGCTGGAAGGACATGGAGGACAGCTAGAGAAAATACCCAGATCCTAAAAATGGAGTGTCTTCTACATGGAAGAATTGGGGAGGAAGGTATAAAAAGACTGGAGATGTAGGAGGGGGCCTAGGCTATGAAGGGCTTTGAATGCCAAACAAAGCATGTTGTAATTGTTCTTGGAGGCAATAAGGAGCCACTAGAGTTTATTGAATGGGGAAAGACGGGTGGTGATATGATCAGATCTGCACTTTAGGAAAATCTAGAAAAGCAAGAAGTGTATGAGGTCTGGGATTGTTTATCGATCGGGGCAGAAGAGATGCAACTTAGGACATTATATATAAGGATTAGTTGAAAATGTCTATACTTTCTTCTTTGTTGAAGCATTCTGGCAGAGCTAGATTGGGAATCCCTTACCAGCTGTTCTGGAGAGAGAGGTAGGAACTATATAATAGAGGGCTGTGGTTATGCAATAGCTAGGGAATTCAGTAAGGCACAAAGAAGTGATCCATGTAACCAGTGGTTAGACTAGACTACCATTACTAGTAATGTGGAAGTACTGTTTCTCTGGGCTGGATATATATGTGTGTGTGTACATATGTGTGTATATGTATACATATACACACCTACACTCCACCCACATATATGTGTGCATATGCATACATATACATACACATGTGTGAACATTATATATATATATATATATATATATAGAGAGAGAGAGAGAGAGAGAGAGAGAGAGAGAGAGAGAGTGAGTTTTCTTCTGTGGACATTTTTTCTTTTTCTGTCCCCCATATTGTACGCTCACTGACTGGAAGGCATCTTCAGGGCACACTTTTAATATATGTATGTCTTTCTACACTGGGCATCTTGTATACTAGGTTTTGCATGGTGTTTCCATTGAGTAGATAGTAGATGCTCAGTTTTTTGGAATAGACATTTTGTGGTGATAAGGCAATTCAAATATGTCCCAGCTGTGTCTCTGAGACAATAATTGTTTAGCCTTCTGCTCTGTTGTCAAAGGGTTTTGAGGATAGAGGGATAAAATAAAACAAAACAAAAAAAGACCCAGTTTCTGCCCTGAAGGAACTTATAATCTAATAGAAGTTCTGAGAAACACATACAAATAACTGTAATATGTTTAAGAAAGTTATTATATATACATACATATATATATATCCAGGCATATTAGTTATAAACTATTTTTTAAAACATTTGAACCTGTACTCATAAAAGACTAGGCCTATATAGAAAAGGTTAACATATGCAATGGGAATTATGTACTTAATCCCTTGTGCAAGGGTAACACAAATTCTAGAAAGGTTCTATATTTAAAATCACTAATAATAGGAGAAATGCAAATTAAAACAATTCTGGGGTTTTACCTAACAGAAAGCAAATTTGTAAAGATGATGAAAGATGGAAATAATTAGTTTTGGAGGGGTTGTAGAAAGACAAGCACATTAATGCATTTTTTGAGCTATGAATTAACACAATATTCTGGAAAGCAACACAGAATTGTGTTATAAAAGTACTTAAAATGCACATACTCTTTGATTCAGAGGTTTCACTGCTTTGCATGTCTTCCAAGGACATCACTGACCATAAAAACAACAACAACAAAAAAAAAAAAAACAAAGAAAAGAAAGAAAGAAATAAAAAGCTCCAGGTATACTAAAATATTTAGAGCAACCTTTGTTGTGGTACCAAAGACAAAGGAGAAACCAATCAACTGAAGAATTGTTAAGTAAATCATGCTACCTTAATGTCATGGAATATTACTGTACTTTAAGAAGTGATGATGAGGGGTGGCTAGGTGGCTCAGTGAATAGAGCGCTGGCCCTGGAATCAGAAGGACCTGAGTTCAGAGCCGGCCTCCGACACTTAATCCATACAAACAAAAACCTAGCCGTGTAACCTTGGGCAAGTTACTTAACCCCAATTGCCCTAAAGGGGCGGCTAGGCGGCGCAGTGAGTAAGAGTGTTGGCCTCGGAGTTGGGATGACCCGAGATCAGATCCGGCCTCAGAAAATGAGCACCCACGCATAAATAATAATGACTAGCCGTGTAACCTTGAGCAAGTTAACCCCAATTGCTTTAAAAAAAAAAAAAGTGATGATGAGAAATACAGAGAATGTGAAAGGGTGAAATAAATTGCAATGTAAGTAGAGCCAGGAAAACATTCTACATGACTGACACAATGGAAATGAAAAGAAAGTTCACAAAACAATCTAAATGGAATGCTGCAAAATTTCAAAGTTTGGCTCCCTATTTATCGTGTGTATAGCATTTTTGTACATAGTTGTCTGCATATTCTCTTCCTCATTAGGTTGTGAGTTCTTTGAAAGCAGAGACTCTTTTGCCCTTCTTTGTATCTCTGGTGCTTATCATAATGCCTGGCACATAGTACATGCAATAAATATTATCTTCCTTTTTCTTTTTTTTAATATTAATGCATATTTATGGAATAAAAGAAACAGTTCCATAACATGGTATAATAAAAATGATTGTTCATGAAGCTGCAAATTTACTAAGCACAACTGGCTATCCCTTTCAAATATACAATAAAATTTTCAAATAAATTTTTTTTCTTCTTTTTTTCATACCCTCCCCCACCCGGCTCTGGAGATGGCTACCATTAGATACAAATATATATGTGAATATATATATATATATACATACATACACATATATATACATATATGTACATATATGTATATATATTCTTTCTTCATATGTCCTTTATAGTTAATGGTTTTTGATTGATTGCGTGTTAAGTTCCACCTTGATATGAAGCCTACATGGAATACATCTTTGGTTTCTATACTATGAACAAACAGCAAACTACCTTGAATTCAAGTAGCATTAGTCAGAATTCCTTAGAACGAATTACTGAAAGATCTTAGCTTTCTACGAAAACTAAGCATTTAAAAACAGTAAATTTAATTACTTTTTTTTTTAAAGCAATTAAGGTTGAGTAACTTGCTCAAGGTTACACGGCTAGTCGTTATTTATGTGTGGGTGCTCATTTTCTGAGGCTGGATTTGATCTCGGGTCATCCCAACTCCAAGGCCAGCACTCTTACTCACTGCGCCACCTAACCGCCCCTTTTAGGGCAATTGGGGTTAAGTAACTTGCCCAAGGTCACACGGCTAGGTTTTTGTTTGTGTGGGTTAAGTGTCTGAGGCCGGATCTGAACTCAGGTCCTTCTGACTCCAGGGCCGGCGCTCTACTCACTGAGCCACCTAGCCGCCCCAAATTTAATTACTTTTAAAGCATGTATGTAAATATGATTCTTTGGTGGCTTTTTATAACATGATCAGAATAGAAAAAAAGAACACTACCAATATCACTGTAGATGTGGTGATTAGTGTAGCCTGTCTGGGGACAAAGGCATTAGAGTATAATCGAGTTGCAGATGTGCTATTGTTTCAAGCTAATATTATACAGTTTACCCAGGTGGGGCTTTAATCAACCAGAAACAATGGACAGCAGTTTGTGAGAGTGTGGTTTGCTCTGATGAGAGTTCAGTAATAACAATAGCTGACATTTAGAAAGCACTTTGAAAGGCTCAAAAGCACTTTACATAAATTATCTTATTTGATCTTTATGGCAATCTAGTGATATACCATTCTAAAATGTTTTACTATTTATAGAAGAGGAAAAGGTTAAATCACTTCTATGGTCTCACAGTTTTTCTTCTGACTACAAGTCTAATCTTTTTGTCACACCACCCTGAACTCAGGCTAGTGAGGAAACGATGAGGACACCTGAAGATCTGAAGTCCTGTGGATTCAAAAATGGAAGAGCTTAAAGAAGACAAGGTTCTGTCCTTGGTCCTATTCTTGTCTTTATTTACTCTTCCTCCCTTGATCATCTCATTTCATTCCTAAAGGTTCAACTATCATAGGGCATTTGAGTTGGACTTTGAAGATTGGTTAGACTTCAGTAGGTAAAGATAAGGAAGGAGAATATTATAATAATATTTAGCATTCATATAATGCCTACTATGTGCCAGGCACTGTGCTAAGCACTTTATAAATATTACCTCATTTCATCTTCACAAGGACTCCAGGAGTTAGGTACTATTCCTATTATGCAGTTGAGAAAACTCAAGCAAAAAGAGGTCAAGTGACTTGCCAACGGTCACACAGCTAGTAAATTTGAGGCTGGATATGAAACGGGGTCCTCCTGACTCCAGGTGGTGCTCTATTCATTGCCCCATCTAGCTACCTTCCATATTATCTGCAAATAGAGTAATATGAGTACCCTTGCAGAGAGAGTAAAGTATAGGGAGTGTTTAAAGGGCAGAAAATGGTCCTGCTTAACTGGAGCATAGTGTGACTGGATGGGGATAATATTTCAGATGTTATGTCAAATAAACTTGACAAGATGAATTTGTTACCAATTATAATAGGCTTCAACTTTATGAAGCAGACAAAAATGAACCAACAAGGATGTATGAGTAGAGAAACCCAGTGACTAGGTCTATATATAAGGAAAATTAGTTTGGCAATGTTGGGAAGGATGGATTGATTGGAAGATATAGAAGGTATAGATGGGACTTGATAGGATGAGGAGGCTGGTAATAAGTGTCTACTAAAAGAATGCTAATAGAAATAGAGAAGAAGGGACAGTTGTGAGAGGCAGATTCAATAGTATTTAATGACTAATTGGATAGGTGAGGTTAGGAAAGAGGGATAGGGAGAGGATTAGGAACTAGACCTGTTATTTCACTAGAATAGGGAATTCCAGATAGGGGAACTCCCCCTACTAAGGCAAGTGTCTACTTTCTCTGAAACTCTGAGTCTTAAAGACTTTCTAGATCTACAGAACCAAAAGGTCCAATCAATCAGTAAAACAACCAATAAACATTTATTAATTACTTACTATGTGCCAGGCACTGTGCTAAATGCTAGGGCTCACAGACTTACCAGGGCTTCCTGCTCCAAGGCAGCTCAGGATCCATTGGGTCATGCTGAAGGGAAGAGTCAAAAGATTAACAATACTTTGTATTTTCCCTGAGTAACCAAAATAATCATTTGAGCACAGTGAATATTTAATAAATGAATTTGTTAAATTGAAATACATCTGCTTATATTAGGTGGTTGTTGTTGTTTACAAATATTTCACTCTTTCAGTGGCCATCTTGTCCCTTTGGAAAACTAATGCTCACTATAGGAAAGACACTGTGGTAGGTTCTGGAAACCATCTTAAGATGATAAAGTAAGACAATTTCTACTCACAGTGAGATTAAAGTCTTATAGAGAGATGAGAAATGTAGCCAGTGATACTGGAAAAATGGAGGAGAGGGAGGAAATAGTTTAGTTTAGGTCTCTTCCAAAACTACTTTAACAAAGATCAAGAACAAACACCAGACCACATAGTGATAGAAAATTCCAAGGAGAAATTACAGTGAGTTAGTATAGGGAGAAAGAGACTTTCAGGCAGTATGAAGGAGGTTCAGCCAGGAAGATTCACACAGTGTCTTCTAGCATGAATACTGAACCAAGGCCTTTAACTGTATATCAAGACAAGGAGCAGGGTTGTAGCTATACTGGACCTGAGGCTGTGTAGTAGAATGAGAGTAGGAACAGAAGTCAGATTGCAGCTCATTCTCTCTTACCCCAGACATGCTTTCAGTCCATAGAGCTCTCCTGTGGCATTCAGATGAGAAATCAGGGCATGGAGTTTTGACCAAGAGTGAAATTGGACTCTTATCACTGATCCTATAAAGGTTTTTAGCTAGTACGTCTGAGTTTGGGCCAATAATTATCTGCTGGAGATCAAATCAAAGGCATATAGTTATATAACCCAAACCTAAGCTGAGGTCCCAAGTCTAGAAAACTTAGATTAGGAAGGTAGTGTTCATACTTTGCCCTGGATCATGAAGGTGCCCTAGTTTCAGACAAAACTGAGATCCTTGAAGAACACAGCACTTAGTACCTAGAGGAAATAGCAGTAGGATCCCAGAGAATATAGATCAGGACCAAAAAAGGCCCCAACATTTTCTCATGAATTGTGCAGAATGGTCCCACATAGTAGTCCCAATTCTTGAAACAAAGATGGGAAAATTAGTAAACAAAACAAAAAGATATTCATGATAGAAGGATATTTTGGAGTTAGGGATGTCCAAGAGACAAATCCAGAAGAAAAGGATAACTCTAAAACATCTAAAATAAAGGCATCAAACAAAAACCACGGTCTACCAAAAAGTCCACTACCATTCCTGGGTGACATGAAACAAGAAGTGTTTTTTTAAAGACATATAACTGAAATGTAAATTCTAAAAGAAAGAATTAGAAAAGATAGAAGACTTGGAAGAGGAATTGACAGCTTGGTACAAGAATTGTAGGTGATAATTGTAGCATATCAGGACCTGGAAGACATTAATCCTCTTGGCAGAACATTTTTTCCCTTGAGATTCTACTTGGGACTTGTGTAATAAATAAGACTTTTAATAAATATAATAGATAAATCACTAACCTAATTTTAAAAAGTTATTACCAAAATAACCATATGAAAAATGAGGGGAGAATTCACAACAATTGAAGAGCAAGTTAAAAAAAAGTATCAGAAACATTATACCCAATGATGCTGATAAAAATAATAAAGGAAATGGATGAATGCTTGCAAAAAAGTAAAAAACTCAAATTAACAAAAGAAGAAGTAAATTGTTAAATATCAAGAAAAAGAAAAAGAAATTGAACAAGATACAAATGAAACCCCAAAGGAAAAGTAAAATTGTCAGGACCAAATGGATATGTGAATGAATTTTATCAAACATTCAAAGAACAACCAATTCTACTATTTACAGAAACTGGAAAAAATGGGAAAAGAGGGGATATTCCCATTTCTTTATATGTTACAAACATGATCTCAATACCTAAAGCAGGCAGAGAAAAGGAAGAGAAAGCAAACTATAGATCAATATCTCTAATAAAAAATAATGAAAATTTTACAAGTAAATATTAGCAAATGGGTTGCAACAACATATTAACAAGATTATACACTATAGCTGAGTTGAATTTACACAAGGAATGAAGAGTTGGTTCAATATAAGGAAAACAATAAACATAATAAACTACATAAGTAACATAATGAAAAAATATGATTTCATTCAATACAACACTTACTTCTATTCAAAACACTAGAAAAAGGAAAAATAAATGATTTTCCCTGGTGTAATAAATAACATTTTTATAAAACCAAGAGCAGACATTCACATATAGTAGAGAAGTATTAGAGATTTTTTCACTAAGATCAGAATAAATTAAGGATTCCCATTATCAATACTATTATTTAACAAAATGCTAGGGATGCTAGCTGTATAATAATAAAGCAAGAATGAAAAATTAAAGGAATAAGCATAGGCAAACAAAAAACAAAATTATAGTTCTTTGAAGATGATATGATAGAAAACCCTAAAGAGTCGACTAAAAATTAACACAAATAATTAATAAATTTAGCAAAGTTGCAGCATATGAAATACATCCACATAAATCATTAACATTCCTATATGTTACCAGTAAACCCAGAAAGAAGAGATAGAATGAAAATTTCTATTCACAATAGTTATGGGATGTATAAAATACTTTGGAGTCTGTCTTCCAGGACACATTCAGGAACAATATGAATCCAGATATAATACTATTTTTATATAAATAACCCACCCTTCAACCAAATGGAAAAAGTATTTTTGGGGGTGTTTTTTTTTTGGAGGGCAACTGGGGTTTAGTAACTTTCCCAAGGTCACACGGCTAGGTTTTTTGTTTGTTTGTTTGTTTGTGTGTGTGTGTGAAGTCTCTGAGGCCGGATCCAAACTCAGGTCCTTCTGACTCCAGGGCAGGTGCTCTACTCACTCTGCCACCTAGCCTCCCCAAATGGAAAAAAAGTATTAATTGATCAGATGTAGACTGAATCAATTAAAAAAAAATCAACCATATTACTTTAATTAACTCACTTGATATTAGAGCAAATAGATTGCCAAAGTATTATCTTTTAGAGATAGAGTAAATGATAATGAAATTCATATGGAGGAACAAAATGTCAGAAATGCAAAGGGAAGTAATGAGGAAGAATAAAGAAAGAATGGGGCTTAGAAGTCCCAGTTCTCAAATCATACCACAAAGCAGTAATTATCAGAATAATTAGGTAATGGCTAGAAAATAGAGAGATATATCACTGGAACAAATTCAGTGCCCAAAAACAAAGCTGAAGAAGTAAGGGGCCTGCACAGAGAAAGTGGCAGTACTGTGATGGAGGACATCTGTACTTAGAACTTAAAATAGAGCCTGATGAGACTGTGACTTTCCTTGCTTACTATTCTACCTATGAAAACAAACCCCAGGAAGAAATTAGGCTGTCTCTATGACAGGTTGTTGGAAGATATGACATGCTGCTTAACTCTCCATCTTTTGTTGTATGTTATCTGTACCTTCCAAAAATGAGAATTTTATTCTAAAGTTTCCATGTTATTTATGTTTGATATAATTCTCTTCTTTGATTTTTAAAAACCTTTTTTTTTTTTTTTTAGCTCTTTCAAGAATCCTTTTTGGACCTGACACCAATTCAATGTTTTTGTTTTTGTGCTTTCACATATAGCTGTTTTGACATTGTTATCCTATTGTGATTTTGTGTTTTGATTTTCCCAGTCACCACAGTGACTTTCTTTGGTTGTGGTCTTTGTTTTGTTTGCTCTTTTTCCATCCTATTTTGTGACATTTAACTTTATTTTAAAGTTGGACTCTCCTGGGGTGGAAGGGGCACTGTCCCAAACTTTTCATGTTATTCTTTTCAGTGCTATTTCTGGGGACCTGTGAGCTTTTAGTTCTTCCAAGATGGTAAAATCTAAGGAGACGTGTGGTCAGTGATTTCTTGGCTTGTGCTCCAGTCTCTGAGTGACCACAAGCACTCTTTTCTGCCTTCAATTTGTGACCAGGATTCTCCCCTACTGTTGCTGTACAAACTAGTATGCCAGTGCTTCCCCTTATCCTGGGACTGTGACCTGCATCTATGACCTGGATCCTGTTTGCGTAATGCAACAGAGTCCTTCACCTAATACCAGCAAAATATCTCCTATAATCTCCTTGTGACAGATTGTCTGTCACCCTTACCATCTATGGCCTGAGAGCTCTGAAAGTCACTACTGCTGATTCAGTTACCTCCAAGGCCTGTGCTGCCTTGCTGGGGTAGAGCTTACTGTTGGTTTGCCTGTGCTGCATGTACTGGACTGTGCTTGCAGTAAGACATCTTTCTTGTCAACCTTCTAAATTGTTTGGGATTGGAAAATTGTTTCACCTCATCCTTTTGTTGGTTTGATTACTCCAGAATTCATTTTGAGGCATTATTTTAAAGTTGTTTGAAGGGGAATTTGGGAGACTGTGGGTGAGTTCCTGTCTTATTTGACCATATTGACACTACCTCCTCCAGTTCATATTAGTCTCCCCAGATTTCTCTGAAACCCTCCTGCTCATCATTTTTTAGCACAATGTTTTTCCATCACAATCATATATTAAAGGTTTTAGCTATTTCCCAATTGATAAGCAGTCCATCAATTTCCAATCCTTTGCCACCACAAAAAAGTATATAGTTATTTTTGTACATATATGCCCTTCCCCCTTTTCTTTGATATTTTTGGGATAAACAGATCTAATAATGAAATTTCTGGATCAAAGAATATGCACAATTATATAGCTCTTCGGTCATGGTTCCAAATTGTTCTCCAGAATGGTTGGATCGGCTCACAATTCCAAAAATGGTGCATTAGTACCCCTGTTTTTCCATATCCCTTTCAGCATTTATCATTTTCATTTTCTATCATGTTAGCCAATCTATAGGTGTGAGAAGGTAGCTCAGAGTTGTTTTATTTTGCATTTTTCTAATCAATAGTGATTTAGATTATTTTTATGTGATTACTGATAGCTTTGATTTCTTATGAAAATGATTGGGTGTATTTTAATTCAATTCAATTTGTTTATAGGAGCTGTCACATTGTAGGCCTCAGTAGGATTTGGTAGGATAGTATAGGCAACAAGGGACCTTTTATTGGGTATCCGTATGTTTCAGGGTTTTTTTGTAGCTCTGCTTCCAAAATGTAAGAGGAATGGTGCAGAGCCTTAAGACAAGAGGAAGTGTCATTGAGTATTTCAAAAAGTGGGGCTTTCTGATGAAAATAACCAGAAATTATAGCAACTGGCTGAGGAAGTTTGTGAAGGAGCATGAGAGATTCACTGCTCCCTTAGTTACTGTCATCATATTCAGACTCAATGTTCAAGTTGAGAAGACAGTCTATCCAAGAGTTCTGGCCAATTTGATCTTGGGGAAACTGGAAGAAAATTGCTCCAACTCCCATTTCATACTCCTTACCTACCTGCTTCTGAATTTATTCTATAACAGAGAAAAGAATAATGTGGGAACAACTCTGGGATCCACATGTAGCAAGCCAGTGAGAAAGTGTGTGTGTGTGTGTGTGTGTGTGTTTGGTGACATTGCCTTATTGTATTACAGGGACCTCAGATTTCTGGTCTCCTTCACTTAGCTCAAAAATCCATGAGATAGCATTCATTTTTTTTACTTATTAGTGTAAATTTTTTCAGAACCAGAATTATCTCCACAGAGGTTGGAAAACTGAGTTTCAGGCAGTCACTAGCCTGTCCCAGCTCTAGACACTCGATTAAAATAAAACTTAGTTATGTTGTTTTGTGTCATTATCATTTCTAAATATATTTATCTCTCCTTTCTCCTTGCTTTCTAAGCAAGGACACTAGATGACCTCTGAGATCCTTTCTAACACTTGTAACAAAAACTAAAAGAGAAAAAGAAAGGGAAAGGGAGACAGAAAGAGAAAAGGAGAGTAAGGGAGGGAGACAGAGAGAGAGAAAGAGATGGAGAGAGAGACAGAGACAGAGACAGACAGACAGAGAGACAGAGACACAGAGAAACAGAGACAGAGACACCAAGACAGAGAGAGAATTTAGCAAAACCAATCATCACATCAACCATATCTGACATCATATGTAGCATACCACACTTAAAGTACCCTACTTCTAGATAAAATTGTTGGGTATTTTCCTAATTCTTCTTTAGGGCCAACCAAGCTTGGTTGTTATAATTATACAGAATTCAATTTCTTCCTTTCCCTTGCCTTCCCTTGCCTTCCCTTGCCTTGCCTTGCCTTGCCTTCCCTTGCCTTGCCTTGCCTTGCCTTGCCTTCCCTTCCCTTCCCTTTCCTTTCTTTTCCTTTTCCTTCCTCTTCTCTTCTTTTCTTTTTTGCTGTTCTTTCTGTTTACATTGTTAGCATTATTGATGTTGCTGATTTCCTGGTTCTACTTATTTTACCCCTGATCACATCATACAAATCTTTCCACAGTTCACTAATTTTTAATATACTTTTCTTTTAATATGGAGTCGTAGAACTTTATATGTCCAGGTATAATTTTGTTCATCCATTTTCCAATTGATAGGCTCCAGTTTCCAGTTCTTTGCTCCAAGAAAAGTGCTGCTATAAATATTTTGGTGCATGTGATATCTTTCTTTTTAAAACCTCAAAAGAGGGGAAATCAAGGGCAAGTAGGAGAACAGAGGAAGTTTAAACCCTGGGATAAGTCAAAAGGTAAATGGGAATTGTGGGTTCATGAGAACCTTAACTTTCTCCGGGGAAACAAATAACAAGATTTAATCTTTGTGTAAATCAGGGTATAATAATGATAATAATATAAGCATTTATATAGTGCCTTAAGGCTTGCAAAACACATTACAAATATTGTCTCATTTGATCTTCCTAATAACCCTCTGAGGCAGGTGCTATTATAATCTTTATTTTACAAATGAAGAAACTGAGGAAGGCAATTTAAATGACTTGCCCATATAGTAACTGACTCATATTTGAACTCAGGTCTTCCTAATTCTAAATCCAACCCTCTATCCATTGCTGATATTATATAATGAAGATTATATGTCATGGTAAGGGGGAAGACATAGAATCTATTCATAGAGATGAATGGACTAAGATAAAATGTGGTATAAAACAGGCTTATCTCTGTAGCTTTACTTTCTGTGACACTGGGTAAGTCTCTTAGTATCACTTTTCTCATTAGTAAAATGGGAATAATAACACATATCCTACCTACCACAGCAGGGCAATGAGAGAAGCAAATAATTGCTTGATAATTGCATTCCATCGAATCCACTTCTTTCAGCAAGCATCCATTGAACACCTATTATGTATCAGTCACAGAGCGTACACATGGAGGATACAAATTAAAAAATGAAACCATCTCTGACCTCAACATAGATTCCATTAGAGGGATACAACATGTAAACAGGTAAGTTTATACAAAACATACATAGAGTATGCAAAACATGTACAAAGTAATTCTTTTTTGGTAGGGATGAAAAACTAGCGATTTGGGAGACTGGGGAAGGATTTTAATAAAATGTAGAGTCCAATTAAGACTTACAGGTATTATCAGATTCACTCCCATTATAGTGAAATTGATCACAAGCTTGAACAGCTTATGCTGTTGAACTAGACATTGTGAGGATGGTGACTATTGGAGAAGAAGGTAGGAAGAGGAAGGAGATGATGAATTCTAGGCCTTTGGAAAGAAATCCTCTCTTCAACGTGCCAAGTTATGGCAATGGAAAGTTGCTCATGAGAAGTAAGAAGAACTCTACTGGAAAATGTTTCTTTTGATTTACCCCTTATGTTGTCAGTATATCACAATTAATTAAAATCAATTGAGTATCATTAGAACTCTTCCATATAACTCTGGCTTGTTCTAGAAGGGTGATAGGGGATGGATAACTGAGAGTAGGATGGGTAGGAGAAACACTTTAAGGATACATTCGGGTACCATTTCAACCAGCAATACACTTGGCTGGGAAACATACTACTTGGGTAGTGGTAGTAGTAGTAGTAGTAGTAGTAGTAGCAGCAGAAGTTCTTGTTATTGTTTATGGTAGATATAAAGTATCATTATAATCAATAACAGAATCTGGCATTTATATCATACTTTATAATTTGCAAAGCATGTCATGCATGTATCTCAATAACCCTGTGAATTAGGCTGGGCAATGGTTATTACTCTCATTGTGTGTATGTGTGTGTGTGTGTGTGTGTGTGTGTGTGTGTGTGTAAAAGTGCCAGCTAGGTGGCATAGTAGATAGAGTGCCAGACCTGGAGTCAGGAAGACTCATCTTTCTGAGTTCAAATCTGACCTCAGACACTTACTGTTACGATGCTGAACAAGTCACTTAATACTGTTTACCTAAGTGGGCAGGAGAAGGAAATGGCAAACCACTACAGTTTCTTTGCCAAGATAATTACCCTAATGGGGTGATAAAGTTGAACAGGACTGAAAAATGACTAAACAACAACAAAATATGGAAAAAAAAAGTAGGCTCAGAGAACTTAAGTGACTTGACTCAGGTCACATTAAAAGTAAGTTATAGAACCAAAATTTGAAGCTACTAGACTCCTAATACAATGCTGTTTTGCAAATATGTGTGTTTGGGGGGGTATAAATCAGATGTAGATATGTAGGTAGGTAGATAGATAAATGATAGAGAGCTATATCACACACCCCTATATGTATAACATACACACATCTATTTAACTATGTAGCAATCTACATATCCTAAAGTATGTACCTATTGTTTAAAGAATCCAAGATCTTACTCACCTTTGTTCAAAATCATATAGAAGTTGGAGTGTCAGAGGCACAAAGGGTGACAGATGACGTTCTTAGGATCTACAACCACTAAGCAAATCTGCTGCCTTTAAACCCCAGAGCTCCTTCTTCCATTCCTGGGCATTTCTTTCTAGGGAGAGGTTCTACTTGAGGAAACCAAAAAGTTTTATTGTATAGGCTTGACAGTCTTCCCTCCTCAAACTGTTTCTCAGTTTAGATGTGGGAGTGGACATATAGTGTCATAGTACATATACATATATACATATGTACATACACATAGTACAGTGCTGGACATACAGCACAGAAATATTTTAAATTATTTATTCTGGAGCATCTTGGCTCCTTGAATAAAACATTGAACAGTCCCTCCATAAACATCATGGTGCAAGGGGTGGAAATTCAGTTCTATAATATTATAATAGTTGCGAAATCAGGGTCTCAGAATTGTAAGGGACCTTAGAGGTCATTTAGTCCAAGCAGTTCTTGGAAAAAGGATCTCCCATAAAACATCCCTGAAAAGTGGTCAATTACTTCCAAAGGAAGACCCCTAGGGATTGATAGCTCTCTACTCCCAGAGTCAGCTAATTCCATTTTATGGCAACTTTAATTGTTAGGAAGTTTTTCTTTATATCCAGCAAAATTCATTCCCTCTGAAAATTCTACTCACTCTGCTTAGTGCCAAGAAAAACAAATGTAATCTCTCTTCCAGGTGGCAGCTCTTCAAATATATGAATATAACTATTTACATTTTTTAAGACAGCCTCTAAGTCTTCTATCAACTGGGTATCACAAGGCTTGGTTTTTAGTCTCCATCCTGACCGTCCCCTGTGGATTCATCCCAGCTTGTCTTTGTCATTCCTAAAATGTGAGATCATTACTAAATATGTGGTTTGGCTAGGGCAAAGTAAGAGTGACATTACTGTATGCATCATTCCGGACACTGGACTCACATTCTACTAATGTAGCTTACAGTCATTTTTTTATGGTGACCATTTTACATTGTTGAGTCATATGTACCTTGAAATCAACTATAACACCTAGATCTTTTTATAATCTGTAGTCTATAATTATATTTTCAATTTTGTATTTGTTCAGTTCTTTTTTAAAAAACTTAATTTTAAGGTTTTATATTCATCCACATAAGATATATATATATGTGTGTGTGTGTGTGTGTGTGTGTGTGTGTGTGTGTGTGTGTGTGTGTGTGTGTGTGTAAGAGAGAGAGGGAAGGGAGGAGAGAGAGAGAGAGAGAGAGAGAGAGAGAGAGAAAGAGAGAGAGAGAGAGAGAGAGAGAGAGCAGAAGTTTCTTCTAATACAAAGGACCTGAATATGCTTTGGAAGCCTCTCTCTGACTAGTTGCCCTAGCTAGGGGGAATTTGGGAACTTCAGTATGTGGCACCTCCAAAGGGTTCTCAGTTTCTCTTATAAGCATTTATCTTCACAAGGCTTCAAACCATAAAAAAGTTTTATTTATTTATTCAGTAAGGTACCCCAAAAAGACTTACATTCTTGATTCCCCACTGGAAATTTTTTTGTCTCCTGAGACCTGTACAAGTTTTATGTCTGAAGAACTTTGAAACCTATAAGAATTATGATCAATGCAATGATGATCTATTATTCCAGAGGACTTATGTTGAAACATACTATCCAACTCATGACAGAGAGGTTATGGATTTAGGGTGCAGAATAAGACATATTACCATAGCCAACAACGAAATTACTTTGCTTTTCCTATGCATATTGGTTACAAGTAATTTGTTGTTCTCTCTCTTTCTCTTTCTGTCTCTCATCTCTACCTCTCTCTGTCGCTGTCTGTCTGTCTGTCTCTCTGTCCTCCTTCAAATGGGTTGAGGAGTGGAAATGAGATAAAATGGATTTCTCTTAATTAAAAAAAAATTTCTAAAAATAAAGAGGTGGAAGAGCTAAGGTGTGGACTGCTGTATTTTCAGATGAAGTCATGTATTGTTAGATTTGCTTGATCAATTTAACTTTGTTATAAGACAGTTCTCTCTTGGGGGTGGGGTTAATTTAGAAATGTTTGTAATGTAAAATTAAACATATCAGTAAAACTTTTAAAAAATGCCTTAGAGTATTGCTATGAATAGGACTCCAAATTGGAAGAGAATGTTCAGGTTCACTCAAGTATAATGGTGATCCTAAATAAAAGCCTTTGCCTATACAACATTATTCTTTTACTAATTAATCTTTTTTTTTTTTTTTGTTCAGCTAGCTGGCATAGTCAATAGAGTGCTGATCCCAGAGTCATCAAAATTCTTCAGGAGCTCAAATCTAGTCTCACTTACTAGTTCTGTGACCCTTGTTAAGTTACTTAACACTATTTGCCTTACTTTCCACATCCGCAAAATAAGATGGAGAAGGAAATGGCAAACCACTCCAGAATCTTTGCCAAGAAAACCCCAAATGGGTATGTAGAGCTGGAAACAACTGAAAAATGACTGAACGACAACAACAACAAAAATTCTTTTTTTAACATCAACTGATGTTGTGAGCCTTTTTCCCACTTTTGTTGTCTTTTGATATTGACTTAGGTCATGCCTGGGTCCACTTCTGCAACTGTTACTCTTCTCTAGTGTTTATCTGCATTGTTCATTATCTTCTCTCTATGAGACCAGTTCTTGATGAAAATTTACTTTGGAAAGAATCTCACTGTTCCACACATCTTTCAAGTCTCTATGTCACTTTGCACTGGGACTTTTTGTTTATTTTTCCACTTAATAGTTTTTTTTTCAATTACAAGTAAAGATAGTTTTCAACATTCACGTTTTTGAGATTTTGAGTTCCAAATTTTTCTCCTTCCCTTTACTCCCTGTTCCCCAAGACAGCGAGCAATATGATACAGGTTATACCTATACAATCATATTAACATATTTTTTGCATTAGTCATGTTGTGAAAGAAAAATCAGAGCAAAAGGGGAAAAAACATGAGAAAGAAATAAATGAAAACAGGATGCTTTGATCTGCATTCAGAGTCCATACTTTTTCCTCTGGGTATGGATAGCATTTTCCATCATGAGTCCCTTGCAATTGTCTTGGATCATTATATTGCTGAGAAGAACTAAGTTTATCATAGTTGATCATTACACATTGTTGCTATTACTGTGTAGAATGTTCTAGTTCTGCTCATTTCACTCAGCATCAGTTCGTGTAACTCCAGCTTTTAGCTGGAATCTACCTGCTCCTTATTTCTTATAGCACATTAGTATTACATGACATTCATATACCACAACTTGTCCAGTCATTCCCCAAGTGATGGGAATCCCTCAATTTCTAACTCTTTGCCACCACAAAAAGAACTACTATAAGTATTTTTGTACATGTGGGTCCTTTCCTCCTTTTTTATGCTCTCTCTGGGATACAGACCTAGTAGTGGTATTGCTGGATCAAAGGGCATGCACAGTTTTATAGCCCTTTGGACATAGTTCCAAATTGCTCTCTCCAGAATGGTTGAATCAAGTTTATAACTCCACTGGTAATGCATTAGTGTTCCAATTTTCCCATATCTTCTGCAACATTTATCATTTTCCTTTTCTGTCATCTGACAGGTGTGAAATGGTACCTTTGAGTTGCTTTAATTTGTATACTTTCTAATCAACGAACTGAGGCATTTTAGACCTGCATTCCATAGCCCCAATTATAATAAAATGTTTCTTCTTTCGGCTATAGGAATGCCTCCTTGGACTGTTCAAAGAAATCTCTCTTTTCTTACCTGGAACTGTTTGTGGCATATCTGTCCTACTTTTATTTAAAAGGTACCATTTATTTATTTATTCATTTATTTATCTATTTATAATTTTTTTTTTGCTTTTTGGAGGGTAATTGGGGTTAAGTAACTTGCCAAAGGTCACACAGGCTAGGTTTTTGTTTGTGTGTGTGTTAAGTGTCTGAGGCCGGATCCGAACTCAGATCCTTCTGACTTCAGGGCTGACATTCTACTTACTGTGCCACCTAGATGCCCCCATTTATTTGTTTTTGAACATTCTTTGCTTTTAAATTTTTCAATACCAAATTCTCCCCCTTCCTCCTGCCACTCCCCCACCAACTGAGAAGGCAAGCAAAATTATACATGTGAAATAATACGGAACATATTTCCATTTTAGTAATGTCTCAAAAAGACAAAAAAAAATAAAGAAGGAAAATTACACTTCAGTTTACACTCAGAGTCCATCAGTTCTCTCTCTGGAAGTGAAGAACCTTTTTTTTCCATCATGAATCATTTTGCATTGTCTTTTGTACACTTTTCTGGTCACAGCAGCCAAGTTTTCCACAGCTGATCATTACAACATTGCTGTTATGGTGCACAATAATTTCCCAGTTCTTCTCATTTCACTTTGCATCAGTTCATATAGGTCTTGCCATATATTTTTTTTCTGAAACCACGCCCCCTCATTATTTCATAAGTGCCATTTATCACAATCATGACAACATATTCAGGTGTTCCATTGATAAGTATCTTCTAGATTTCCAATTCTTTGACATTGCAAACAGAACTGCTTTAAATATTTTTGTACATATATGTCCTTTTCCTTTTCCCTTGATTTTTTTTTTGGGGGGGAAACAAACCTAATAGTGGTATTATTGGGTCAAAGGGTGCACACATTTTTGTAGCTCTTTGGTCGTAGTTCCAAATTTTTTTCTAGAATGTTCATGCTCCCTCAGCCATTCATTAGTGTACCTATTTTTCTGTGATCCTGTTCAGCATTTGTCATTTCTGATAGGTGTGAGGTGGTATTTCAGTGTTCTTTTAATTTGGCTTTCATTAACCAATAAGGACTTAGAGCATTTTCTCATATGACTATAAATAACTTTGACTTCTTTTGAAAACTCCTTGTTTATATCCTTTGACCATTTATCCTTTGGGGAATAATTTCTATAAATTTGACTCAATTCTCTATATATTTGAGAAGTGAAGCCTTTATCAGAGAAAATTGCTGTAAAATTTTTTATATTACTCCACTGTCTATGGTACCATTTAGCAAAACGTATTTCCCTGCTTATCTCTTTTAATTAGGTCTATTTTTGCTTTTGCTTTATCTGAGATCATGATTGCTACCCCTACCTTTTTTACTTTGGCTGAAGCATAATATATATATTTTTTTCCAAATGCTTTATTGACTTCTGGTTTACAGCATTCATTTCCTCCAGATTTGAGTTACAATTTTCCCCCCGTTTTCCCCCTATCCACCACCCCAGAATAGCAGTCCCACAGGATATCCCCTCATCCAATCTGTTCTCTCCCATATCTTCTCTCATACCTCCGTCGACTTTACCATTAGGGCAAGGTGAATCTCTGTGCCCCAATGCCTGCACATCTTATCTCCCAGTTACATGCAAAATAGTATTAATAATAGTATTTATATATATTTGAAACATTTAATTTTAAAACTTCGAATCCCAGATCCATTCCCTTCATCCCTTGTCACCCACTCCCGCTGGGAAGATAAGCAATTCAGTATGTGTTCTACATGTATAGCTATGCAAAATATTACCATAGTAGATATATTGTAAAAGACTGACTATATTTCCCTCCCACCCTCATCTGGTCCATTCCCTAATTTGATCCTGTCCCTCTTCAAAAGTGAGTGCCTCCAACTTCCCCTTCCCCTAGCATGCCCTCCCCTCCATCATCCCCCCTCTCACCCTCCTCCCCTCTACTCTTCTGCAGGGTGAGATATCCCATTTAGTACATATGTCATTCTCTCCCTGAGCCAAATTCAATGAGAATATGGTATTGCCTTTTTGCCTTCCTGTTCTTCCCATCCCCTGCGACTACTTCCCCTTGCATCTTCTACATGAGATAGTTTACTCCCTGCCCCCCATCTCTCCCCATCTCCTCTTGCCACATTCCTCTCTCACCTCTTAACTTCACCCCTTAAGTATCATCCCTTCCCACCAAATTCAACCTGTGCCCTCTATCCATGTATACCTGTAAACATATATACACACATTCACATATGTATTCATATGCCCATATACCATTCTTCAATTATTTTCATACTGAGAAAGGTTTCATCAGTCATAGTTATTGTTTTTCCCTGTAGGAATGTAAATAGTTCAACTTTGATAAATTCCTTTTGATTTCTTTTCCCTGTTTATCTTCTCAAGTATCTCTTGCTTCTTGTGTCTGAATGTCAAATTTTCTATACAACTCTGGTTTTTTCATCAAGAATGCTTGAAAGTCCTCTATTCCACTGAAGGACTATATCTTCCCCTGAAACAAGATACTCAGTTTTGCTGGGTATGTAATTCTTGGTTTTAATCCCAGGTCCTTTGCCCTGCAGAATGTCATATTCCATGCCCTTCATTCCTCAATGTAGAAGCTGCCAGGTACTGTGCTATTCTGATTGTGTTTCCACAATAATGAAATTGTTTCTTCCTGGCTGCTTGTAGTATTTTCTCCTTGATCTGGGAATTCTGGAACCTGGCTATAATATTCCTGGGAGTTTTCTTTTTGGGATCTTTTTCAGGAGGTGATCTGTGGATTCTTTCAACCTCTATTTTGCCCTCTGGATCTAAAACATCAGGGCAATTTTCCTTGAGAATTTCTTGAAGGGTGATTTCTAGGTTCTTTCTTTGGTCATGGCTTTCAGGTAGTCCAATAATTTTTAAATTATCTCTCCTGGATCTATTTTCCAGGTCAGTGGTTTTTCCCATGAGATATTTCACATTGCCTTCTATTCTTTCAATTGCTTGGATCTGTTTAACAGCATCTTGATTTCTCATAAAGTCACTAGCTTCCATTTGCTGCAGTCTAATTCTGAAGGAATGAATCTCCTCAGTGAGCTTTTGAAATTCTTTTTTCATCTGGCAAAGTTGGCTTTTTAAGGCATTCTTCTCCTCATTGCCTTTTAGAGCCTCTTTTGCCACTTGAGTTAGACTATTTTTTAAGATGTTATTTTCCTCAATCAGGCTGTTGACTCTCATTTCATACTTTTCCTGCATCCTTCTCATTTCTCTTCCCAATTTTTCTTCCACTTCTCTTATTTGGTTTCTAAAATCCTTCTTAAGGTCCTCTATGGTCTGTAGCTCACTTGTATTTTCATTTGGGGCTTTTGGTGTAGGAGTTCTGACCTCCCAGTCCTCCTCCAGTTTCATGCGTCAATCCTCTTTGCCCCCAAAATAGGAGTCTAACGTTGAATTTTTCTGTTTCCTTTGTTTCCTTTGCCTAGGCATGTTGCCACTTAATTACTTGACTTTTGGGCTTGTTGGTACAGTAGGACTCTGCCACCAGACAGGGGAGCTTCCATCCCAAACGTTCGGGTCTTCTCAACTGCCAGATGTATTAGTTGGGTGCCCTCCCTGAAGCCCCCACACACTCTGGCAAGCTGGACACACACCCCAAGACCTCCACCCCAGATTGCAATCCAGATCCAGGGAGGTTAAAGCAAGAATGATTAACCCCCAGACTGATCCCGGATCCCCCTTCAGTTCACAGGCCAGGAGCTGAAGCTGCAACTGAAGCTGCAAAATGGCGGCTGTGCCATGTCTCCTCAGCCACTTTTAGCCCCCAGGGGAAGAAGCTGACATGCTTCCAAATACTGGTCCCAAAGTCCATAGGGAACTAACCTCCCAGTTTGTGTTGGAAATTCTGGAAAAGCCACAGCTGCTGATATTCTGGTGTCCCTCCAACTGGCTTCTTGACCGGCTACCCTGGAGCTAAAACCTTGGTCTCATGTGGTCCTGGGCTTGGCTCCCAGAGCACTGTGCTGTCAGCTCCCAGAGCACTGCACTGGCCACTCCCTGCTGAGCTTCTGGGCTGTCCTCAGCAGGAGGTTAGCTTCTCTTTGTCATTCTGTGGGTGCTAGAGCTCCAGAGGTTGTTCAGAGTCCCCTTTTACATGATTTTGAAGTAGTGTGGGCTGGAGCACTGTGGAAGTAGCATAATAGATTTTGCTCCAGCTCTTTAACTCTGTGTCTTTTTATTTCATGTGTATTTTTTGTATACAGCATATTGTTGCATTCTGATTTCTAATCCATTTTGCTATCCACTTTCTTTTTATGGTTGAGCTCATCCCATTCACATTCACAGTTATGATTACTCTGTATTTCACTCCATCCTATTTTATTCTATTCATCCTTCTCTCTCTTTTTATTCTATCCCTCTTCAAAAGTCTTTTTTTGCTTCTGACTACTGTCTTCCTTTTATTATCTACTTCCACACATGTCTTACCCTATTATTCCACTATTAGGTAAGATAGAGTTTTCTATCTTCTTCCTCCTTCGATCCAATTTTGATTAGAAGGAGGTGGAAACATTGCCTGCCACCCCGCTCATTTTCTCCTCCACTATAAAAGCTCCTCCATTTTACCTCTCCCTTCTGCTTTCTCACAGTACATCCTTCTTTCTTACCCCTTCATTATTTTTTCCTGAAAATCATCCCAAGATAATTTACTTGCACTCACACCCTCTATCTATATCTATGTCTGTGTCTATATCTATATCTATATCTATATATCTACTCTAATAGTGATAAAGTTTTTAGGAGTTTCATATATCATCTTCCCATATAGGAATGTAAACTGTTTAACTTTATTGAACTCTGATGATTACTCCTTCATGTTTCTCCTGAATCCTATGTTTGAAAGTCAAATTTTCTATGCAGCTCTGATTTTTTCAACAGAGGACTTGAAAGTTCTCTATTTCATTAAATATACATTTTTCCCCTGAAGGATAATACTCAGATAGGTTATTCTTGGTTGTAATCCTAGCTCCTTTGACTTCTGGAATATCATATTCCAAGCCTTTTGCTCCATTTACATGGAAGCTGCTAAATCTTGTGTGCTCTTGACTGTGGCTCCACAATATTTAAATTGTTTCTTGCTGGATGCTTGCAATATTTTATCCTTGACCTGGAAGCTCTGGAATTTGTCTATAATATTCCTGGAAGCTTTCATTTTGTTATCTCTTCTGGTAGGTGATTGGTGGATTCTTTCACTTTCTATTTTAATCTTGGGATCGAAATATCAGGTGTTTTCCTTGATAATGTCTTGAAATATGATGTCTAAGCTCTCTCTTTAAAAAACAATTGACTTTCAGACACTCTGATAATCTTTAAATTATTTCTCCTCAATCTTTTTTTCTAGGTCAATTGTTTTTGTAATGACATATTTCACATTTCCTTCCATATTTTTCATTCTTTTGACATTATTTTATTGTGTCTTGATGTCTCATAAAGTCTTTTGCTTACACTTGTCCAATTCTAATTTTTAAGGATCATTTTCTTTAGTGAGCTTTTGTACCTTTTTCCATCTGCTCAATTCAGCTTTTTAAGAAGGTTTTTTTTCCAGTGAATTTTTGTGCCCCTTTTACCATTAGACCAACTCTATTTTTAAAGGTGTCCATTTCTTCAGTATTTTTTGTGCCTCTCCTTTCGAGCTGTTAATTACCCTTTTATATTTCTTTTGTATCACTCTCATTTCTTTTCCCAGTTTTCCACTACCACTTTTATCTCTTCCTGTAACTTTTCCAGGAATTATTGTTAGGCTTTGATTTAGTTAGCATTTGACATTTGGTTGTAGCTATTTTGATGTTGTCTTGCTCTGAGTTTGTGTCTTGGTCTTCCCTGGCACTGTAGTAGCTTTTTTATGATGAAGGTTTTTTTTTTGTTTGCTCATTTTTCTAACCAATTTCTTGACTTTTTTTTTTTAATTGAAGGCAATGATCTCTCTCTCTCTCTTTTTTTTTTTAGTATTTATATATATTTGAAACATTTAATGTTAAGACCTCGACTTTCAGATCCATTTCCTTCTTCCCTTGTCTCCCATTCCCTCTGGGGAGATAAGTAATTCAGTATATGTTGTACATGTCTAGCTATGGAAAACATTATCACAGTAGATATATTGTACAAGGCTGCTTACAATTCCCTCCCACTCATCCCACCCCCACCTGGTCCATTCCCCACATGATCCTGTCCCTCTTCTATAGTGGGTACTTCCAACCACCCCTCCCCCCAAGGATGCCCTCCCATCCATCTTCCCTCCTCTCATCCCCCTTCCCCCTATTCTGCTGCAGGTTGAGATATCCCATTTAGCATGTATGTCATTCTCTCCCTGAACCAAATTCAATGAGAATGTGGTTTTGCCTTTTTGCCTTCCTATTCTTCCCCCCCTTACAACCACTTCCCCTTGCTTCTTCTACATAAGATAGTTTATCCTATACCCTACCCTGTCTCTCCCCATCTCCTCTTGCCACTTTCCTCTCTCACCTCATAATTTCATCCCTTGAGTATTCTCCCTTCCTAACAAATTCAACCTATGCCCTCTATCCATATATAACTGTAACCATATACACACACATTCACATATGTACTCACATGACCACACACCCTTCTTCCATTATTTTCAAAGTGAGAAAGATATCATCAGTCACAGTTATTGCTTTTCCATATAGGAATGTAAATAGTTCAACTTTGATAAGTTCCTTTTGATTTCTTTTCACTGATTACCTTCTCAGGCATCTCTTCCTTCTTGTGTCTGGATGTCAAATTTTCTATTCAATTCTGGTTTTTTCCTCAAGAATGCTTGAAAGTCCTCTATTCCACTGAATGACCATATTTTCCCCTGAAACAAAATACTCAGTTTTGCTGGGTAGGTGACCCTTGGGTTCATTCCCAGTTCTTTTGCCCTCTGGAATATCATATTCCATGCCCTTCGATCCCTCAGTGTAGAAGCTGCCAGGTCCTGGGCTATTCTGATTGTGTTTCCACAATATTGAAATTGTTTCTTCCTGGCTGCTTGTAGTATTTTCTCCTTGATCTGGGGATTCTGGAACCTGGCTATAATATTTCTGGGAGTTTTCTTTTTGGGATCTTTTTCAGGAGGTGATCGGTGGATTCTTTCAACCTCTATTTTGCCCTCTGGATCTAAAACATCAGGGCAATTTTCCTTGAGAATTTCTTGAAGGGTGATTTCTAGGTTCTTTCTTTGATCATGGCTTTCAGGTAGTCCAATAATTTTTAAATTGTCTCTCCTGGATCTATTTTCCAGGTCAGTGGTTTTTCCCATGAGATATTTCACATTGCCTTCTAATCTTTCATTTGTTTGGATCTGCTTAACAGCATCTTGATTTCTCATAAAGTCATTAGCTTCCATTTGCTCCAGTCTAACTCTGAAGGAATGAATCTCCTCAGTGAACTTTTGAGATTCTTTTTCCATCTGGCAAATTCGACTTTTTAAGGCATTCTTCTCCTCATTGCCCTTTTGGGCCTCCTTTGCCATTTGAGTTAGTCTATTTTTTAAGGTGTTGTTTTCCTCAGTCAGGCTGTTGACCCTCATTTCATACTTTTCCTGCATCCTTCTCATTTCTCTTTCCAATTTTTCCTCCACTTCTCTTATTTGATTTTTAAAGTCCTTCTTAAGGTCCTCTATGGCCTGCAACCCGCTCATGTTTTCCCCTGGGGCTTTTGGAGCAGGACTTCTGACCTCACAGTCCTTTTCCCGCTCTATGCCCCCAAAATAGGAGTCTAGGGTTGCATTTTTCTGTTTCCTTTGCCTTGGCATGTTGCCACTTAATTACTTGACTTTTGGGCTTGTTGCCACACTATGGCTTTAAGGCCAGATAGAGGAATTTTCGTCCCGAACGTGTGGGGGCAACTTCCGTTTCTGGCAAGCTGTAAACCCACCCACGACTTCCACCCTAGAACACAATCCAGATCCAGGGAGGTTAAAGCAAGAGCGATTACCCCCCAAGACTGATCGCTGGATCTCCCTACAATTAATTGCAGGCCAGGAGCTGGAGCTGCATCTGAAAACTACAAAATGGAGTGTCTCCTCAGCAGCTTCTAGCCCCCAGGGGAGGAAGCTGACGCATTCCCCAAATACAGGTCCCAAAGTCCATAGGACACTAACCTCTTACTTTGTCCTAGGCATGTCTATGTTGATAATTCTGGAGTCACCACAGCTACTGGTGTTCTGGGGTTCCTCCAGCCAGCTGTTGGCCCTGGTGCCCTGGGGCTAAAACCTCGGCTCACGGGGACCTCAGCTCTGGCTTGGCTCGGCTTGCCGCGCTCTGCGCGCTGCGCACTGCCAGCTCCCAGACCGCTGTGCTGGTCCTTCCCGCAGGGCTGCTGGGCTGTCCTCAGTGAGAGGTTAGCTTCTCTGTGTCGTTCTGTGGGTGCTGGGGCTCCAGAAGTTGTTCAGAGTCCCCTTTTACATAGTTTGGGGGGAATCTGGGGGCAGAGTGGCTTGAATGAGCTGTTTCTACTCTGCCATCTTGGCTCTGCCCCCCAATTTGTTGACTTTTAACTGTTAAATTAGACTCTACTTACATCAGGGTGGGACAGCAGTGTTTCAGGCTTTGGGTTCTTTTGTCCTACTGTTTTCAGAGCTAATTCTGTGGGTTTGCAAATTTTGGGTGCTTATAAAGTGGCATAATGTGGGGAAAGGTATAGTCACAGCTCTCTTGGTTTGTGCTCTGGTCTTTGCCTGCTCCCCTGAAGCTGCAAACATTAGGGCTCCCTTTGGCCCTGGAACTGTGACCAGGTCCCCTGCTCTCCTGCAACTAAAATCTCTCATATTCCTTTCTGTCTTGGAACTGCTACCAGGGCCGCTGCTCCCTTTTGATCAGTCACAAGTGTTTCTGGAACTGGGCCCCGCAACTGCTTATGGGCAAGAGAGTTGCCAATAAATACCAACTTCACCCAGTGCCACGAAAGTATCTCCTATAATCTCTTTCTAACCAGTTGTCTGACCCTCTTGCTGTCCCTGGACTGAGAGCTCTTGAAGCTACTGCTTTTGCTAGTAGTACTATCATGGCCCCCTCCAAGGCCCGTGACTGTTGTTTCTGCTACTCTTCAGGGCTACCTCCCACCCCCTTGTTACAGACCTCTCATGCTCACCTGCTAAGCAGTCTCAGGCTGGAAAAATGTCTCAGTCTGGCTTTCTTTTTGGCTCTGCTCTTCCAAAATTTGATTTGAGGAGTTATTGTAAAGTTTGGGAATTTTGGGGAGAATTCAATTGGGTTGCTATACATATCTTTCTCTTCTACTTCCCACTTCCCTCCGAAATAGGGAAGTATACTTTTTACTCTTCTCAGTGCCTCTCACTGAGAATGATAGTATGTAGGGGGCACTATAATTCTGGTCTCTTAACTTGTTTTGAATATACCTGGGCGGCTATGTGGTGCAGTGAATAGAGCACTGGCCCTGGAGTCAGGAGGACCTGAATTCAAATCTGGCCTCAGACACAACACAAAACTAGCCGTGTGGCATTGGGCAAGTCACTTAACCGCAATTGCCCTCCATGAAGAAAAATGTAATATACCTAAGTATTTATATCTAACCCGTATCTCCCTATCTTGTCTATAAAGATATCATTTGAAATGTTCCCATAGAAGTAGCATGACAAAGTAGGAAAACAAATAGATGTAGAGTTAAAGGATCTGAGTCCAAATCCCAGGTTTGCCACTTATTGCCTATATGGATTTTGGCAAGTTATTTTAATTCTCTGGGTCTCATCTACAAATGGAGGAGATTGGACTAGATGTCTCTTCCAATGTCCCTTCCAGTTCTCAATCTATGATTGTGTAATAATAGCATACTTCTCCTCTGCTACTCTAGCAACCCTGTTAAAAATGAAATTATTTTAGTCTAGCACAGTCTGTTCTTAATGAATACATTCTGACTCTAAGAGATCACCACTTCCCCTTCTAAATGCTCACTAACCAGCCTTTTAATAATATGTTGTGGAATTCTGCCAATTGTCACTTTTTCTTTCCATCTTTCATGGACAAAGAATAAGAAAGAAAATGAATAACTACTGTCTATATTACGTGAAAAAAATACAACAAATCAATTTTATTTTGATACTCCATAAAAATGAAATAAAACCTGTCTTACTTAGCTTTCATACAGCAATAGCTCACAGTAATATAATAATTATTATTTCCTTTCTCCACATGCCTACCAACAACTTCATGGAAGTCATTCCATGGTCCCTTATCAGTGTTTGTCTAGGTCCTTTCCAGGCATACTGTGATAGGATTGCCTTTTCTACTTGCATTCAGTGAATTGCTGAGAAGGAATAGGGTGAAACAGTATGGCCTTGTGTCACTGGGGATATACTAGGGAATGCAAGTTATCTTCAAGGAGACGATGACCATACAGATCTGCCCTCTGGGTTCAGCTTCTTGGAAGGAATAAACACTCAAACCCAAGTGCATTAGCCCTTCCCCATGCTTTGGCGATTAGTACTGCAAAAATAAACAGTTTATAAATTCACAGTAACCCTAGAATACCCATACCAATTATTTTATAAGCATTCCCTGGAAGACAGACACATTTTCCTTCATTCTATGTCTATGGCAACCATCTGTCTGCCCTGACCTATAATGGTGGGAGATAAGCATTCCACTCTCTGGGGCCACAGGGTCTAGGAGATATATTAGGAAATAGGATATATGTATTCACCATTCCCTGGTTTAGTTCTCTTGAACTTCACCCTTCCAAACCTAAGTTTTTCATTACGCAAAATTAATGTGTCCTTTAAACATCCTCCTGGGAAGTCCTAAGATATAAGGGTAGGGGATATTCAGATATTCTCTTGGTGGTCTGTGGGATAGCTAAAGGAAGGAACCTAAAAAAGGGTCCTTAACCTTGGATCTGTGAGCTAGTTAAAAAAAAGATAATTATTTCAATATAATTGATTTTCTTTGTAATCCTACAAGCATTTTGTGATTTTTGTAATGCTGAATTTTATTGTATGCATTTGCAAACATTTTTTTTTTTCTGAGAAGTCCATAGGCTTAACCATACTGCCAAAGGAGTCCATGATACAAAGAGAAGAATCTGTGGATTATAAGAATGAAAGATATTGGAAATTGGAATTCTCTTGGAACTTTATATAAATTTAGTTGAGATAATATCAATCCTTGATCCTCAACCCTTATTCAAATACCTAGTGCTGGGTTTGCCATTTAGAAAAGATTCTCTAAAAACTTGTTGACTGAAGTACTGCCTCCTATTAATTATACACAATGGTTTAGAAAAAATGGAATTTGCCAAGCTGTGAGATTGAATATGGTGATGGATCAGGCTTATCGGAATTTTCTGTCTTTTCACCACAGATTTGACCACCAGATGAAAAGCTTTTTTGGCCACATCACAAAAGTTTAAGAAGTCAGTCTATTAAATTACACAAGGACTTTGATCAGCATCTATGGAGGCAGTTGACACAGATCTTGTCAGTTATCAGTCTTTAGAGCATTTCAATACAATTTAAGGGTGTGGTGAAGTGAAAAGATCACTGAACTGGATTACAACCAATGCATAAGCTGTTAAAGTGAAAGTATGACACAAGAAACTGATTGCATGGAGGAAGTGACAACTACCTCCAAAAGTGTGTGTGTGTGTATGTGTGTGTGTGTGTGTGTGTGTGTCTGTGTCTGTGTCTGTGTGCGTGCATGTGTGTGTGTGTGTGTGTGTGTGTGTTTTCATGTGGAAGGAGTTTCGAAGTGAAAAAAGCACTAGATTTGGAGTCAGAGGACCTAAGTTTAAATCTTAAATGGGCTACTTACCATATGGCCAAACTATGAACCTCAGTTTCCTCACCTGAAAAATGAAGATAATAATACTTACACTTACTCATAGGGATGTCACAGGGCTCAACTGAGATAATTCATGTAAACCTCTATGGAAACATGAGCTATTATTATAAGGAAACATCTAGCAAGGAGCCCATATGTGACTTCCTAAAAGAGAAAAAGCAAGAGCTAATAATTCAAACCCTAACTCCCACCCAAGGCTAGACAAAGGATTTGCAGTGTGCCCGTTGATATTTATGGCTTTCATCTGGTGTTGAGACCTATACTTTGGTGGAAGACTTGAAGAATTGACTGCAAATTAAACTATAGTTATATAATTGAGACCTGCAGAAGGCCAAACTCTTTACATTGAGATTCTTAGAAAAGGAACATATCTCTTGGTTAACCTTATAAAGTCCAAATCACTTTCAGCTTTGATGTGCTAGAAATCTCAGGGCAAGAAAGAGGCTTACTATATCCTGAAATTAATATAAAATGGGGGAGGGGTAGAACAGAAAGAAAAGATGGTAGTATAAGCTTTGTTTCTAGTCAGTGGCAATCATAGCTTTTAGTAATAGAAATCTCAGTTGCGTCTGTATCTGGTAATGCCACAAGGGGAGAGGAGAAAGCCCTAAGACTGAAATGACAGATTTCTTCCTTCTCCTCCCCTCTGGGTGTCTCACCCTCCCTGGTGGTAATTAGAAATATTTTCACCAAAGGCAACAGTGTTTTATTTTGTGCATGTATTTGTATGTATGGGGTGGGGGGGGGGGAAGTGGCAACTGGTCAGATGATAATCCAATAAAAGGTTCAGTTGTCCCAGGAGAAGTGATTCCAAAAATGGGGCACTGAGCCTTGGGGGATTTGTGCCATGGAGATGGGACCCTGAATGAATGGCTGAGAGTGATTATCGCAAATGGATACATGACTTGATGGAGAACCTTAAGCTCCAGTGTAGGGCAAGTATTTACCATTTTCCTCCACCTCTCAGTAAGAACAAGCTTTTTCTGGATGTCTGCACACTGGAACAAAGTCCCATTTATCCTGTGCTAGTTATTCCTTTGCTAGGTAGGTCCGAGAGTCCTCCTTCTCCTAGTTTCTAGTGCCTAGTTTGCTTGGGCTATGGCTCCTGAGTCCTAAAAAAATAATGTCATGACACAACTCTGGTTTTTGCAAAGGAAACAACACTAGACTTGCCTGGAACCAGCAGATCTCTCAATTCTGCCACCAACTAGCTATATACCTTGAGTTATATGCAAAGAATTTGTATACCTTAAGACACTATATAAGACATTATTAGTATTTTTTTTTTCTGTTATCGTAGACAGCTGGCATGGAGCCATCCTTGCTCTCTCTGACTCACATGCTACCACAGAGTAGAATATAGTTCCCTAGTGACCTGGAAGAACAAATGCACTTCCCTAAATTCCTCACTTACTACTAAAAAGGAACTGGACAGGGCTTAGAAGAGGGTTTATGAGTTTATGACGGAACTGAAAAGTTCTACCCCAACACCATAATTTTCAAAGTTGTTTGGAATCAACCCTCCTCTCAAAAGCTATTGATATGGAAGCTATATCTCAAATATCTGGTTAGCACATTTTGATCAAAAAAGAGCAGGTCTAGCAAAAGGCAGAGCATCATTAATTTTCCCCAAGAACAGCAGTCAGCTTTGGGTGAATGACACACACAATCCTCCCCATACTCTCAACTACTTTGTGTATTTTGGTAATAAACTTCCATGTAAAACAATAGCAGCAAAACAATCTCTCTACTTCTTTGTTTAACTGGACTAAAGAACCCCCACAGCTATGATTACACAGTGAAATGAAGACCAAGAGAGAAGTTTGGGAACCTCCTCTCTGTTGATTCAGGTCTGGGAACTCAGGCATTTTCCAAGAATGGAAACTGGGCAAGGGCTAGCCAGCAGAAGGAAAGAGAGTCTGTCCTGGCAGCCGCCCCAGATAGGAACCCAAATGAGAGGAAAGGCAGTGAGTGCTTGAGCCCCAGCTTGGTGATGGAAGGATCCAGGCCTTTAGCTGATACATTTAAAACTTCTTTTGCCCACTGAATGTAGTTGTTTGCGTTCATGCTGTTTCTTTAAGACCTCAAGCTCTAGTGAAAGCTTCCATTTTCCCAGAGTTGGTCAAATGAACGTGGAATTGAAAGCAGATGTGAAAGCCAGCATGTTATTGCACAAGGGCGAATGGGGCATGGGGAGAGAGGGGAGGGGGGAGGTGGCGGGGGCTGCAGGAAGGGACCCTCAGCAGCCCCAGGACTCTCATCACTCGAGGGGGTCTGAACTCCAAATTCCACCAGCCTGCACTCTGAAAATGAAGTCCTAACAGAAAACAGATGGGAGTGGACCAGGAGGAGGGGGAGGAGTAAGAAGAAGGAGGTTTGGAGGGGAGGCTTGTGGGGGAGGAGGGGTGGCAGAGAAGGTTAGGAAGCCAGCAAGGGAAGAAGACAGAGCATGAGTCCATTAAAATATATTGTCTGTGTAAGAAAATAAAAGTCCTTGAGGGGGTGAAGGGGTGGGGGGGAACGTGTGGGTTTGGGGGTTTGGGGAGGAGAGCAGAGTGTGAGATCTAAGTACACCTAGGCTGTCCGGGAGCTAGATTTCCCAAAATTTGGGGAGGGGGGAGTGTCACGAAAACAATGTCCTCTAAGAGCCAATGGCAAGTTAAGAAATTATAAGAGCAGAAGAACACAGGGCTGCCCTATCCCTCTGAAAGTCTGTCTCCTGGAACAGCCCAGATACATTTGCAAATGCCAGTAGTCCTGATAAATCAAACTCACTGGAGTCAGCACAGCCCTCATGCTACTTCTCAGAAGGGCTTTGTCTCGGCCAGAGCATGCCAAATGGAGTCTGCTGTGGAGGAGGAGGCGGCGGTTGGTATAGTCTATAGTCTGGATAATAATAACTCATGGACCTTTTCCACCCTGGGAACCAGAGCTAATCTACTTTTATTTTCCTGGACCAACTCATCAGAGATTTGACAATACCCAGATCTGGAAGAAACTTTGTGAAAGGGTTCAGTTTGATTCTCCCCTGTCATGGGTATGAAGCACTATGGTTCCATGGAAAGATGACTGGTTAAGGAATCAGAGGACCTAGACTCAAAATCCACTTCTGCCACTTGCTCCCTGATTCTTAGCCAGTCCCTTAACACATTGAGCCTCAGTGTTTTTGTTTATAAAATGGGTTGGAATTAGATGGCCTCTTAGGTCCTTTCCACTTCTAGGTCTCTGATCCCATGATTGATTATATAGTATCATGAAGAAAGAAAATCCTGGGTTCTAGAACTGGAATAGACCCTAGAAATAAACTCACTCATTTTGCAGATGAAGAAACTGAGGTCAGGAAAAAGTCACATGCCCAAGGTCACCTAACTAAGAGCAGAGACCAGATTCTAAAGTCAAATCTGGTCTTGTTTTCCCTATATCACATTTCTTCCCTATCAAGTAGCCCCCTTTAAATCATTTCCACAGAGAAAGTTCTATGTAAAGCAGCCCCCTCAAAAAAAATCCTAAAAACAAACAAAAACAAACCCTAGTCATTTCCAAGGGTCATAAAATACAGATCTCGGCAAGCTTTGGGGGGATAAACCTGAGAGTAGACTGAATTCTCCCTAGCTCACTCTAAACTGGGTCTGCACCTCCACTGATTCCAAATTTCACTTGGCTGCAATCTGAGAGTTGGGATGCAACTTAACTTAAAATTCTGGGAGAACTATCCCTTTAGGAGAATGGCAAGCAAGTGCAAATAGTGGCTGCTTTCCACAATTCCATCTCAGCACCTGGAGAAGCAAATTTGTAAGGTCTGATCATCTTCCCCCTGACTCCCTCCTTCAGATGCTGCTACTACTGCCAGCAGCCCAAGGCCCACACCCAGGCAGGCATTCAGAGAATCTGGCAGCTTTGGAGTTGGGGGTAGGGGACATGATGAGGTGGTTATGGGAGGCTATGCCAGCACATCATCACATTAATATTTCATTCTGCACTTTGGACCTGGGGAATCTAACATAAAAGCCAGCGTACTTAGAAACTCCAAAAGAGCATCCTCAGGCTAAGATTAAATCCATTTTTTGAACTCTCCTTCCTGCTTACCAGAGGAAATATGTCTGTCCCAAATCTCTATCCCAGTCTGAGCTTTCTATTTTCTTTTTGGTATCACATGTCAGTGATGGAAAGGGGTAAGGAAATGAAAAAAACAAATCCTACAGGATGTTAACCCTTAACCCTTTCTTCTAAAATTATGCCTTTATTATGCATATATAAATGGCACCAATCCTCCTAAAGCTTTGAACTGCCTTACACACCTGTTACCACCATGTTCCACAAGTATGTTTCCAAAATCTTTCTTCCTCTATCCTTGTTAATCTACAATGCAAAGTCTTTCCTTTGTCTCTGTCTCATCCCTTGAAATCCCAGAGCTTGGAGAGCCTTCTGAAATAATTTATCCCTGGTTCCTATCAGTACAAGAATCCCTTCTTCAACCACATAGACAAGTGGTCGCATTGCCTTTTCTTGTGTCTGTCTTGTGAATGAGGAACTTGTAGCCTTATGAAGTAGCCCATTCTGCTTTAGGACAGGTAAAATTGTGAAGGAGCCTTCTTTTGATCCAGCAATACCACTACTAGGTCTATTTCCAAAGATGATTAGGAAAAAGTCAAAGAACCTATATGTTCTAAAATATTTATAACAGCTCTTTGTGGTGGTGAAGAACTGGAAATTGTGGGGATGCCCATCAATTGGGGAATGGCTAAACAAGTTGTAGTTTATGATCTTGATGGAATACAACTATGCTATAAGAAATGATGAGCTCGATGGAGTTAGAAAAACATGGATAGACTTGCATGAAATAATAAAGAGCAGAACCAAGAGAACATCGTATATAGTAACAGCAAATTGTTTTAAGAATACTTCAAGTGACTAAGTCATTTTGACTACCATAAATGCCTAAATTAACTTCAAAGGACATATGAAGGAAAATGCTATCTGCCTCTATAGAAAGAAATGACCAACAGAGGTATGTATTATATATTATATATATACACACATGTATACACATTATATATGCACACACATACATATATACACATATGTGTGCACACATGCACCCATGTGTGTATATATATGTGTGTACACATACATACACACATGTTTGTATCTAGTGGTAGCCATCTCTAGGGTGGGGCAGGGGGAGGGAAGGAAAAAAGGAAAAGAAAAAGAACAAAAGGAAATTTACATGATAACATAATAGATTTGTTGTTTATGAATATTATATTACATATAAAACAAATAGAAATAAATATAAATATATGTATATGTATATGTATATATATACATATATATAAATGAAGCCTTCCTTCAAATTATGCCTTTGTAATATGAACTCACTGCCAAGCAAACAAAGTCTCCATCCTCTCCTACATGGCAACCATTCACATGTTGAAGATATCTGTCATGTTCAATGAGCTCACTGAGGGCAACTACATGTTTTCTTTATTAGCTTCCCACTAATCTTAAGTTTTAGCTACCTATTCATTAAATACGTCATTTTTTTAGTCTAAAGAGTATTCTCCTTGGCAAGTGTAACAAGGAGTTGGCAGAACTTCTGCACCTGTTTCTAGCCAACTATATATGCTAGCCCAGCACTCAGGTAATCAGGGAACAAGGAAACAACTCCTTATTGGCCCCTGAGCTGCAAGAAGATCAGTGGAGCTGTTCACCTCTCACTCCCAGTTCTAGCTGTTTTCTCTTTTCTTTTTACCCTTGTTTGTAACCCTGTGTATTTGATGGTTCCCTGCAGGTGACTTCATGAACTCTGGAATTTGCCATGAAGGTTGGTGGAAAGTTGGTAGGGCATATTGATTATTCCCAACTCAACTACCCAAAGTGGACTCAGGCAAGTGGGAGGCTGAGATTTTGGAGGCATCTTTTACTTTGAATTTATTTGCTTGATCTGGAGTGCCTGAATATGGATCCTGAGATGTACATGTCTAAGTTTGGAGATGACTTTGTGAGTTGGAGAGATGGTAGATCCTAATTCCTTAGGTGATTCCAGTTACCCTTCAAGAAAACTAGATGCACAGATAGAACCTGTTATGAGTCTAGGTGTATGTGTGTAAACTCATCTAGTCAAAAGTCTAGATGTACATAGACATGGATATAATGAGTACAGAATATATCTAGGCATAAGTATATGTACATATTGTGAATCCAGGTGCATTGCAAGTCCAGATATAGATCTAATGTGTAAATATACACGTCACAAGTCCAGACAGTAAGTGCATCATGAGTTCAGATGAATATGAACATGGATCCTTAGTCTAGATACAAGTCTAGACATGCAAATCTATATTACATATACGGTGTTTGATGAATTACAATGTAAATATACATGGAGTTGTATGAATCTAGTTTATGGTCATGAGGCCAGATTTGCATGTACATGTGTATTATGGGACCATAGTATATGTGTGTGCCACAAGAACAGGCACAAAAAGTCCATGATACAGATGTGTCCTGATGTATAAATATATGTGTCATGATTCCAGACATATCTGCACACATGCATCATGAATCTCAGATCTATTAGACTATTTTCTACTCAGCTGGCCCATCTCCATCTTGTTTTATGTTGTATTATTTTGCCAAGTGAAAAACCATTTTAGACATTTTGATTTCAGTATTTCCATCATTACTGACACCTTTGGAGTTCAAGTCAATTGAATTTTGGTTAAACAGGACTTTTTGATCTATGAAAACATGGCTCAAAACCAAAACTCATCAAAGCATCTTGGAGAGTAAATTGCTCTGACCAAACATCATTTTGTTGAACTAAATGCAGATTAATCAGAAACAGTTTCCCCTGAGACATATGAGGGTTGAGACTTTAAGGTAAAAGACTATTACAGAAAAGTCCATTTGAGGGTTTCCTGAGCCCTCATCATGTGGGAAATTGTTTGAGACATTTTGATGAGTTTGTAACACTGCTGAATGGGTCCATTCCGCCTGTAAATTTGTGGTTTCCATGGGATTGTTTAAGCTTTCATTTTGCTTGCTCTGTAAAACATCAGGTCTGTGTTTAACCAAGACTTTAAACATATCTACATTGGGTTGGTGAGCTAGGGAATTAGTCAGGGAAGCCTAAGCATATGCAAACTTTATCTTAGATTGCATTTTTATATCCTTTGACATTTTTAGAGAAAAAACACATATTGGATCATAGATTTAGATATGGAAGGCATCATCAAGGGCATCATTTAGTCTAATAATCTCTTTTTTCTTTGTTATTTATTAAGCATTTCTTCTTTAAAGTTTGAGTTGCAGATTCTCTCACTTACTCCCACCCCTCCCCCACCCACTGAGAAGATGAACCATGTGATATGAATTATACATGTGAAATCATACGAACCCTATTTCCACATTAGCCATATTTCCAAAAAAAGCAAGAAAAATAAAGTGAGAAAATTATACTTCAGTTTTCCCTCAGAGTTTATAAGTTCTCTCACTGGAGGTGGATAGTATTTTTTCATTATGAGTCCTTTGGAATTGTTTTGGATCATTGTATTGATCACAGTAGCCAAGTTTTTCACCACTGATCATCATTACAAGATTGTTTTACTCTGTACAATGATCTCCTGGTTCTTTTCACTTCAGTTTGCATCAGTTCATAAAGATTTTGCCACATTTTTTGGAAACCATCCTCTTGTCATTTCTCATAGCACAATAGTACTCCATCAAAATCATATACCACAACTTATTTATCCATTTCCCTCACTGATGAGCATCTCTTAAATTTCCAATTCTTTGCCAACATGAAAATGGCTGCTATAAATATTTTTGCACATATAAGTCCTTTGCATTTTTTTCTTTGATATCTTTGGGATACAGACCCAGAAGTGGTATTGCTGAGTCAAAGGTTATACACAATTTTATAGGCATTTAGACATGGTTTCAGATTGTTTTCTAGAGTGGTTGGACCAGTGTGATACTCCATCAAAAATTCATTAATGTACCTACTTCCCTCATCCCCTCCATCATTTGTCATTTCTGATCAGCGTGAGATTATACCTCAGAGTTGTTTTAATTTGCTTTTCTCTGATCAATAACAATTTAGAATAATTTTTCATGTGACTATAGATAGCTTTGATTCCTTTTTCTGAAAGCTGACTGTTTATATCCTTTGACCATTTATCAACTGGGTAATGACTCTTATTTTCATAAATATGGCTCAATTTCCTAAAAATTTGAGAAGTGAGGCCTTTATCAGAGACACCTGCTATAAAATCTTTTGATATTACTTCATTGTCTTTGATACATTTTAACAAAATGTAATTTCCCTGATTATCTTTTTTAATAAGGTCTATTTTGCTTTTGCTTTGTCTGAGATCATGACTGCTACCCCTGCCTTTTAAAACTTCAGCTGAAGCACAGTACACTCTGCTTTGCAGCCCTTCATTTCAACTCTGTGTGCATCTTTATGTTTCAAGTGTGTCTATTGTACACAAAATATGATTGGATTCTGGTTTCCAATCCATCCTGCTATCTGCTTCCATTCTAGGGGTTAGCTGATCCCATTTGCATTTATATTTATGAATATTAACTGCATTTTACCTTCATCCCATTTTCCTATTTATCTTTCTCTCTTTCTTTTTATCCTGTTCCTCCTCAAAAATCTGTCTTGCTTATGATCACTTCCTCTGCAAATTTGCCTTCCTCCTTATCATCCTACCCCATATTTCTTTTTTCCTTCTCTTCCCATTTCCCTATTGGGTAGGATAGATTTCTGTAACTGAGTATGTGATTACATACATACAGACACACATATGTATATATATATATATATATACATATGTGTGTGTGTGTGTGTGTGTGTGTGTACATCCTCTTACCACTTTGAACAAATGCTGATGGGAGTGAGGAAAGTGAGGCACAGAGAGGTTAAGTGACTAGCCTCATATGGTACCATCAGTGCTTGAGGCTAAATTAGAACACAGGTTTTCCTGACTCCAAAAACACCATTGTGTCCATGAATTATCCTCTGTCTTGATAGCTACCCTTGCTCGTTCCTTTTTCTTCCCCCCATATAACTTGGTACACTGCCTTGCTCATCATAGAGGCTGAATAAATGTTTGCCAGATTAATGAAGTCAGATAATGTTGAGCACCCACAGATTACTTAGAGCTCTCCTTTTGAAAATGCTAAATACACCAGACATTGACATAGTACTTCTAATACATTATTACATTTCCATCTCCATCAATCTTGTGAAATAGTTTCTATCATCTCTAATCTATAGATGAAGAAACTGGTCTGAAGGTCTGCAGCAGTTGCTACTGCCCATTATTCCCTAGCTAGTTGATGCTATAGTGGTGAGATTTGAACTCAAATCTTCCTCACTCTAAGTTTAGCATTCTATCTATTCCATGCATGTTTTCAAATGGCTAGGGAAACTAGTAATTCCTGTATAGAAAGTGAAATTTTCAAGTACATGTCAGTGACTACTACAGTGTTCTGTAAATTCCCAATGCATATATTTCAGTATTTCCAAACACATTGTAAAGAAATGTGAAATTGGCATGGCAACATAAATTATGCCTTTTGAATGCTGATGTCAGTCTTGCCCAAACAGATTTAACAATCATGAGTTAAGGATTCATATATGTGATACTCTGTTTTAATAACGATGATCAAGTTTATGGGCTTTTTCCTCCCCTTTCACTGTGGATTTTTTTTAGAAAATTAAAAACAATGATGACAACATTAGCACAAAAAAACACTCCAAGTGAAAAAAATGATCATTTATCATGAGGGTATACTCTCAAAGGAAGCAAACCATTCACATTTATTTACATTGAGCAAATTTCAATGATTTTTTTTCTCATTCATTTTTATTCAGTGAATGTTGATTAAGCATTGACTATGTGTAAAACACCATGTTTGACTGTTGGGGAGATCCAAAGATAGGTAAGACAGAGTCACTGTTTTTAGGCAGCTTAGAGAATACTTGTAGTATATATATAAGGGTGACATATGAACTCATGTATGTATGTATGTATGTGTGTATACATACATGACATACACACACACACACACACATATATATATATATGTATATATATACCAACTGACACATCCCCAGAACCCATTAACCAAGAGATGAATTAATCATTACTGGAGAAGCTCTCCCTCCCTCATCCCCACCCCAATTCCCCCTTTTTTTTATTACCAGTTAAGTGACATCAGGAAAACTGCCAAAGGAAAATCAACAATCAACTCAACCTCCCCAATCAAAACTTTGTGCATTTCATCTTTCCCTGAGGCAAAGAGTAGGATGAACCATCTTTTTGAAAGCCATACTGTTTCACTTCAGGCAATTTAAAGGTAGGAAAGTGGGTGGAAGCTGTCCCAAAAGAGCTGAAATTAAAAGGACCAAGGGCACTGTCCCTTGTACAAGCAAAACTAGATTCTTAGAGGGCACATAAAAGGGAAAAGTTGTTCCATTTAGCTTGATAAATTGGAATGGCTCACTTCTGGGCTGTTACTCCCTTGAATTTGTGTTTCTTCATGTAACATAACTAGTATCAATGACCAGTTTCTGAGTCCTAGAGATCCTGTTAATTTCCCCAAGGTTGATAGTGTTACATGTTTTCTGAATATAACCTGGCATAAAATACCCTTTCAAAGGTGGGCTCTAATTTTTGCTTATCTTACATCCACAGACAGAAAATCTTTCTCTAGCATACATATAAGACCCCCTTTTCCCTAGACACATCTCTCCACAGCCACACATGATTTGCTTATTCAGCTTAGCAAGAGGATGCTTCCAAGTCGAATGCATGGATCTCTGCTCTTGTCAACTGTGTATCAGATGATGGATGCTATTTCTGAAACTGATGAAACCAGAAGCCAAGGTGATAAAAAAAAATACACTTTCTTGGAGGGGTGCATCAGTTGATCAAAGCCTGATTGCTGCAAAATTAACAATCAGGACCTTGGGAGGGGGATCTAAAGCCTTTGTAAGTTAGTGGGGTGCAAAGATCTAAGGCAACTTGGTAGAGTGAAGGTGAATAAATCTGGCGACCAGTGGAGCTGCATACAAGTCCTGGTACCTTTCTATTTAACTATTTATGTGACCTTGAGCAAGCTACTAAACTTTATTATTTCTTGGATATCCCATCTGAAAAACCAAGATAATTATACTTGTAATGCCACTCCCTCATATTCTTTTTAAAGTTTTATTAATTTCTCCTCCCCTTTTCTCTTAACTCTATAGTAATTTCTTGAAATACCCTGCTTTTGAATCTTTCCTTATAAGAGGGGGTGGGATAGTTAAGAAAAAGCAAACAATACAGTGATTATATCTGAGAGGGTGTGAAACCCTCAGTATATGTAGTTATACTTTATACTGATACGATTTCATCATCTGTTCAATTGTGCCAAAGTTCAGTTGCCATTCATTGTTGTTACTTAACTTTGTTGAGCCTATCCTAGTGCTATAACCATTCAGAAGCAACAAGATAGCCACAGGAAGCAGGTTCGTCTTAGAAGATGCCTATGAGACAGAAAGTCCAGGCAATGCAGGATCAAAAAAGGATAGAATCATCAGCCTTTTGTCTGTAAGGAACCCTATAGATCAAGTCCCTCTCCATTCCAATCCATCCTCTTGACAATGTGATTTTTTCTAAAGTGAAGATCTGACCTTGCTGTCCCACTATTCAGTGAACTCTAGTATCTCCCCTTTCCATTACCTTTAGAATGAAATGTAAACCCCCTATTTGGCATTTAAAGCTCTTTATAACTTGGGCCCTAACTACCATCCTAACATTCTTATATTTTTGGTTCCACTTCTGGTATCTTTAGTATTTATCTAAGCTTCTGGCTTAAATGCTTCTTGACTGATTGTTCTAGATGAGAAAACTAAACCAAAAGAATCTTATCTCAAGCCACACACAGTGAGCAGCAGAGTCAAAATTTGGCCCCAGGTCTTCTGACTTCAAATTCAGTTTTCTTTCAGTGGACATCAGGTTGTCTGTGACAGCCAATTGGAAGTTCCTAGCTATACCACTTTGCAGCCTACTAGAGTAGGCATTTAATAAATGTTTGTTTTTTTCAGTTTGATGTTGCTTGTCCTGACTCCACAATTAAATTTTAAGTTCTTCAAAGATAGGGCCTGTGTCTCAAAATCTGATTTTTCTGAAGTAGTCAACATTCAGTTGTTATTATTCACCCTTCATTTTCAAAGAGAATTCTGACATCAGAGAAGTAATGTCATGACATGCAGGTGAACTGGATTTAAGCGATGGAGTTCTGTGCAGAGTCACTAACCTCAATGGATGCATTTGGATCTAGTGGCAAGATATAGATTAGGAAAACTGGACATGGTTCTGGATCAGTGGGAGACCTTGGCCTTTTTAAGCTAAGGTCTTTAACAGGTCTGTTTGACTAAGGTAGCACCCATTCAGTGATTAGGATTAAGCAAGAAATAAGGCAAAGGCCTCTTTCATCTAGTCCAGAAGAAAAAAAATAGTCTGGGAGGGTAAGATCCATAGAGTTTCTGGCCAAAATAGAAACTATTGCTATTTATATTCATTCTAAGACAATGAGAGCCCAAACAAAGACAAAGTGGGGCTTGGTCTGGCACTTATGCTTGGCCAATCAAAGAGAACCAGAGTGATTTAGGTTTAAGGCATGGTCCTTAGGGAAAAAAAAATCTAGCCCATAAACCCCAAGATATCTTGAGAGATTTCTGTTATCAATAATTAGCAAAATTCTGTAGGCTTTTGATGAATGTTTGTATAGATGAAGATGAACCCAACAACATTTTACTACTGGTATATGGGGTTTCAAGGGAAGACTAATGCCTCTCATGTGAGGGCTGTCAAGTCCTCTTCCTGCCAAGTCCAGGCTTACTTTCTACCTTAGGGATCTCGTGTGGTTTGAGAGGTTTAGGGACCCCTTAAGGACTGATATATGAGAGAGGGTTGTCTGGAATGAATTCATGGACTCAAACATTCTTTAAGTCAAGTTGGCAAAGGTTAATTGTAATGCTAATATGGCAGGCAGAACTCCTTAAGGAACTTGCAACTTAACAGGAATGATGCTAAAGCTTATATAGGAAAAGGAGTGGATTATCTAACAGATATGCTAATTAGGTGACACCACAGAATCTTAGTCACAGGTGTCATTTACTACTGGAAACCAGAGGCAGTAGTTTCTAAGGGGTGTATTTTTGGTCTGTTATGTTTGCAGTAAGATAACTTTGAGAGTTGATGACTATAGCTTGACTTCTGAACTGTATGTAGTAACTGTGGGAATCAATACATGATAATTCTGTGGTTACACAATAGTCCTGTTTTTACAAGGGAATTTCTTTAGAGGTCAGCTTATTCTTGTAACAGGAAAAGATAGTTTGTCTTACTGAGGCCCACTCATAAGTAATTGCTAGGCATAGTGTCTTTGGGCTAAGGAGAAAACTGTCAGGGAATAGTGTTTTAAACCTAGGGAGAAATGTATCTTGAAATTGGGATCCAAGCACAATGGAATCACCCCCATCAGGTCCACCGCTATGGTTCTAAGAAGCTATAGTATGTGCATTGGCACAAAATGGTAAAACCATTTTGGCAGATGGGCTAAACCAGGTTGAGGGTAACTTACAGACCTTAAACTCATTGGTGAGTTAGGGATCTGTCTACCCCAAGCCTGTGAGGACTTTCCCTGGGAGAATGGGCAGGTGTGAACATTTTATTACAATTGGCCACAAAATCAGTGGAAACAGGTTTTGTAGAGTACTTAGAACTTGGCTAGACATCAAAACCATCAAGGTCATCCACTGCAACCTAAGTCATCACTAGTCATCTTGACTTGTGCCTTGCCAGTGGCACAAGTTTGATGACTCTGGAAGAGAGAGTAAGGTTGATGACTTTGCACAACTCTGCTTCACTTAAATCCAATTTATGCAGGAATCAAAAGAAATCACCCATGGCATATTACCATTTTTACCTGCCTCAAAATCCTGTGGTGAAGGGCAAGTGATAAAGCTGCAAGTGCAGATACACTGGAAGCTGTAGTCACAACCCTGTGCACAGATAGCCCAAATTATAGGGTCAAATTCTTATGGGACTGAAGCAACAGTGGGATTCATCACTCTCCTGGGTGCCAGAGCAGTCTTTTTAAAGGACTGCACTGCTCATCTCCTGACGTGAGAAAGGGGATAGAAAAGGTGCCCCCAAATAATCTGTTTCATCTACCTTAACTCTAGCCTGCTTAGTGAAACAGGAAAGGATCCTACCCTGCAGTCAAATCACACAAAAAAACATACAAAAACGTTTGCAAAGATGATTCCACTAACCAATGGTACATAGTATGTGCACACATTTACAGAAAACACAAAAACAAATTGATCTGAAAGATAAACAGTTCTTGTTGTAGGAGTACTTAGGAGATACCACATCCAAAGAGCAATCCAGAGTTAAATAAGGCTGACAAATGAAGGCCAGCTTACCAAAGTTGTAACTAAAAACATACTTTTTTTTTCCTGGAGTGGCTACAGTGAAGAGGAACACTATGAAGCTGGCATAGGCTTTTCAATCAAAACTAGTCTGGTCAATAAGATTGAATGCCTACCAAAAGGAGTGAACAGCAGGCTCATGACAATTCAATTGCCACATAAAGAAAAGTGTTACGTCACCATCATGAGGGTGTATGCTTCCACCATGACCTGATAAGGTCAAAGAAAAATTTTATGAGGACCTGTAGACCCTTATCATCAATGTGCTGAAAGAGGACAAGCTTATAATTATGGATGAGTTTAATAATAGAGCAGGTACAGACTACCAGACATGGCAGGGAGTCCTTGGGAGCAATGGACTTGGAAAAAGCAACAGCAATGGTCACTTACTACTGAAGACTTAAGTATTGCATGACCTACTCATCACCAACACTGTCTTCTATTTACCTAAATGCAGTAAAACTTCCTGGATGCACCCTCACAGCAAACATTGGTATTTAATAGACTATGTCAATGTAAGGAGAAGAGACAGCTCATAGCCTTCTCCTCTCTAACCTAAACATTTGCATTCAACAAAAGCAGCAGCCCAGAAGTAAGACAACTACCAGAAGACTTAAAGTCAAAAGATAAGAGAACTTCTCTGTGCATGAATAATTCATTGCTAACTTGGAGGGAAAACTAAGCCAACACGTGGTTGGTAATAGTGGAGCAAAAAAGAAGCAGATATATTTCAGATATTTGGTGTTCAGCCCCACATTTACTCATCTGGACCACAACACTCACAAAAATCAGGACTGGTTTGATCAAAATGATGGAGAAATTCAAAAGATACTAAATGAAAAATGAGAACTCCACAGGTTTTGCCAGCAGGATCCATCTCTAAGAAGGCAATGTTTAACTCCATCAAAAATAAAGTACATAAGAAACTTGGAAAGATGCAGGATTCTTGGCTCAGTAAGACTGAAGATGAAATTCAGCTTTAAATTGAAAGTAACAATACAAAGTGCTTTCACAATTTCCTGAAGGCTATTTATTGGCCAAACACCTATGGTGTATCTCAACTACTGTGTCACATTGATTAGTGATAAGGACATGATCCTGGAGAGATGAGCTGAAAACTTCCATAGTGTTTTCTTTTTTTTTTTTTCTGGAGGGCAGTTGGAGTTAAGTGACTTGCCCAAGGTCACAGGGCTAGCTTTTGTGTTGTGTCTGAGGCCGAATTTGAACTCAGGTCCTCCTGACTGCAGGGTTAGTGCTCTATTCACTGCACCACCTAGCTGCCCCATAGTGTTTTCAACAGACTATCATCATCCAATGCTGACTCAGGTTGAAGTCAAGCCCTCTTTATTCCAAACTTCCAACTGAAGAAAAAGATTTGAATGCCATTAGGCTTCTCTTGTGTGGCAAAGCACCTAGTACAGATTCTATTCTATCTGGAATTTACAAGGCAGGGGGTCCATACAAAAGCTGACTGAAATCTTCTGGTTTATATGGCAAGAGGAGTTCAAGGATGACTCCATTATCCATCTCTATAAAAAGGAAAAGGAAATAAGTAGTCCTATGACAGTCACAGGGTGATCTCTTTCTTAGTTACTGCTGGCAAGATTCTTGCCAGAGTACTTAGTAGGCTGATTCTTCACCTGGAAAAATCCACCCAATCAGGCCATCCATCGGAGAGCCAGTGTGGCTTCAGAAAGGACTAAGGAATAGTCTATATGGTGTTTGCTATTTGAGAACTCCAGGAGAAATGCCAGGAACAGAACAGAGGTCTGTATGTAATATTCACTGATCTAACCAAAGCCCTTGATACTGTCAGTCATGAAGACTTGTGAAAGATCGTAGCAAAATTTGGTAGCCCAGAGAACTTTGTCAGTATTATATACCGTTTCCATTATGGCATGCTTGCATGGGTTCTGGATAATAGACAATTCTTGTGCTTTCATAGTCACCAATGGAGTGCAACAGGGCTGTGTGCTTGCTCCCATGCTTTTTAGCATGGTGTTTCCAGTGATGTTGTCAGAAGCCTTCAATGAGGTAAAAACAGCTACCTCACCTATGGAAAATTATTTAACTTGAAAAGGTTACAAGCCAAAACTAAAGTGGAGGGAGAGTTGGTATACACATTTTTGTTTACAAATGATTGTATGTTTGAGGCAGCCTCTGATGCTGAGATCAACAGAATATGGATCAATTCTCTGCCACTTGTGCTAATTTTGGACTGACTATTAAAACCAAGAAAAAAAGAAGCCCTCCACCAGCCAGTACCACACCACCACATATGGAACCACTGGTAAATGGAGAAATTTTGAATGCTATGGATAAATTCACTTACCTTGGCAGTGTACTTTCCAGGGATGTTGACATAGATAATGAGGCTGAAACATGCATTGACAAAACTAGTTCAGTGTTTGGGAGGCTACAAAGGAAATTGCGGAAAGAAGATGTATTAGGTTTCCTACCAAACTGAAGGTCTACAGAGCCATTGTATTGACCTCTTTGTTGTATTCCTATGTAATCTGGACAGTATAAAATGCCATGCCCAGAAGTTCAATTGCTTAGCGAACTCTATTCTCTTGGATTAGAGGGCCGTTGGGTGCCTCAGTGGATACTCTGCTAGGCCTGTAGTCAGAAATATTTGAGTTCAAATCCTAACTCAGATAATTACTAGCTATGTGATCTTGGATAGATTACGTAACCTTTGTCCTCAGCTTCCTCAACTATAAAATGGGGATAATAACACCTACCTCTCAGGGTTGTTGTGAAGATTAAATGAAATAATATTTATAATACACAGCATAGTGCCTGTCATATAATAGGCAATAAATGCTTATTTCCTTCCTTCCTTTGTACCAGCCTCCAAAGTCCTTTACAGAGCCTATTTCAAGAAACTGCACAATGCCATTCATTGAATAATAGATTTCCATGATTAGGGATGATATATAAGATTATCTAGTCCAAATCTCCTTGTTTGATAGATAGAGACCCTGAGGACCAGAGAAGGGAAACAATTATACTTCATTAGGAAGAGATTAATTTTAAAACATGTTTCACTATGGAAAACTGCTTCTGCATAGAATGGAGCTAAGGTAATGATGTATGTCACTGGCCTATTATATTTGACAGATACAAATCATAAAGGTTCATATCTGATATCTGAAGTCTTCTTTCTAAAAATTCATCTTTGTTATCTTTCATTTTATATTATTTGTATTCCACAAGTATCTCCTCTCTCTCTCCCTCAGAGAATCATGTCTTTAACAAAGGAAAACAAAAAAGTTCATTAAAACTAATCAGTACTTTTTTTGAAAATGAAATTATTTATAGTATTTCATACCGATGTTCTTTTTGTTCTGAAAGGAAGGGATAAAGACCCCTTATATTCCCTGAAGTCTTCTTTAAGTTTTGTTAATATTCCCTATTCACAGTAGAAAGACTGTTTTGGGAATAAAGATGGCAGAGTAGCAAAAAGAAATATTGCCTGGTTCGTTCAACACAACTCCTCCTCAGAAATCTGGAAAATATAACAGATCAAATCCTAATTGGGGAATCCATGAAAAAAATCACAGAAGGTCATTTTTCCAGGCTTGGTCAGCATAGGGAGAAAGACAAATACATTTGTGGAAACTGGGAACAAAGTTTGACCAGAAGCATCCTGCGTGGAGCATTCCAAAGCCCAGGAAATGAAAGAGGACTTAAGCTGTTCCCATGATCAAGAAGAGCTCCCAGGACCTGTTTGGATCTGGGGAACCTCAGCCTCATGTTGGATGCATGAACAGGTGCCTACTGGCAGCTCTGTCATATACTACCCAGCTCAAGATCCCACATCTCTGGCAGACTAAAAAATTTTAAAAATGACATACACAGTGGTAGAGTTCCAGAGTAAATAACAGTCAAGGGACCTAGGTTGTATACTGAACTAGGAAAAAAGTTCAGAAACAAAATGTAGCTGTGCAGTTCAGAAACCTAGTGTGAAATTTTTAGAAGAATAACTAGAACAAGACTCCCAGATTAAATGGGAGTAATCCATCTTGCCATGCTAAACTTGCAGAGTTTCCCAATAGGTTGACAGTTGTTGTGTCTAGCAGCAACCTACTAAGACAGAAACAGAAATGTTTCTCAGACCTAAACCAAGATCTGGAACTTGCTGAGCCTAGATGAAGAAAGCAATCATCAAACTTTGCCCTAGATAACACCACTTTGGAAGCATTGAATCCTTACAAGTCCAGGTCCTGAGTTGTCTCTGAGATCTTGGAATAACATGTAGTACTTAATACCCCAAGAAAGTTATTGGGGGACACAAGAGGACAAATTCTTGGTGTAGACTTTCCTCTAGAAGTGTGGGGAACTCAGACCTAAATTAAAAAAAAGTAGGATGAAATAACAAGCAAACAAACAAACAAACAAACAAAGAATACCACCAAAAAGAGGGTTTTTTTGTTGACTGGGAAGTCTGAGACACAAACTCAGAAGAAAGAGAATGATTCCAAAACATTCACAAGAAGCCACAAAGAAAAACACAGCTCATGCAAAAATCCAAAGAGTATTTCTAGAAGGATTGAAGCAATAGTTTTCTTTAAAAAAAAGAGCTAAAATGATTTTTAAAATCAAATGAAAGCACTAGAGAAAAAATAGGGGGAAAGATCGATGTGGAAGGAAAATTTGGGAAAAAGAATTAGAAGTTTGGAATAAGAGCTACAAAACATAACTCTAGGGGAAAAATTTACCTGAAACTATGATTGACCAAATGGAGGCTAATGATTCCATGGAATGATAAGAAATGTTAAAAAAAAGTGAAAAAAAATAAAAAAAACATCAAATGTCTCATAGAAAAACAATACTCACCCAGAAATCAAGGAAATAAAATTAAGGAAAAATTTGGACTAGTTGGAATCCATGACTGAAAAGTATGCCTAGACATCTGCCTAGAAAATTCAGAAAAACTTCCCAGGTAACTTAGAATCAGAAATTAGACAAAGAAATAATTCATCAGTCACCTCCTGAAACAAACCACAAAATGAAAACTCCTAGAAATATTGTTGCCAAAATTCAGAGCATATGGGTCTTTAAAAAAAAAAGTATTGAAATACTCTAGGCAGAAATAATTCAAATGCTGATGACCCACTGTCAGGATCATCTAAAATTAGGAAATACCACTCTAAAGGAGTGGAGAGTTTGGAATATGATGTTCCTGAATGCAAAAGTTTCAGGTTTACAATCTAGAATAACTTATCCAGCAAAACTAAATATAATCCTAGAGGGAGAAAAATGGATCTTTAATGAAATAGAGGATTGATGATAAAAAGAGAGAGATCTGAGTAGAAAATTTTAAATATAAACATAGGAATCAAGAGAACCACAAAAGTAAACATTTATGAGGGACTAAAAAAGTATAAACCATTTATCCTCTGATATGGATAGATGATAGATACATCAGCCTAAAATTCTTATCATTATTATGAGTCATAGAGGGAGTCTAAACAGAGGGCCTGGGAGTTCTGTTATGTGCTGATAATTAAAAGAATAGAAAGGGAGGGGAAAAGGGATAGGAAGGAAAGAGAGAAGGAAAGGGAGAAGAAAAGGAAGGAAATCGAGAAAGTTCTATCAAATTATATCATATAATTATAATATTCTAGTGTGAAAGCTATGCAAACAAGAAGGAAGGAGTTGGAGGGGAATAGGAGACAGTTAAACTTCACTCTTATCTGAACTGGCCAGAGGAGATAAGAACACACACACACACACACACACACACACACACACACACACACACACAGAGTTGGGTACAGAAATTCATTTTACTCAACAGGAAAACAAGAAAGAAAGGTTGGTTTAAGGAAAAGGTGGGGAATAAGAAGCATATAAAGAAAAAAATTTATTAGAAATGAAAGAAATTCTTAAAGAGTGATAGGCAAACAAGAAGAAAGTAAATACAAGGGAATAAAATGAAGGAAAATACACAATTAACAACCACAACTGTTAATGTGAATAGGATCAAATCATCCATAAAATGGGAGAGGGTAACAGAATTGATTAGAAACCAGAATTCAACCATATGTTGTTTATAGGAAACACTTTTGAAACAGAAAGATAAACACTGAGTTAAAATAATGGACTGGACCATTATCTATTATGCTTCCTTTGAAGTCCAAAAAGACAGAGAGCAATTATGATCCCGGAAAAGGCAATACAAAAAATTGTCTTCAAAAATATAGAAAACCTGCATTTTGATGAAAATTATCAAGAAAAATGAAATAGCATCAATATTAAAATATGTACAGTAATGTACTTTAATAAAGTAACGCCTTACATACAATAATGATGTGACATTTAAATTCTTAAAGGAAAAGTTAAATTCATTATAGGGATGAATAGATAGTAAAAGTATAATAGTAAAAGACCTAAATTTACCCTTCTCAGACAATACAAAAATCTAACTCTTTTTTTTTTTTAATTAAGGGCTTGAAGAGAATTTCAGATAAGCTAAATCAGATAGACCACCAGAGATTATTTAATGGGAATAAAAAAAGAGTATACATATATTTGAGCTTATATGGGACCTTCCCCCAAATTAATCATTCATTAGGTCATTTAACTTCACAAACATGCAGAAAAGCAAAAATGGTAAGTACATCTCTTGCATAACTTTATGCAATAAAGTTATATTGAATAATGGGCCTTTGAGATCAATGTTAAGATTAATTTGAAAACTAAATAACTTAATGTTAAATAATGAGCGAATCAAAGAAAAAAATAATAAAGACTATCAATAACTTCCTTAAAGATAATAATAACAATGACACAATGTACCAAATTATGAAGCCAAAGCAATATTTTGGGGAAAATATAGATCTCTAAGCACTTTTTTTCAGTGAAACAAAGAAAGAGTAGATCAATTAATTGGGCAATACAATTAAAACAAAACTAGCTCCCAAATACATCCTTCAATAATATCCTGAAAAACAAAGGAAATTATAACAAAATTGAAAGCAACCAACCAATCAAACATTATATTAATAGATAAAACCAAGAACTTAATAGTATTTTTAGAAATAAGTTGTTAGATTATTTCATTTTAAAAGATAAAAAAGAACAAATTACTAGTATACAAATTTAGCAAGTTAATTTGTAAACAATGAATAAGAAATAAAATAAATTACTAGGAACTATTTTACCCAATTATATGCAATGAAACTGACAATCTAAATGAATATATAAAGTTTTTTAAAGTGTGATTTAAATAGCCTAATCTTGGGAAAAATAATTTAATTAGCCATAAGGAAACTCCCAAAAGAAAAATATCCAGGACCAGATAGATTTACAAACAAATTTTGCCAAACATTTAAAGAACTAACTCTAATAGTATATAAAGTGTTTGAAAAAAAATATGTAAAGGATATATCCTACCAAATTCCTTCTATATAAATGTGGCTTGGATAACTAAACTTGGGAGATTCAAAACAGATAAAGAAAACTATAGATTAATATCCCTAATGAATATTAATTCACATTTTAACAAAATAGTAGTATGGAAACTATAGCAATATATCACAAAAATAATAAAATATGACCAGGCTGGGCTTATAGAAGGAATGCAGGACTGGAGGTATATGAAGAAAATTATTAATATAATTGACCATATTAATTACAAAATATTATATAATTATGTTATTGGGTAGAGAAAAAAGGTTTTGATATGATACAACATCAATTACTCTTTTTTATTTTATTTATTTTATTTTATTTTATTTTTAATTAAACAAATGCTTTATTAACTTCTGGTTTACATCATTCATTTCCACCAGATTATGAGTTACATTTTTCCCCCATTTTTTCCCTACCCACCACCCCAGAATAGCAGTCCCACCAGATATCCCCTCATCCAATCTGCTCTCTCCCATATCTTCTCCCATACCCCCTTTGACTTTGCCATTAGGGCAAGGTGAATCTCTGAGCCCCACTGCCTGGACACCTTATGAAACATTTAATTTAAAACTTCAATTTTCAGATCCATTCCCTTTCTCCCTTGTCACCCACTCCCTCTGAGAAGATAAGCAATTTAGTATGTGTTGTACATGTATATCTATGCAAAACATTACCATAGTAGATATATTGTAAAAGACTGCTTATATTTCCTTCCCACTTGTCTCACCTCCCACCTGGTCCATTCCCTACTTTGATCCTGTCCCTCTTTGATAGTGGGTACTTCTAACCTCCCCTCTCCCCAGAATGCCCTCCCCTCCATCATCCCCCCCTCTCATCCCCCTTTCCCCTACTCAGGAGAGTGAGTGAGGGTAAGATATTCCATTTAGTATGTATGTGATTCTCTCCTTGAGCCAACTTCAATGAGAATATGCTTTTGCCTTTTTGCCTTCCTGTTCTTCCCCTCCCCTGCAACTACTTCCCCTTGCCTCTTCTACATGAGATAGTTTGCCCTACCCTGTCTCTCTCCATCTCCTCTTGCCACTTTCCTCTCTCACCTCTTGACTTCACCCCTTAAGAATCATCCCTTCCTTGGGGCGGCTAGGTGGCGCAGCGAGCAGAGAGCCAGCCCTGGAGCCAGAAGGACCCGAGCTCGGATCTGGCCCCAGACACCCAACACACAAACAAAAACCCAGCCACGTGAACCTGGGCAAGTCACCCAACCCCAATTGCCCTCCAAAAAAAAATAATCATCCCTTCCCATCAAATTCAACCTGTGCCCTCTATCCATGTATACCTGTGAACATATGCCTTGTACCCTTCTTCAATTATTTTCATAATGAGAAAGGTTTCATCAAACACAGTTATTGTTTTTCCATGTAGGAATGTAAATAGTCCAACTTTGATAAGTTCCTTTTGATTTCTTTTCCTTGATTACCTTCTCAAGCATCTCTTGCTTCTTGTGTCTGAATGTCAAATTTTCTATTCAACTCTGGTTTTTTCATCAAGAATGCTTGAAAGTCCTCTATTCCACTGAATGACCATATTTTCCCCTGAAACAAGATACTCAGTTTTGCTGGGTAGGTGACCCTTGGGTTCATTCCCAGCTCTTTTGCCCTCTGGAATATCATATTCCATGCCCTTCTATCCCTCAGTGTAGAAGCTGCCAGGTCCTGTGCTATTCTGATTGTGTTTCCACAATATTGAAATTGTTTCTTCCTGGCTGCTTGTAGTATTTTCTCCTTGATCTGCGGATTCTGGAACCTGGCTATAATATTCCTGGGAGTTTTCTTTTGGGGATCTTTTTCAGGAGGTGATCTGTGGATTCTTTCAACCTCTATTTTGCCCTCTGGGTCTAAAACATCAGGGCAATTTTCCTTGAGAATTTCTTGAAGGATGATTTCTAGGTTCTTTCTTTGATCATGGCTTTCAGGTAGTCCAATAATTTTTAAATTATCCCTCCTGGATCTATTTTCCAGGTCAGTGGTTTTTCCCATGAGATATTTCACATTGTCTTCTATTCTTTCATTTGTTTGGATCTGTTTAATAGTATCTTGATTTCTCATAAAGTCACTAGCTTCCATTTGCTCCAGTCTAACTCTGAAGGAATGAATCTCCTCAGTGAGCTTTTGAGATTCTTTTTCCATCTGGCAAATTCGACATTTTAAGGCATTCTTCTCCTCATTGCCTTTCTGAGCCTCTTTTGCCATTTGAGTTAGTCTATTTTTTAAGGTGTTATTTTCCTCAGTCAGGCTGTTGACTGTCATTTCATACTTTTCTTGCATCTTTTTCATTTCTCTTCCCAAATTTTCCCCCACTTCTCTTATCTGCTTCTTAAGGTCCTCTATGGCCTGTAGCCAGCTTGTATTTTCATTTGGGGCTTTTGGTGCAGGAGTTCTGACCTCACAGTCCTCCTCCATGCTTTGAGCCTCTTTGTCCCTAAAATAGGAGTCCAATGTTGAACTTTTCTGTTTATTTTGTTTCATTTGCCTAGACATATTGCCACTTAATTATTTGATTTTGGGGCTTGTTGCCACAGTAGGACTCTGCCACCAGACAGGGGAGCTTCCGCCCAAACGTAGGGTCTTCACAACTTCTGCCAGTTGGGTGGCCTCTGTAAAGCCTCCACCCACTCTGGCAAGTTGGATACCCACCCCAAACTTCCTCCCCATACCACAATCCAGATCCAGGCAGTTTAAAGCAAGAGCTATTAAGCCCCAGACTGATTGCTGGATCTTCCTACAGTTCGCAGACCAGGAGCTAGAGCCATTACTGATGCTGCAAAATGGCTTCTGTGCAGCTGTTTCTTCAGCAGCTTTTTGCCCCCAGGGGAGGAAACCACGTGTTCCCCAAATACTGGTCCCAAAGTCCATAGGGCACTAACCTCTCACTTTGTCCTAGGCATATCTGTGCTGATAATTCTGGAATAGCCACAATTGCTGGTGTTCTGGGGTTCCACCAGCCGGCTGAAGGCCTGGCCGCCCTGGGGCTAAAACCTTGGACCTGGGGTCGGCTCTGTGGGCTTCGCTGTAGGTTCCCAGTGTGCTGTGCTGCCTGCTCTCAGAGCGCTGCACTGGCCGCTCCCTGCAGGGCTGCTGGGCTATCCTCAGCAGGAGGTTAGCTTCTCTGTGCCATTTTGTGGGTGCTGAGGCTCCACAAGTTGTCCGGAGCCCTCTTTCACATTGTTGAAATTTGTGTGGGGCAGAACACATTGGAAATGCTGTTTCTACTCCGCCATCTTGGCTCCGCCCCATGAATTACTCTTAAAAACACTAGAAGACAACAGGAACTAAGTTACTTAAATCACTTTAGCTTAAACATAGAAACTGACAAGGCTGAATTTATATCAGGGTTATAGGTCTGTTTCAATTTTAGTAAAACTATAAAAACAAATGACTGTATTAATAACAAAAAAAATACCCTGAAAAATCCCACTAGAAATCCAATAATCTAAGATTTTCTCAAAATGTTAAGTAGTATCTATTTAAAACCAAGAACCAACATTGTCTTCAATGGGGATAAGTTAGAATCCTTCCCACTAAGATAAGAGTTAAAGTAAAGATGTCCACAATCACCATTATTATTCAACAGTGTACTACAAATGCTAGTGATAAAACAAGAATATAGTATTGAAGTAAGTTTAGGGAAAGAAGAAACAAAACTACCACTTTTTTCCTCAGCTGATATGGTTTACTTAGAAAATCCTAAAGCTAACTAAAAAGCTAAATGAACTAATTTTAAGCTCCACAAAGTTTCAGAATATTAAATAAACCCACACACATAACCAAATTTCCATGTATTGTCAACAAAATCTATCAGAAAGCTATAAAAAGAGAAAGCCTATTTAAAATTATGAAAAAAAGTATAAAATACTTTGGAAGTCTAACTGCCAAGACATAGATAAGAACTATCTGAATATAATTATAAAACTTTTCTACAAAAATGAAGACTTTTCTAAATAATTGGAGGAATATTCAGTGTTCATTGGTAGGCACACAATTACAAACATGGCAATATTACTTAAATCAATTTACTTATTTTATGCTATACCAATCTAGTTCTCTACAGAACTAGAAAATAAAACAAAATTCATCTGTAGAATCAAAAGATCAAGAATATCAAGTAATCTTTTTTTTTCTTTAAGTGAGAATGATGAAACCAACAGTACCAGATTCAAAACTATTCTATGAAGGAATAATAATCAAAACAATTTGGTATTAATAAAGAATTAGAGGGGTTGGTTAATAGAACAAGTTAGGTACACAATACAAAAGTAAATGAACAAAGTAACCTATGATTTGATAAACTCAGAGACTGCTGTTATTAGAACTCACTACTTGACAAAAACTGGAAAGTAGTCTGGCAGAAACTAGGTATAGACCAAAATCTCACATTATATACAAAGTAATATCAAATGGTAAATGACTTAAACAGAAAGGATCATACCATAAACAAATTGGAGGAAAAGAAAGAAACTATCAGATTTATGGATACAGGAAGAGTTCATGACCAAATAAGAGATAGAGAGCTCCACAGGAAGTAAAAGCAACAATTTTGATTATACAAAATTAAGAAATGTGTGTATAAACAAAACCGATTCAGACAAAATTAGAAGAGAAGTGAGTAAATGAGGGAAAATCTTTGCAGCAAGTTTCTCTCATAAATGTCTCATTTCTAAGATAAATATGGACCTGATTCAAATTATAAGTATAAAGGCCATTCCTCAATTTATACATTGTCAAGTGATATGAAAAGGCACTTTTTAGAAAAAGATATTTAAGCTTTAAATGACCTTGAGTAAATCATTTATAGAGAAATGAAAATGAAAAATTCTACTTCATACTGATTAGATTTGCAAAATTGACCAAAAATACATATGACAAATGCTGGAAGGGTTGTCAGAAAGCAGGTATATTAATTAACTATGGTTGAAGCTGTGAAATATTCTAGCCATTCTGACAAGCCATTTGGAACTATGGCCCAAAAGCTTTTAAATTGTGCAAACATTTTGACCTAGCAATGCTGTTACAAGGTCTTTCCCCAAAAAAGATCAAAGAGAGTGTGAAAGTATTCATATATACAAAAATATTTATACCAGATCTTTTTGTGTTTGCAAAGAATTGGAAATTAGGAATTGGAATTGGGTTGCTAGAATTGGAAACTAAATTGAGGAATGGCTGAACAAGTTGTGGCATACTATGTGATGGAATACCATTGTAATATAAGAAATGATTAAGGGAATGATTTAAGAGAAACCTAGGAAGACTTGTATGAATTAATGGAGAATGAAGTGAGCAGAATTGGAAGAAAATAATTGTACAATAATAGCAATGTTATAAAGATAAAAGTCACAGGAACTCGGATCAACATAATGACTGACCACAATTCCAGAGGACCCAAAATGAGGCATGCTAACTGCCTTCTGATAGAAAGATGATGTACTCTTACTGCAGGCAGACATATTTTGTTTTGGATATGACCAATACAGTAGCTTATTTTATTTGACTATGCATGTTTGTAGGAAAGGTTTTGCTCTTTAATCCTGTGAGATGAAGGAATGCATTCTTAAAATTTAATTAAAAAAAACATTTTCATTAAGCTCAAAGTCAGTGTCTTATCCCTGTAGCATACCCTTAATAAAGAAGCTTGCATATCAAAACTCAAGCTCCATTAGACATATGATGTAGAATATCCCAAATGGCACAGATTCATGTCTAATACCCATCTGCTAAGGCATCTAATAATGACGATCTGATAGGAACTCTCAAAATCACATAACCATGAGGTTCTGATAAATGACCGAATAGTCACAATGAACTGAGTATCTCTGTATCTTCATCCTTGTTCTGGTATTCAATTTTGACCACTATTCTCATCATCATCTCCTACTAGAAACTTTTACTCTATCCCTGTCCCCCACTCCAACAGATAAGTCAGATCTTGCCAGAGCTCAGACCCTCATACCATTTCCTATCTCCTACCCCTGTCTCCCATTTTTCCAACAAAACTGTATGTTTCATTTTACTCCAATAGCCTGTAAGCTCTTGTTTTTGTATCCCCATTGCTTAATACTATACCTGGCACACATGGTAAGCACTTAAAAGTGCCTCCCCCACCCCGTCTCTGTCTCTCTTTCTTGCTCTCACTCTTGCTCTCTTTTTTCTATTCATTCATGTGTGCATCCATCCATATATCTGTTAATATATCTTTCCATCACTCTCTATCCATCTGTTCAAATAATAAAATCTCAAACAGGAAAATATGATTCTACATATCACTTTTACACTATATGTTCCTTCTCTGTCCAAAGAAGAGAGGCAATAGTATCTAAACAATAAATACTACAGGGATGCTGAATGAATGGATGAATAAATAAATAAAAACACATTTATTAGGTGTTTAATATGTGCCAGTCACTGAAGAAGATAATAACCATAGAAATCATTAACACTTCCACAGTTATACAGGTTTTACCCTAAATATGTATTATTTCACATTGAGTTTAGGAGTAATCTCACTTTGACAACTTTAGCAAAGTCTATGCAATGTGAAATATGGCCCAGAAATCCAGTGTATCTTTTATTTTTATTTCTGTCTTTCTTCACACCACTATCCATTTGCGATCCAAGTCAATCAAACTTGTATTGATCAAGCCAATCAATGCATCATAACTTTCTTGTGTCAGACATGGCATTTCCATAGTCTTTATACTATATTGTAGAGAGTCCTGCCTCAAGATTCTGATGACTGGGGGGAGGAGCCAAGATGGCAGAAAGGAAGCAGTAACCTCGCTGAGCTCCTCAGTCACTAAGTCTCAAAGGGTGAATCTGAGCGGATTCTGGAGTGATGGAGCCCACTGGAAGACGGAGCATGGCAGAGTCCAGCCCAGGAGGTTGCCCAGTGTGTCCAGACAGGACGAGCACAGAGCATGTGGGGTCTGCACAGCTCAGACCTAAGAGCAGGCAAGCAGACTACACCAGAGAGAGAAAAAGCCCCAGCCTGCAGACTTACCAAAGAAGAATCGCAGTCATCTCCCCTTCATCTCATGAACGGACTGGAGAGATCATTGGAGCCAGGTAGGAGAGTCGGGCCCCCAGGGGAGAGAGCAGCTTCTCCTGCTGCATTCCGCCCCCAGCCTGGAAGGTTGGAAACTGCCTGCCTGTATAATACAGGGGCTGGAATGGCAAAGTAAATTCTAGCTGCTCATATCCTCCCATCCTTCCTTCAGGAAGCAGAAAACCCAAAGATAAGTCTCCCACCCAGAATGAAATACCAAGTTAATGGAAATAGCCCCAGGCTTGAGAGTCTCCAAGAAAGGGTGTAACTGAGACAGCCAGGAGTCTGAAGAGAAGACAGGGAGGGGTCCCAACAAGCCCCACCTCACCTCACCAACAAAAGCCTACTTATAGCCCAGGGGTATAGAGGCAGAAATGTGAAGTGGTCAGATGCACCCCTACCTAAGCATCTACATTCCTCACTGACTTCCCTGACTTAGCCATAAACTAGCCACCCAGAGGTATTCAAAGTCAAGGATCAGGCCCTAAACCCATAGCCTGAGAAACTAAGAAACAGGAAGTCACAATGGGAAAGAAGGAAGCTGAGAAGGAGAAGGGGAAGGCAATAAAGTCTATTCACGCCTACTATGCAGGGCATGAACAACCAAATACACAGGACAATATAGACTCTCTACCCACACCTGAGAGCACAGAAGGAAACATGTTCTGGTCTCAAGCCCAAATAGCATCCCTGGAGGAGCTTAAGAAAAATTTTAAAGACCAAATCAGGGAGGCAGTGACCAACTTGGAAAAATGTCTCAGTGAAGTAATTGGAGAAAATACCTCCCTAAAAAAGGAACTTCAAAAAACTAACTGAAGACGATAATTCGCTAAAAATTAGGAACAATCAAATTGAAGCTTGGAACTCTATGATGCGTCAAGAGTCAATCAAACAAAACAAGATGATTGAAAAATTGGAAGAAAATGTAAAATATCTCACTGGAAAAATAACTGACCTAGAGAACAGTTCCAGGAGAGACAACCTAAGAATTATTGGTCCACCAGAAAGCCATGATGAAAAAAGCAGCCTAGACAACATTCTTCAAGAGACTGTCAAAGAAAACTGTCCTGAGGTCCTGGAATCAGAAGATAAAATAGCTATCAATAGAATTCACTGGACTCCTCCTGAAGGAGATCCCAAACTGAAAACTCCAAGAAATATAGTAGCCAAATTCCAGAATTACAAGATTAAAGAAAAAATTCTACAAGCAGCCAGAAAGAAACAATTCAAATATCGAGGAACTACAGTTAGGATCACACAGGACCTAGCAGCTTCTACTAAAAGAGTGGAGGGACTGGAATTTGATATTTCGTAGGGCAAGAGAGCTAGGACTACAACCAAGGATTAACTACCCGGCAAAACTGAGCATAATCTTTCAGGCAAGGAGATGGCCATTTAATGAAATAAGAGACTTCCAGACTTTCCTGATGAAAAAGCCAGAGCTCAATGGAAAATTTGATCTCCAATTACAAGACTCAAGAAAGACATAAAAAGGTAAACAAGAGAAACATAGACTCACACATGCATAAGTGCACACACCCACACCCACAAACACATGCTCATTACTTGGGATGCAACAAGAGCAAAATGTTCACATCCCTATATGTGGAGCTGATAACTGTCAATATTCAAAATCTTTATGATTATCATGACCTTCAATAGGATTATACTTAGATAGAGGGTGTAGGTATGAATGCACTAACATGAAGTCTAAAAAAAAAAACTATTAAGGGGATCAAAGGGACTGTAATGGGAAAGAGGAAAGGATGAGATAGGAAAAGGTAAAATATGCCATCTGAAGAGGCATTAAAACACAATATAGAAGAGGGGAAAGAAAGAGGGAGAGGAACATCATTTAAACACTATTCTCACTGGTTCTGGTTCAAAGAGGGATCAACTTAATCAGTGAAGTTTAAGATTCTAATGTGAATAGACACATAAATTCATTAAATAGAAGAAAAAGAGGGAGGGAGAGGAGCACTGTTTGAAATTTACTCTCATTGGTTTGAAATCAAACAGGGAGTAATTTACTCTGATGAGCATAAAAACTTGTGTCCTATAGATAGTGGAAGGGTAAGGGGGGGTGAAAAGGAGGAGACTAAAGGGGAGGATTAGAAGGGAGGGAAACAGTAGTAAGGGGAGAGGGTAGGTTAAGAAGGGGGATCACTGGGTGGGAACACTGAGGGAGGGGGTGGTCAAAAGGGAAAACTTCAAGGAGGGGAAGGGAGAAGGAAGAAACAAAAACATAAACAGGGGAGGGAATAGGATGGAGAGGAAGAGACAGATAGTCATCATTACTGTGAATGTGAATGGGATGAACTCTCCCATAAAATAGAGGCAGTTAGCAGAATGGATTAAAAACCATAATCCTACAATATACTTTCTACAAGAAACACATTTGAAACAAAGGGATACCCACAGGGTAAAGGTAAAAGGTTGGAGTAAAATTTATTATGCCTCAGCTAAAGTAAAAAAAAGCAGGGGTAGCAATACTTATCTCAGATAAGGCAAAAGCAAAAATAGATCTAATTAAAAGAGATAAGGGAGGAAACTATATCCTACTAAAAGGCACCATCGAGAATGAAGCAATATCACTACTTAATATATATGCACTAAGTGGTATAGCATCCAAATTCCTAGAGGAGAAGTTAAAGGAATTAGAGGAAGAAATAGATAGCAAAACTATACTAGTGGGGGACCTTAATCTCCCCCTCTCTGAACTCGATAAATCTAACCTCAGAATAAACAAGAAAGAAGTTAAGGAGGTGAATAGAATCTTAGAGAGACTAGGTATGATGGATCTCTGGAGAAAACTGAATGGGGGAGATTAAGGTCCCCACTGATATAGTTTTGCTATCTGTACTATTTCCCACTCTAATTCCTTTAACTTCTACTCCTCTAGGAATTTGGATGCTATACCATAGTGCATATATATTAAGTAGTGATATTGCTTCATTCTCGTGGTGCGCTGTAGGATCTCTTTTAATTAGATCTATTTTTGCTTTTGCCTTATCTGAGATAAGTATTGCTACCCCTGCTTTTTTTTACTTTAGCTGAGGCATAATAAATTTTACTCCAACCTTTTACCTTTACCCTGTGGGTATCCCTTTGTTTCAAATGTGTTTCTTGTAGAAAGTATATTGTAGGATTATGGTTTTTAATCCATTCTGCTAACTGCCTCTATTTTATGGGAGAGTTCATCCCATTCACATTCACAGTAATGATGACTATCTGTCTCTTCCTCTCCATCCTATTCCCTCCCCTGTTTATGTTTTTGTTTCTTCCTTCTCCCTTCCCCTCCTTGAAGTTTTCCCTTTTGACCACCCCCTCCTTCAGTGTTCCCACCCAGTGAACCCTCTTCTTAACCTACCCTCTCCCCTTATTACTGTTTCCCTCCCTTCTAATCCCCCCTTTAGTCTCCTCTTTTTCACCCCCCCCCCTTACCCTTCTGCTTTCTATAGGACGAAGTAAGTTTTTATACTTATCAGAGTGAATTACTCCCTGTTTGATTCCAAACCAATGAGAGTAAATTTCAAACAGTGCTCCTCTCCCTCCCTCCTTTTCCTCTATTTAATGAATTTATGTGTCTATTCATATTAGAATCTTAAACTTCACTGATTAAGTTGATCCCTCTTTGAACCAGAACCAGTGAGAATAGTGTTTAAATGATGTTCCTCTCCTCTTTCTTTCCCCTCTTCTATAGTGTGTTTTGATGCCTCTTCAGATGGCATATTTTACCTTTTCCTATCTCATCCTTTCCTTTTTCCCATTACAGTCCCTTTGATCCCCTTAATAGTTTTTTTTAGACTTCAGGTTAGTGCATTCATACCCACACCCTCTATCTAAGTATAACCCTTTTGAAGGTCATGATAATCATAAAGGTTTTGAATATTGACAGTTATCAGCTCCACATATAGGGATGTGAACATTTTGCTCTTGTTGCATCCCAAGTAATGAGCGTGTGTTTGTGGGTGTGGGTGTGTGCACTTATGCATGTGTGATTCTGTGTTTCCCTTGTTTCCCTTTTTATATCTTTCTGGAGTCTTGTAATTGGAGATCAAATTTTCCCTTGAGCTCTGGCTTTTTCATCAGGAAAGTCTGGAAGTCTCTTATTTCATTAAATGTCCATCTCCTTGCCTGAAAGATTATGCTCAGTTTTGCTGGGTAGTTAATCCTTGGTTGTAGTCCTAGCTCTCTTGCCCTACAAAATATCAAATTCCAGTCCCTCCACTCTTTTAATGTAGAAGCTGCTAGGTCCTGTGTAATCCTAACTGTAGTTCCTCGATGTTTGAATTGTTTCTTTCTGGCTGCTTGTAGAATTTTTTTCTTTGATCTTGTAATTCTGGAATTTAGCTACTATATTTCTTGGAGTTTTCAGTTTGGGATCTCTCTCAGGAGGAGTCTGGTGAATTCTATCAATAGCTATTTTATCTTCTGATTCCAGGACCTCAGGACAGTTTTCTTTGACAATCTCTTGGAGGATGTTGTCTAGGCTGCTTTTTTTCATCATGGCTTTCTGGTAGACCAATAATTCTTAGGTTGTCTCTCCTGGATCTGTTCTCTAGGTCAGTTATTTTCCAGTGAGATATTTTACATTTTCTTGCAATTTTTCGATCATCTTGTTTTTTTCGATTGACTCCTGCTGCATCATAGAGTTCTGAGTTTCAGTTTGATTGTATCTAATTTTTAGTGAATTATGGTCTTCAGTTAGTTTTTGAAGTTCCTTTTTTAGGGAGGTATTTTCTCCAATTACTTCACTGAGATGTTTTTCCAAGTTGGTCACTGCCTCCCTGATTTGGTCTTTAAAATTTTTCTTAAGCTCCTCCAGGGATGCTATTTGGGCTTGAGACCAGATCATGTTTCCTTCTGTGGTCTCAGGTGTGGGTAGAGAGTCTATATTGTCCTGTGTATTTTGTTGTTCTTGCCCTGCATAGTAGGCTCGAATAGACTTTTTTGCCTTCCCCTTCTCCTTCTCAGCTTCTTTTTTTCCCATTGTGACTTCCTGTTTCTTAGTTTCTCAGGCTATGAGGTTAGGGCCTGATCCTTGACTTTGAATACCTCTGGGTGGCTAGTTTATGGCTAAGTCAGGGAAGTCAGTGAGGAATGTAGATGTGTAGGTGGGGATGAGTCTGACCACTTCACATTTCTGCCTCTATACCCCTGGGCTATAAGTAGGCTTTTGTTGGTGAGGTGAGGTGGGGCTTGTTGGGTCCCCTCCCTCTCTTCTCTTCAGATTCCTGGCTGTCTCAGTTACACCCTTTCTTGGAGACTCTCAAGCCTGGGGCTATTTCCATTAACTTGGGATTTCAATCTGGGTGGGAGACTTATCTTTGGGTTTTCTGCTTCATGAAGGAGGGATGGGAGGATATGAGCAGCTAGAATTTACTTTGCCATTCCAGCCCCTGTATTATACAGGCAGGCAGTTTCTAAACTTCCAGGCTGGGGGCGGAATGCAGCCTGAGAAGCCACTCTCTCCACTGGGGGCCCGACTCTCCTACCTGGCTCCAATGATCCGTTCCCTCTGCGAGATGACTGCGATTCTTCTTTGGTAAGTCTGCAGGCTGGGGCTTTTTCTCTCTCTGGTGTAGTCTGCTTGTCTGCTCTTAGGTCTGAGCTGTGCAGACCCCACGCGCTCTGTGCTCGTCCTGTCTGGACACACTGGGCGATCTCCTGGGCTGGACTCTGCCACACTCTGTCTTCCAGTGGGCTCCATCACTCTGGAATCCGCTCAGATTCACCCTTTGAGACTTAAGTGACTGAGGAGCTTATAGAGGTTACTGCTTCCTTTCTGTCATCTTGGCT
>WOXC01010671.1:0-320000 GCA_011680675.1 Gymnobelideus leadbeateri | reverse complement strand
CTCCCCACCCCACGTTAAAGAAGGCCATCATTTGACACAGAATATATCTATATCTATCTATATATGTGTATACATATATTCACACATATGTCTATATATATGTGTATTTCTATATTACATATTTTATATATCATGTATATATACATACATTTGTAATATATATTAAATAGACATCACAAATTATCCATAATGTACATGTATTTATATATAAATATGTTTGTGTATATGCATATATTTATATATAATGTATATAAACATATATGTGTGTATGTTTATATACATTATATATAAATATATGCATATACACAAACATATTTATATATAAATACATGTACACATAGTGTGTATATCTGTGTGGGGGTGCATAAAATCATGATACATATTTCTATTCATCAGTTCATTCTCTGGGGGTGGATAGCATCTTTCTTCACAGGTCTTTTGTAGTTGATTTGAGTATTTGTAATACTCAGAATAACTTAGTTGTCCAGTTATTCTTTGAACAATACTGCTGTTACTATATGGCCTCTTTTACCTAGTCAAAAAAATCAGGCTGGGAGGGAAAGACCCTCAGAATTTCTGGCCAAAACAGAAACAATTGCTACTTACCTTCTTTCTGAGCCATCAGAGTCCAACAATGTCCAAGTGAGGCTTGGGCTGGGACCTATTGTTGGCCAATCAATAAGAGCTAGAGTGATTTGGGTTTAAGGCATGGTCCTTAAAAAGAAATCTAGCCCACCAACCCCAAGATATATTGCTAGGTTTCAGCGATTAAAATTTATGTTTCTTTTGTTATAGCACCTGCAGGTAAAGGTAGACAGAGGGAGAGGGAGAGAGAGGAGGGAAAGAGGGAAGGAGGGAGGGAGGGAAGGAAGGAAGGAAAGAAGGAAGGGAGGAAGCAAGGAAGGAGCTGCATTGACTAACTGGAATTGGGCAGTTGGGTCCCCAGTGGGCACCTTCTACTATTCATAGATTGTTGTTTGTCCTTTGTTCTCAAAGAGGACCATGACATCAAGAAGGTGAAGTCAGGATTTGCAAGTGAATTGGATTTAAGTGATGCAGGGCTGTGCAAAGTCACCAGTCTCACTTTCTTCTTTGGAACCATCTAGGTCTAGTGGCAAGATGTAGATCAGGACGACTGGCGATGGCCCTAGAAGCAGTAGGAGACTTTAGCCCATTCGGTGATTAAGGCTAGGTAAGAAATGAGGTAGAGAATGACCTTTTTTTACTTAGTAAGAAAATCAATTTGGGAGGAGAAGACCCTTAGGTGTCTAGCCTTCCACCATTTATCTTTCACACACCATATAAATATCACTTCTTTGTTCATCATGCATTTCCCTGATGACATCCTCTACCATGACAGAAGTCCTCAAAGTCCTCCTCTGATGCTTCACTATGGCACAGTGGTGATACTTAGTTCTCAAAAAGTAAGATGGTGAAGTACAAATTTCATCAAGTTTTACCATATTGGGAAGGCATGGTATGGTCCCAGCAATGGAGTTAGAACATATCCAAGGACTAGCCTAATTAAGTACAGAAAACTCATCACATCACCAGTAGCTGATGAATTCCTTGGCCATGGCAACCCAAGAAACAAGGCATGAAGATTAACTAGATTCTCTCTCTCTCTCTCTCTCTCTCTCTCTCTCTCTCTCTCTCTCTCTCTCTCTCTCTCCTCCATATCTATCTAGTTTTCTGTCATCTGTCTATTTAGTTTTTATCTAGTTATCTGCCTACCTACCTATCTAGTTATCTACTTATCTAGTTTTCTACCTAGTTATCTATCTATCTATCTATCTATCTATCTATCTATCTATCTATCTAGTTTTCCATCATCTACATATCTAGTTTTCTATCTAGTTATCTCTCTGCCTAGTCTATCTTTCTAGTTATCTCTCTAGTTTTTTACCTAGTTCTCTATCTAGTTATACACCCATCCATCCCTCCATTCATCTATCTATCTATCTATCTATCTATCTATCTATCTATCTATCTATCATCTCTGTTTCATAATTTCAGGGGTGGTAGTGAGAACACAACCACCTGTCAGGGGAGAAAGGAGGAGTACAAAATGGTCTTGGTTAGGTGATAGCTCTCGAATGAAGCCTTGAATGGAATTAGGGATTCTGAGAGGCAGAGGTGAAGAGGGTGAGGATTCTGGTATGAAGAACAGCTTATGCAAAGACACAGAATCATAAAGGTCAATTACCATTAACTTCTTTGGGCCTCAGTCTCCCCATATGTAAAATGAGGATTTGACTAGATGGCCTCTAAGATGCCTTCCAGAGTTTAATCCTAAAATCCTATGACTCAAAGATTTTATGACACAAAAGAGGGCACAGAGCCTACCATTCTGTGGTTTGCCTCAGTTTCTGGAAGTGAAATAAGCGAACTCAGGAAGAAGCTTACAGTTTCTACGCTCTAACTCCCCAAAGAACTTAAGCTCAAATAACCTAGCGTGCCCCCAAAGAACCTGACAATGAAAAGGGGGAAGTTTCAGAGAGCTGAAGGCTTGGAAGGGTAAGAAGGGATGACCAGAAGAGCACATATTTTCTCTTTCCAAAGAAACCCTAGTTAAAAATCATTTCCACTGCACATTTTCAATTGTACTCACTTATGAAAATATCCTTGTAGACCCATAATTTGGCAATATGCATGTAATCAATTGTTTTAAAACAGAAGTGATGTTGGCTATTATAATGTAAACTGTTTTCTAAATGAAAAGAATTAAAGGAATGTAATTGGAGAAGCATACAAACAGTGGTTAATATGCTGTTTCTCGCAAAGACATATTACAACTTATAATCTTCTTTTATGGGTTTATGTTGTTAGTGTTTAATCAGGCATGTGGATGTATTCAGGTGTTAAACCATTCTATTAGCTGGGAAACTGCACTATTATTTGCTGAGCTGTTTGTGATATATTGTTGTTGGCTCTTTGGGCTCCTTTTCCTCTTGCTCCTTTTTCTCTGGTCTCTGCAATCTGTTTAATTGTCTTCTTTACTTTTGTCTTTAGAAAGCTTTAAATAGAGTAACTGGGAACGATTAGCTGTGTCAAAATCACATAAAGTTCTCATGTGTTTTACAGACTAATTGTAGAGAGATATTCTGCTGATGCATTAAAGGACACACTAGGTTGGAAAGATGCTCCCCACAGCCAGCATGGAGGTCAAGGAGGATGGTGAAGCCTGAGACAGGGAGAGATTCAGTCAATCTGATTGCTCCACACACGGCCTGGTGGAGGAATACCAGGGAACACAAGTGGGGGATCTTTCATGGGAAATGCCACTGATCAATAGTGCTAAGGTCAGGGACTGGAGTGGGCTGGAAGAGAACCGCCATTTAAAAATTTTCAGTGTGAGCATTTTATCTCAGAATTAAGTAAACTACAAATCAGGGTTTGATTTATTGTTCTGTTAATTCTGTTAATAAGACTAATGAAAATGATTTAGATATTAATAATAATATAATTATATTTTAATATTATATAATATGAATATATTATACAAATATATTGTATAATGTGGATATATTATGTTTATACTATATAATAGGAATTTATTATATTTTATATTATATGATAGGAATATATTATACTTTATATTATATTTAAAAATCGAATACAAATATATTACATATAATTTAAGCTATAAATAATTATAATTAATGATAATAAATATTAATAATGTAGATTAAATTTTAAAATGTGTGCTTTTCCAAGAGCCAATTGTTAAATATTTATCGGGATATCCTTGCTTAAGGCCAGCTGGAGATGCTCTCTCTCTTTTCATGGTGATTCCAACCTTTCCCCTAAGCTTATAATATCTTTTATGCTTTCCTTCTCTTTCCACTGGGAAATTCTGCTCAAGGTTGATTGTGAGAGTGGGTTGAGAGAGACCACATTACTTGGAGTGTCATCTCTTTTGTAGAAACATGAAGGAGAGCTGCTATGAGCGTGAAGATGCTCATAGAATTTGTGGGGTTTGTTCAGTGGTTTCACGGATGAAATATCCTGTGAGAACTACTTTTCCTTTTCTCTAAATCTTTCTATCTTTTAAGTCACCTCCATTTCTGAATATAGTTCTCCCCATCCTCTTGATAGCAAAGCCTTCTTTTGTAATAGAGAGTAAAAACAAGGAAGAAAAAAGAAGAGAAAAAATCAGAAAAACCAATCAACATATCAAATGCTTCTTAGCACATGAAACATACCATTCTCATCAGCCCCCAGCTCTGCAAAAAAAGGGAGGATGTGAATTTTCTCAACTGAGAATAACATTTCAATGCTTTTGTACTCAGGAAACATTAAATTAATTTTAATTTCTTTTTAAAAATTAAATGCTTTATTAATTTCTAGTTTATATCATTCATTTCCACAAGATTTTGAGTTACAAATTTTCTCCCCATTTGTCCCCTACTCACCACCCCAAAATAGCGGTGCCACAGGGTATCCCTTCCTCCAATCTGCTCTCTCCTATATCTTCTCCCATACCTCCTCCGACTTTCCAGTAAGGCACAGTGGATCTCTATGCCCCAGTGCCTGTATCTTATTTCCCATTTACATGTAAAATAATATTAATAGGGGCGGCTAGGTGGCACAATGAGTAGAGCGTCAGCCCTGGAACCAGAAGGACCTGAGTTCGGATACGGCCTCAGACACTTAACGCACACACAAACAAAAACCTAGCTGTGTGACCTTGGGCAAGTTACTTAACCCCAATTGCCCTCCAAAAAGCAAAAAAAATAATATTAATAATAGCACACACACACATATATTTAAACATTTGATTTTAAAACCTTGAATTCCAGATTCATTCCCTTCTTCCCTTGTCACCCACCCTTACTAGAAAGATAAGCAATTCAGTATAGGTTATACATATGTAGCTATGCAAAAAATTTCCATAGTGGATATATTGTAAAAGACTGACTATATTTCCCTCTCTCCTATCCCACCTCCCACTTGTTCTATTCTTTTTTTTTGCTTTTTGGAGGGCAATTGAGGTTAAGTAACTTTCCCAAGGTCGCATGGCTAGATTTTGTGTGTGTGTGTGTGTGTGTGTGTGTGTGTGTGTGTGTGTGTGTGTGTGTTAATTGTCTGAGGCTGGATCTGAACTCAGGTCCTCCTGACTCCGGGGCTGACACTCTATCCATTGCACCACCTAGCCTCCCCCCCAATTGTTCTATTCTCTACTTTGATCCTGTCCCTTTTCAAAATTGGGTGCTTCCAACTTCCCTTCCTCCCAGCCTCCCCTCCCTTCCATAATCCCCCCACTCATCCCCTTCTCCCTACTCTCCTGTAGGGTGAGATACCTTATTTAGTGTGTATGTCATTCCCTCCCTAAGACAAATTCAATGAAAAAAAGGTTGACCCATTCCCTTTTGCCTTCCTGTTCTTCCCCTCCATTGTAATAATTTTCCCTTGCCTCTTCTATATGAGATAATTTACCCCATTTTGTCTCTCCCCATCTCCTCTCAATATATTCCTCTCTCACACCTTAATTTCACCTTTTAAGTATCATCCCTTCCTGTGCCCTCTGTCTATGTATACCTGTGTATATATATATATATATACACATATACATATACATATATATATCACATATGTAATCATACACCCATATACCCATATATATATATATATATATATATATATATATATACACACACACACACACACACACACACATTTCTATTCCCTTCAACTCTTCTCATACTGAGAAAAGTTTCATCAGTTGCAATTATCGCTTTTCCATGTAGGGATGTAAATAGTTCAACTTTGATAAGTTCCTTATGATTTCTTTTCCCTGTTTACCTTCTCATGCTTCCCTTGCTTCTTTCTGAATTTCTTGCTTTCTTTCTTTCCCTTTGCATTCTGTCTGAATGTCATATTTTCTATTCAACTCTGGTTTTTTTAATCAACAATGCTTGAAAGTCCTCAATTCCATTGAATGACCATATTTTCCCCTGAAACATGATACTCAGTTTTGTTGAGTAGGTGATTCTTGGTTTTAATTTCAGCTCCTTTGACCTCCAGAATAGCATATTCCAAGTCCTTCGATGTCTCAGTGTAGAAGCTGCCAGGTCCTGTGTTATTCTGATTGTATTTCCACAATTTTCAAATTGTTTCTTCCTGGCTGCTTGTAATATTTTATCCTTGATCTGGGAACTCTGGAACCTGGCTATAATATTCCTAGGAGTTTTCTTTTTGGGATCTTTTCAGTGGATTCTTTCAACCTCTATTTTGCCCTCTGGTTCTAAAACATCAGGGCAATTTTCCTTGAAAATTTCTTGAAGGATGATTTCTAGGTTCTTTTTTTGATCATGGCTTTCAGTAATTTTTAAATTATCTCTCCTGGATCTATTTTTCCAGGTCAGTGGTTTTTCCAATTCGATATTTCACATTGCCTTCTATTTTTTCATTTGTTTGGATCTGTTTAATAGTATCTTGATATCTCATAAAGTCACTAGCTTCCATTTGCTCCAGTCTAATTCTGAAGGATTGATTCTCTTCAGTGAGCTTTTGAAATTCTTTTTCCATCTGGCAAATTCATTTTTTTAAGGCATTCTTCTCCTCATTGCCTTTTTGAGCCTCTTTTGCCATTTGAGTTAGTCTATTTTTTAAGGTGTTATTTTCTTCAGCCAGGTTGTTGACTGTCCTTTCATAATTTTCTTGCATCATTCTCATTTCTCTTCCCAATTTTTCCTCCACTTCTCTTATTTGGTTTTCAAAATCCTTCTTAAGGTCCTCTATGGCCTGTAACCAAATTGTATTTTTCTTAGAAGCTTTTGGTGCAAAAGTTCTGACTTCACTGCTTTATGCATGTTCCATGCTTTGATTCTTTTTGTCCCCAAAATAGGAGTGTAAAGTCAGGTTGCTCTGCTTGCTTTGCTTCCCTTGTTTGCTCATGTTGTCACTCAATTACTTGACTTTTGGGTTTTTTGCCATAGTAGGACTCTGCCACTAGACAGGGGGGCTTTGTCCCAGTCGCTGGGGTTTTCTTAGCTGCTGGAGCTATTAGTTGGGTGCCCTCTCTGAAGCCTCCACATGCTCTGGCAAGCTGGTCACATACCCCAGGGCCTCCACCCTAGACTGCAATCCACATCCAAGCAGGTTGAAGCAAGAGCTATTACCCTTCATACTGGTTGCTTGGTCCCCCTACAATTTTCAGGCCAGGTGCTGAAGCAGCATGGCTGTGGCACCTCAGCTGCTTCCTGTCCTGGGGGCAAAGGCTGACCACATTCCTGAACTACTGGATCCCAAACTCCACACTGCATTGACTTCTCATTTTGTCCTTAGCATCTATGTGTTGATAATTCTGGAAACCACCACAGCTGCTGGTGATCTGAAGTTTCTCCAGCCAGCAGCTGGTCAGGCCTGTCCTGAGGTTAAAACCTCTGGCTCGCATTGGGGCTGGGGTGGACTCCCAGAGCGCTGTGCTGGCTGCTTCCTGCTGGCCTGCTGGGCTGTCCTCAGCAGGAGGTTAGCTTTCTCTTTGTTATTTTGTGGGTTCTGTAGCTCCAAAATTTCTTCAGAGTCACCTTTTACATGAATTGGAGGAGGTGGAAACCAGAGCCCCATGGAAATCCTTTTTCTATTCTGCCATCTTGACTATGACATACAATATTTAATCTCTACATTAAAAAATTGGATCATTTTTCTTTTTTGATTATTTCTTCCTTCTTGGCTAATAATAATAACTTGTATTTATATTGCATCTACTGTGTATAAGGGCTGAAGTCAGAAAGACTCATCTTCATGAGTTCAAATCCAACCTCAGACACTAGCTGTGTGACCCTGGGCAAGTCACTTCACCCTGTTTGTCTCAATTTTCTCATCTGTAAAATGAGCTAGAGAAGGAAATGGCAAACTACTCCAGTATATATATATATAGGAGGGTATAAGGTAGGACAATTGAGGTTAAGTGACTTGTCCAAAGTCACACAGCTAGTAAGTGTGTCAAGTGTCTGAGGCTGGATTTGAACTCAGGTCCTCCTGATTCCAGGGCCTGTGCTCTATTCACTGTACCACCTAGACACCCCAAAAAGTATTCTTACACTCATTTTATGGAGGATAAAACTGATGCTAAGAAATGAAAAGTGATTTGCCTAAGACCAGACTGCAGAACTTGAGATTCAAACCCAGATCCTTTTACTATAAGTCCAGTGCATTTTGCATGAAATAGAAAAGATGTATTATTGAGTAAAAGTTGCATTGCCAGGGTGGTTAGGTGGTGCAGTGAATAGAGCACTGGCTCTGGAGTCAGGAGGACCTGAATTCCAATCTGGCCTCAGACATTTAACTACTTACTAGCTGTGTGACCTTGGGCAAGTCACTTAACCCCAATTGCCCTGCCTTCTCCCTCCAAAACAAAAAACAAAAATCCCCAAAATAAAAAAAAAACAAAACATTAAAAGACATCAAATTAGTATATTGTTCTAAGATGTTATAAAATTTTCTTTTTTCAGTTTGATTCAGTGAATCTTTATTGAACATCTAATAAGTGCAAAGCTTTGAGCTATGGTGTAGGACTTTTATTGGCAAGGTTTAAATCTAATGGAATTTCATAGAAGTTGAAAATGAAGCTTTCCTCTCCCAGCTCCCTCTGCCCCCATAAGCATTCCTCCTTTCCACTCCTGCCCAGTACTGTAATGACATTTTAAAAAGGACAGTTGAAATAGGCACTTGAAAATTTTTATATAATGTATTTTAAATGACCTTAGCAACCACAGAAAATGAGGGGGAAAAGCGCACCCTCTTTTTTTGGGAAAAGACTCTTAAAACAGGCAATATTGGGTAAAATATGAAATCTAACTAAATTTCAGTGAATTCAAACCAATCATGCATTTTCATTTGGACATGATCAAAAGGAATTGGGGATAGAGAGATAACATTTTGTAACAAGGTCCAGGGAAGGAAAATATTTTCTCTGGACTAATTAAAATGTGCATCCTTCCTAGGTTCAGGCTCAGTTTTAGTCTCGGGGTTGAAACATTTTGATATATTGGTGATTGGCAAGTTTTCTATAGTGTATCAGTTGTTTATTAGGATGTACATCGATCATTAATCAGACTCTTTTTTTACCTCATTTGTTGTTTTTTTTTTTTCTGGCAGAGATGGTGAAGTGGTTTGTCATTTCCTTCTCCAGCTCATTTTACAGATGAGGGAACTGAGGCAAACAGGTGAAGTGACTTGCTCAAGGTCATATAGTTAGTAAGTGTTTGGGCTTGAGTTTGAACTCAGGGAGATGAGTCTTTCCTTACTCTTTGCTCAGAACTGTGTCCACTGTGCCACCTAGCTGGCCTTGTGTTTTGATAAATACTTGTTAAAAATAGCATTAATAGGGGTGGCTAGGTAGCACAGTGAATAGAGCACTGGTCCTGGAGTCAGGAGGATCTGAAATAAAATCTGGCCTTACTAGCCTTGTGATCTTGGGCAAGTCATTTAACCCCAGTTACTCCCCCTTCCCCTCTCCAAAAAATAGCATTAATAAGCAGAAATTCACATTTACATAATAATAAATAATAATTTATATAACACTTTAAGTTTTACAAAGCACTTTTACATATATTATCTCATTTGGTTTTCCCAATAATCCTACAGGGCAGGTGCAATTATTATCCCCATTTTAGGACTGATGGAACTGAGTCTGAGAAATATTACATGACTTGCTCAGGCTTGTGCAGTCCCATAAAGGTCTGAGGTGGGGTACGAACTCACGTCTTCCTGCCTCAGTCCAACACTTTATCCGTTGTACCACCTAGCTGCCGACCTTTCATAAAGCTTTATTTAGGTGGCCATTACTTACCTGATGTGTTACATTTTACTGAGGCCTGCCTATATATACACGGCAGCTGAGTTAGGTTTAGGTCTACAGATGTCATATCCCATTTTACAGATCATCGAATTAAGGCTCAAAAAGGGTAAAATATTTGCTCAAGGTTATACAGCAAGCTAGCTGATGGTGAAGGTTGGACTACTATCCAGGCCTTTGGACTACATGTTCTCTTTTTAGTTTTACGATTCACAATTCCTGTGGAACACACATTATAAAAAAGACTCTGAATTCTTCACGTCCTTTAGATTTCCCCAATCCCTGATAACATCTGTGTAAAAATCACTAACGTACTTTGGAGAAACTGAGTTTCAGAGTGAGTAAGGTGTTAAAATAGAAAACCCTAGCAATCTAGAGGATGTGGGCAAGTTTGAAATCCTAAAAATAGTGGAAAGAAGCAAAAGCATTCAATTATCACCCATGGCTGAAAATAGCTACACATCCCCAGTAGAACGGAAAAATGATTTTACTGAAAATTAACTATTTCAAGGACTCGATGATGCCAACATCTTCTCTTACCCCTTTTCTGAGGGTGAACCTTTGCAATTGTTTTCATAGAAATAAACATGAGGAATAAGTAATCCCAAATAAAGAACAGAGCCAGAGAACAGACATTGGGCATCCTATCACACCAATGGTTTGCTCCATAAAAAGGGGCTAGTGTCGGTTCATGACAAAGAAGAGAAAATTGGTGCTACACCCTGTAGTTAATGTGACAACATGCAGTTAATGAGGATTTAATGATCCCTAGTCAGCTCATTTTTGTCACCCATTTGAGGATGTCACTTGTTTTATACTTAGCCCTATAGTCTAGGATTAACTTCATGCTAAAGTGAATTAGTCAGGGTTCTTTAAAAATCAAATCAATGAAGCAAGAAAATGTGTACAGATATGAACAGATTGAACGTGTATACATTCATTCAAATAATGTATAATTTATTTAAAGATACTGATAACTGAAATGGGGGAGTTGGCAGCCAAGTTTTAATTTGGCATTTCAAAGACCCTTAACCTTAATGTGCAATAGTTGAGGGGGATGGGAGAGGTTGGGCAGGGAAATGCCTGAGCATCCCATAATTTTAGAAATTTAGAATTTTAGAACTAGAAAAGACTTTGGAAACAATTTAGTCCAACTTCCTTATTCTACTGATAGCAAGATGGAGACCCTCGGGGAGGATAATTGACTTTCCCAAGGTCATGAATTTAGTTAATGGTGTGGCTGAGACAAGAACCTAAGTCTTGATTTTCAGGATAATGTTCTTTTCCCTGCCACCAAGCTCTTGGGTTAATCCATACTTTAATAGAATTTTTTTTTTTCTTGTTAAGTCCCTGGGTTTCTATGTTAGTATTGGACTTTGGTGGAGGTACATTTAAAGATCCAAGTTTGTAATAATTTTGCCCTCTAAGGGTATTTGTGAAACACAGGAATGCCTCATGGTTGTGCTTTCAATTAGAGGATGCCTGGCATTCCATTCCAGCCTTTTGCTAGGAAATCTTTCTCCCCTGTGCGGCTCCCAGAGTTGATTTGCGCCCTCAAGTGGCAAAAAAAAGGACAGGGAAATACAAAGGGTTAGGGTCAGTCACAGATTTTTGTTTTTTAAATAAGAAATAAGATGAGATCAATCAGGATGCAATCTTTGACATAATTAATGAAGACCTTTAGAAATGGGTGCTAGTTACACTCCACTAAAGGAAGGAAGAATAAGGACTGCTAGTGCCTCCACATTCTCCTCCAAATCTATTTTGTCTTTATTTCTCCAGTCTAAACACCCTTGATTTAATTTTTTTAAAAGTCATACGCATTGCTACTTACCCTTTAGCGATCACCTGTCTAGGGTCTCAGAAGGAAGCAGAAGTCATTGCCCTAGTTGCCTTGGTTATGGCACATAGCTGCTCCACGTGTCCTAGGTAGGATTCATTTCTTCTTTTTTTTTTTTCAGTCCTTCCTCAGTACCAAATAACACAATTTCTTCTTGTCTCAGGAGATGAGCAATACCTCCTTCCCTCCAAATCCCAGAAATCTATCCATTCTTATCCCGCTAGAAGGGGAGGCATCCCATCGATGCAAAAAGTATTATTATTCCCACGGAATGGAGGACAGTCTTAGATTCCAAGGTAAAGAAACATTAGATTTTTAATCTCCAGATCCACTACTTAATATGACTCTGTCCTTGCCAAAAGACTTCTCATCTACATGATAATTTTTTTTAAATTAAATTTAGGTAAGGGTCCTTTAGAACAATGATGCCTTGAACAATGAGAGACTCTGTCCCTGGAAGAGGGGGCATATTTAATTTTCTATGGATAATATACTTTAGCTAAAGTCAACATTAGTCAGAAACAGTCAAGTACATCTCAGTAATGTTAATTTTTTTCAGAGAATGGAAAGAATATTTGATTATTAATTGGGTTCAGAGAGGTTTCATCTACATACTACCAATTTTTGTTTTTTCATGATACTAATTTAGTGATAATATTAAATTTCTCTTTATTCTTTCAAGATTTAACCCTAGGGGGTCATATCTGTCTAGTACTGGCATTAATCATAATGTGAGTTTAATAATATTACTATTTATTATACCTATGCAAAGCAACACTGGTCTGAATATCTGGGATCTCAAAAGTTCTTTTGTTGTTGTTCAATTACTTCAATTGTATCTAACTCTTTTTGACTGAATATGGGGTTTCTTAGCAAAGATACTTGCCATTTCCTCCTCCAGTTAATTTTACAGATGAGGAAACTGAGGCAAATAGGGTTAAGTGACTTGCCCAGGGGCACACAGCTAGTAAGTGTCTGAGGCCAGATTTGAACTCAGGAAGATGAGTCTTTCTGACTCCAGGTCTGGCACTCTATCCATTGGGTCACTTTAGGGAAGGCCTAAGTTAAAAATCTGGACTGACACATTAAATTTTTGACCCTGGGCAAGTCGCTCAACCTCCCTGGCCTTCAGCTGTCTCATCTGTAAAACTAGATTTGATGTACTCAAAGGCCTCATCATAAAGCTATGATACTATGACCCGATGAAGTAAATATTGTAACCAGAGGAACTTAACTTGGTAAAAGATAATTTTAATTGGCACAAAAGTGAGTGATTGACATCAAAAGATCCAAAACAAATTAGGCCAGATTTCAATTCAGGCATCTTTGAGAGCTAGAATAGATCACTGTGGAAACGCATCGAGAGGAGAAGGACCTTGAACGATGGGCACCCTTAAATGATAGTGGAATAGGTGGTACCATTATTTAATAAATAGTTATTAATTATTGATTAATTAATTTGATGAGGTGCTAGCTCACCTAATGTCATTATCATTAGCTCCAATACAGTGTTCCCAAAAGCCTTAGAACAGTTTTAAGCTCTTAAAGCTTAATAATTAATGGTCAAACAATAGCTTAAAACTGCATCGAGACTCTTGGAAACCCTGATTTTATCTACTCTCTTGTTATACGGGGTCTGAAATTTCACTAAGGCTGATTCATTTCTTTGATGATGATACTTTGATTCCAAGAATCTCGTTATATAAATATAACTCATTGGGGGCTGTACATGAAGCCATTAATATCTGGGTAAAATGATTTTGGAGATTGCTTTCAATCAAGATGACCAGCTGAATTGTAGTATCTTAAAGGAATCAGACACAAGATAAGCTTCCTTCAAAGGAAGCAAGAAGATCCTTTGGAGATGGTTCTGATGTCACTTTCCAGTTCAGGTCTAAGTTGGGACAAAATGAGGTACTTGTAAGTCATTGAACAGTTAAAAAAAGATTTGCTTTGCCTTAACACAGCAAGAACACACGATAAGGATACAAGGGCATTTAATTTCTCTGCATGTGTAACCCCTTGTCTACATATAGAAGTTCTTCTGGTCATCAGGGAAGGATATGGTGAAGGTTGGAGTGAATATTGGTGGCAGTTAGGTAACTCAGTTGTATAGATCTGGAGTCAGGAATATTTGAGTTCAGATCCAGCCTTAGACATTTATTTAGCTGTATTATTCTATACAAGTCATTTAACCTCTGTTTACCTCAGTTTCCTCACATGTAAAATGGGGATGATAATAGGGACCCAAGTCCCACAATTTTTTTAAGGATTAAATGAGACAATATTTGTAAAGTACATTGAAAACCTTAAAGTGTTATATAAATGCCAGCTAATTATTATTTACACCGTCTTCAGAAGTCTACCAAGTTGGAGGGGACCCCCACTTTGTATTGTTGTTCAGTCCTGTCCAACTCTTCATGACCCTGTTTGGGGTTTTCTTGGCAGAGGTACTAGAGTGGTTTGTTATTTCCTTCTCCAAACTGTTTTACAGAGAAGGAAACTGAGGCAAACAGGGTTAAGCAACTTTCCCAGGGTCACACAGCTAGCAAGTGTCTGAGGCTAGATCTGAAACCAAGTCTTTCTGAATCCAGGCACAAAATCCTAAAATCCTAGCTGCCCCACCTTTGTGTAGGTGGAATCTGTTTTTTTTTTACCTTTAGATAATAGAAGTTGCATCACAGAGATCAATAAGGTACTGGAGTAAATTTTGTTCTATTAGGGAATTTTAATTCCTGTCACAGGAAGGATGGGAGGGATGGGCTTAAATCCATTTTGTGGGGAAAAGCTGGAAATTATTGGTACTATCACAGGGTCATTGGTCATTATTCTGGGAGGTGACCACAAGGGGGTGGGGCTGGACAGCTAGTGGATATCTTTCAGGCTTTTGAGATGGAATATGCCATGAATGAGATAGCAGGTGAAAGTGAATTCCAGTACAATTCTAGCTTGACAGCCTCACAATTGGTTTAGGGTGCATCCTACCTACACATCCCATCTTTGAATGATGAATGTCATGTTAACCTATGAATTATAAAATAATTAAAATATGAAGTAATCTACTAATCTGAGTTTGGAAATAATGAGCTGAGCCAGGAAGAAAATACTGAATTCTCTTCCAATTGGAAATTGAACACTTTAAGTCAATTTATAATTTTCTAATTTAGTTATCCAACAATTCATGATAGTGAGTGAACCAAAGTTGTATAAGCCAGTTTTAATAGACCTTGTCATTAATGTCTGCCCTTAGAACAGCTTCATTACATTAATGTATGGGAAACACGAATTCAGTGACCGTGATGGAGTTAGGGAGTTGCCAGTTGGTCCAGAGGTTAAATGCAAAGTTGTCTTGCACAAAGAGCCCTACAAAAATAATTCTGGGCTTTTAGTTTTGATTTCCATTCTATTGATTTATACTAGATAAATTTAATTCCAAATCTTGGGGATGGCTGAAATATTCATTCAATTTGGGCTTTGTCGTGAAGAAACCATTAGGAAAATAGGGAGGAAAGGGTCACATAATCTCGGGTGGGATGAGGATTCAAGGGCCAATTTCACTGAGAGATCAAATTTGTGCCAAAAGCTCTCTGATGCACACGTCAGTGCCATTATTGAAATATAAAGAACTTGATAGATCTGGGCACTTGTAGAAAAAGGCATACCTTATGATTCCTGCTTTCATCCAGCAAACAGGAATTTGGAAGTAGTGTGCAAAAGAACAATAGAAAATGAAGGCAAAAATGACTAAAGGATTCTAAACAGTGTCCCCATTGAAGTCAATTGAAAAATGACCTATTACTCCATTTCTTTGACTTTTAGGAATTCAGGGGAAATAGGAAGAGCCTAGACTTGGAATCAGATTTCTTAGGTTCATTTCTTAGCTTTGTTACTGACTTCCTGTGTGACATTGGGCAAACCACTCAATTCTTTCAGTCTCAGTTTCCCCATACCTAAAATGGGGACAATAATATGTATATCTAGTTCTACTGGACTACTTTGAGGATCAAGGGAGATAATTCTCGTAAACTTGAAAGTGTCAAAAATGTAAGCTATTTGATTATGATGATGGTTAATGGAAAAACCTAACTTTCAGAAAATGAATCATATGTTTTAAAAATTAATTATTCAACTATTACTTATTAAATGACTCCGATGTGCCAGACACTGTGCTTATCATTGGGGATACATAAAAATATATGCTTTACTTTAAGACTTTTCCCTGGTCAAAATGTAACTACAGTAGACTATAAGGTCCTTGAAGGAAGGGACTGTTTGAAATGTTTTTACTTTAGTATCCTAGTGTACTGGCATAGTGCCTTCTTTGTATGCAGTAGTTGCTTGAAATATGCTTGGTGAAATGAATTATCCTATGATCATTCCCTAGGTTTAATGAGTGGGGTGGGAGAGGAGAGAAAGAGGGAGGGAGGGAGGGAGACAGACAGAGAGACAGACACAGAGACAGAGAGGGAGAGGGGGATAATGAAAGGTGAGAAGGAGAAAGAGAGAGACAGAGACAGAAACATACATACACACAGCACACTGGCTTTGGTATTTGAAGATGTAAGGTCTGAGTACTGCCTCCTCCAATTACCACCTATGTGACTGGTCACATCTCTTCTCTGAGTCTCCATTTCTTCCTCTTTAAAATGAGACTGCACTCAAAAAATATTTCTGTACTGCCTCGTTCACCAAGTTATTGCAAAGAAAGCATTTTGTAAATTTTAAATGGCAGCTGCTATTAATTTTATGTCAAATGGGAAGACATGGGACTAAAGACATACTTTTGTTGATTTCACTATATTGTATAGGGTTGACCTGGTCTAGTAATTGATCAAACAATAGTTTGTTTGCAAAGAAAGCATTTTTTGAACCTTAAATGGTAGCAGCCATTAATTTTATGTCAAGTGGGAAGACATGGGACTAAAGACATACTTTTGTTGATTTCACTATATTACAGAGGGTTGAACAGGTCTAGTAATAGATCAAACACTAAGCATTTATTAATCACCTATTATACACCAAGCACCTTACTAGGTACTAGGGATCAAATTCAGAGAAGGAAGCAATCCCTTCCTGAAGACCTTTCCAGAGCGTTCACATCTTTGGCTACATCAGCACCAGTATTTCACCAGGAGTCTATTAATTCCCAAGAGAAGGCACTTTATTTTACTTCTGCAAATCTATTTCTTAAAGTAGCTTGTAAATACCTCCTTACCTTTGGTATCAATTCAAATGTGATGTAAAAGCTACTTTTCCCCCTTGCCTTCTCTTATGCTAGTCCTCTCTCCCTTCCCCCCATGATTTTATTTTATTCCCCACCGTGGGATTCAGTTCCCTAAAAAGATCTCTAAGATTATTACATTTTTCCCAAACTCTTTATTAAATTCTGGTTTACATCATTCATTTCTACCAGATTTTGAGTTACAATTTTCCCCCATTTTTCCCCTACCTCTCACCCCAGAATAGTAGTCCCACAGGATATCCCCTCATCCCATTTACTCTCTCCCATATCTTCTCCCACACCTCCTTTGACTTTTTCAGTAGGGCAAGGTGAATCTCCGTGCCCCAATGCCTGTATATCTTATTTCCCAATTATATGTAAAATAGTATTAATAATAGTATTTATATATTTTTACACATTTGATTTTAAAACTTTGAATTCCAGATTCATTCCCTTCCTCCCTTGTCACCCACCTTTACTGGGAAGATAAGCAATTCAGTATATGTTGTACATGTGTAGCTATGCAAAAAATTACCATAGTAGATATATTGTAAAAGACTCACTATATTTCCCTCCCTCCTATCCCACCTCCCACTTGATCTATTCCCTACTTTGATCCTGTCCCTTTTCACAAGTGGGTGCTTCCAACTTCCCTCTTCCCCTTCCCTCCATCCCTCCCTTCCATCATCCCTGCCCTCATCACCTAACCCCCTACTCTCTGTAGAGTGAGATATCCTATTTAGTGTATGTCATTCTCTCCCTGATCCAAATTCAATGAGAATAAGGTTTTGCCTTTTTGCCTTCTGTTCTTCCCCTCCCTTGTAACCATTTTCCCTTGCCTCTTCTATAAGAAATAGTTTACCCCATTCTGTCTCTCCCCATAGATTATTACATTTTAAAAAATTTTAAATGAAAACTCCTTGCATTGTATACAGTAGGTTTTGGTAATTAGTCAGGGTCAAACTGACTTATATTATGCATCTGAGAGCAAGTCAATGGGAGTTCATGAGGTAAAACGTGCTCCAGAGAGATCTTTAATAAAGGATTTCTGAAATAACTTTTGTTACCCTCTTACTGGAGACAATGAATTCTCAAGGGGTTATGCAAAGAGATTGATGGCTTCAGTGACACAACTCACCTTCAAACTATTTCTATGAATGTTTGGAAGAGGCAGGGAATTCCAAGGACAAGTGCTATTCTAACTCATCTCTGTCTTGACATCTTGAAGAGCTACTCTTCCCTTTCATAGAGCTGCCTGTATTAAGAACCAGGGTTCTAGCTACTCATCCTCTTTGGAGGGTTAAGTCACAAGATGGTAACTTGAATAGTTTTATGGATCGAGAAGCTGGCTAAGAGGATTGATTCATAGATGGCTGACTAACTACAGAAAGATTATTTCTTCCCTTTAAGAAAGCCATTTTCTTTTCCAATTGAGAAACAGAAACTTCTTTTTTATTGAACACATGCCATTTGTAAGGCATTTAAAATAGGTTGTAGAATAAGACAATGTTGCTGAGGTCTGAGAACCATTGATGACTCATTGAATCCATGCTACAGATTTAAAAATAAATCCATCTCTACTATTACTCTTGAAGAAATGAATGTCCGTAGTCTAATTTTTACGAGTTCACTTTTTCATGAGCACTTTGTGAAATATTTGTTAACCCTTTTTTGACATTGAGCATCTCTGTCTCTTTATAAATTGAGGCTATAACTCCTAGAAGAATCTCTTTTCATTGGTTTATAGTGACTCTGTCCTTGCAGACATTGTTATTTATTTTGTTGTAAATGATTCTTATTGATTCCTTTTATTTTTACATATCAAGTATACTAGAATTTATTAAATACCTACTATGTGCTAAGCACTGAACTGAGCTCTAGGGATTAGAAAGGCAAAAACAATCCCTGCCCTCAAGGATCTCACAAAGGAATTAACTAGAAATGCAAATAGCCATGTATATACACGATGTATGCAGGGAAAACTGGAGGTAATGACAGAGGGATGCCACTTGCATTTTTACATCATAGGATCATAGATTTTTACTTACAAGAAGACTCAGAAATTACCTAGTCCAGCATTCTTGTTTTATAGAAGAAACAGAGGCCCAGAAAGATAAAATGATTGGTTCTCTCCAACCAGAGGAGAGAAGTCTGTATATAATCTTGTCGCTGGGACCAAGTTTGGTTGTTGTGCTTACTCAAGGTTCAGTTTTCTTTTAGTGTTCCTTTCATTTATATTGTTATAGTCATTGCATATATTATCTTTCTGCTTACATTTTTCTTAAATGTTTGTATTTACAGGACCTTATCATTTATAGTAGACCATATTGGTTTAGGAATAGGATCTTTTGGGAGATGGTGAATTTAGGTACTGAGTTTCATATCACTGCAACATTCCAGCTGAGGCCATATCTATGCTTTTGCTAAGAGGGGAGAGTGGACTTAATCATCTGTTTTAATAAAGAATTTATGAAGAGGAAGAAGAAGAAGAAGAAGAAGAAGAAGAAGAAGAAGAAGAAGAAGAAGAAGAAGAAGAAGAAGAAGAAGAAGAAGAAGGAGGAGGAGGAGGAGGAGGAGGAGGAGGAGGAGGAGGAGGAGGAGGAGGAGGGGAGGAGGAGGAGGAGGAGGAGGAGGAGGAGGAGGAGGAGGAGGAGAGATAGAAGAGAGGGAGGAAGGGGAAGAGAGGGAGGAAGGGGAAGAGGAGGTAGCAGAGGAGGAGTTTGTGAAGGAGAAGAAAGTAGAGGAGAAATACTAAGGATATACTAATATTTACAATACTTAACTCCAATTAGGCAGTTACATTAAGTTCATTTAGTGGGGTGATAACTCAAGTTATATGTCTAAACAATGGAATTAGAGGAATATTGCCATTTGTGTAATTAGAGATGACTTCAAGACAGAAGTAAGACTTCAGGAGTATCTCTGCATGAATCCACACCAATGTTGCCACTGTACCCTAGGGAACATCAGGTCTTTCTATTTGCCTTGAAGCTGAAACCTCAAATATATGTTGTCTCCCATATTTAAAATGTGAACTCCTTGAAAGTATCAACTATCTTGCTTTTTTATTTGTATTCATAGTATTTAGAATAGCATTTTGCATGTAATAAGTATTTAATGCTTATTAAATTCCTCCATCCATCCATCCATCTATCCATCCATCCATCCATCCATTTGAATGAAGTCTCCCAGGGGCAAGATGTTAACTTTGTAGGAAGATGCAAAGTCCCAAACAAGGGTTGAATATAGCCTATGTTTTTCAGTTAGATTTTGTGATTTCCCTTCATCCTTCCAGAAACAAAAAGTCTTTAGTTTTTAGTTAATTCCACCACAAAATCCAAGAAACCACAATCCTTGCCAGATCCTTGGGCTGGCAGAAGTGAATACAGAGATTGTCCTCTGAATTTCATTATTCTAGTACCCCAAAGTACTGTCTATACTTCTTGTAAATGTGTAATAAATGTTGAACAATGATAGTGATTCTGATAGTCTTTTTAACCAACTATATGAATCATTTGCTATCTCTTTGAGCTATAATGAACATCAATGCCTTAGAGAAAACATTAGGCTAATATGTGATAATTGTGGTCTTGTGTTTTGTCCTTCATTCTCAAAAAGGGCCATGGCATCAGGATGATGACAGGACTTGCAACTGAATAGGATTTGAGTGACAGAGGACTGTGCAAAGTCACCAGCCTCACTTTCTCCCCTAGAGCCATCTGGGTCCAATGGCAAGATATAGATCAGGATGACTGGAGATTGACTAGCTATGTGTGACAATTATTGTCTCCCAGAACTAAAAATCAAGAAGAAAAGTTTTTTTCTGGTGAAATTGGGCAATTTTGTCAGCTAGTATTTATTATGTATCTATTATATACCAGGTACTATATTAGACATTGCATGGACAAAGACAGAAATGAAACAATCCCTGCCTTCAAGAAGTTGATAGTCTATCAGAAGAAGCAATATGTACTCAAGTGAATACAAAATACATGCAGAATAAGTATGATATAGTTGTGAGAGTTGGGAAAACACTAGCAGCTGGGGAATCAGGAAAGGCTTTATTTATAAGATATGCTTGAGCTATGCTTTGAAGAAATCTGGGATTCTAAGAGGTAGAAATGAGAAGGGACACATTGTAGGTAGCAAGAAACATGGAAAGGGACAAAGACGGAAATGGAATGTCATATTTATTAAGCCAGTAGACCAGTTTGACTTGTGCTTTAGGAATGTCTCCTTGGTATCTGTGTGGAGGATATCTTGGAGAGAAAAGAGACTTGGAGGAGGGTACCCAGTTAGCAAACTATTATAATAGTCAAGAAAGAGGTGGTAAGGGCCTAAAAAAACATAATGGCTATGTGAGTGGAGAGCAGAAGCTGGATTCAAGGGAAGTTGCATGGATGACAATTGGCAACTGATGATTTATGGGGGATAAAGGAGAGAGAAGGAACACTCTGAGGATGAGAAGCTGGGTAACTGGGAGGATGGTGGCATTCTTGACAAAAATAGGGAATTTCAGTAGGTTTTTTGGGGGAAGAAATACAATAAGGTATAGCTTTTAGAAGAGTTTTCCTTCCTTTTTTCAATGGTGGAGTGGGTGGGAGCAAGAGAAGATGGATTTTTTGTTAACTGAATAAAATAAATACATTTAAGAAGAAACACAGTGACCTCTGTCTTGGACATATTGAGTTTAAGGTGCTGGTCTAACTTCTAGGTAGAGATGTTAAACAAACAGTTGGAAATGTGAGATTGGCATCCAGAAAAGAAAACTAGGTTGGTTTTATAGATTTGGAAGTTACCAACATAGAGATAATTGAAGTCATGGGAGTAGATGAATTCACCAAAGGAGAAAATATAGGAGAAGAGAGTATGGGCTCTCATTCATATGGTACAGGAGAAGGAAGATGAACTACTTTTTTGGTCTTTTCAAAGAAGGAAAGGCAGGGAAATTGGGGTTAAGGGACTTGCCCAAAGTCACACAGCTAGTAAATGATAAGTGTCTGAAGCTGAACTTAGGTTCTCCTGACTCCAGGTCCAGTGCTCTATTCACTGCACCACCTAGATGCCCCATGGAAGACGAACTATTGAAGGGGCCCAAGAAGGAATGGTCAAACAGGTGAAGATCAAGGGCAAAGAGAGTATCCAGGATGGGAAAAGTGGTCAGTAGTGACAGATACTGACAGAAAAACTAAAAAAGATAAAATGAGAAAATGTTATTGGATTTGGCAATTAAAAGGTAATTGGTGACCTTAGAGCATAGATATACTGGAGCCAACTCTAAATGGGTCTTTGGAACTAGATTATTAAATTTTCAGTGTGAGTGTTTACAATTAGGAAATTGGCAAAAGCTACAAATCAGGACTTGATTTATTGTTTTGTTAATTGTCTAGACCAGTGATGTCGAAGTCAAATAGAAATGTGTGGGCCATATGTTGACTTTAGAAAACCACAAATTATCTTATAAGACTTATGGATAGTAGAAGAATTTATGGATAAACAAGAGATAGCATTGTGAGGTTTGAAATAGATAATTTTGATTATACTCAATTAAAAGGTTTTATATAAATAAAACCAATGTAATCAAGATTAGATGGAAAACAGAAAACTGGGGAAATTTTTTATATATAGTTTCTAAGATAAAGGTCTCCTATCTCAAATACATAGAGAACTTTGTCAAATTTATAGGAATGTAAATCATGCACCAATTGATAGATAATCAAAGGATATGAGTAGGAAGTTTTTAATGAAGAAACCAAAGCTATATATGATGAAAAAATGCTCTAAATCATTATTGATTAGAGAAATGCAAACAACTTTGAGATATCATCTCATACTTATCAGATTGGCTAAAATGATAGAAGGGGAAAATAACAAATATTGAAGGGGATTTTTAAAAGTGGGGACACTAATACAGTGTTGGTGAAATTGTGAGTTGAACCAACCATTTTGGAGAACAATCTGGAATTATGCCCAAAGAGTTCTAAAACTGTATATACCCTTTGACCAAGCAATACCACTATTAGATCTGTTTCCCAAGGGGATCAGGAAAGAAGGAAAAGAACCTGTATGTTCTAAAATATTTATTATATCAGTTCTCTTTGTGGTGGCAAAGAATTGGAAATTGAGGGATACCCATCAATTGGGTACATGATTGTGATGGAATACTACTTTGCTATAAGGAATAACGAACGGGCTGATTTTTTTTAAAGCAATTGGGGTTAAGTAACTTGCTCAAGGTTACATGGCCAGTCATTATTTATGTGTGGGTGCTCATTTTCTGAGGCCGGGACCGATCCCAGGTCATCCTGACTCCGGGGCCGACGCTCTTACTCACTGCACCACCTAGCCGCCCCGGAATGGGCTGATTTTTAAAAATATGCAAAGACTTACATGAAATGAAAAGAACCAAGAGAATTTTGTATACAATAACAGCAATATTGTTGGAAAAACAATTGTGAACAACTAAATTATTTAGAGTATTATAAATACTTAAATCAGCCACAAAGGACCTATTAAGGAAGATGATATCCACCTCCAAAGAAAGAACTGATAAACAGAAGTGTATATAGTGAGGTTTTACATCTCTCTATCTATCTATCATCTATCTATCTATCATCTATCTGTGTCAAATGGTGGCCTCCTGTAGTGTGGGGTAGGGAGAGAAGAAAAAAAAGTACACAGCAGAGAATTAAAGAAAACAAAGGAGGAAGCACAGAAAAGCAGGGTAGTTTTCAAAACAATTACACAGTTTTCAAAAAAAACAAACAGTCTAAGAGATTGCACTTGAAACTGCAAATCTGTTATGTACAACTTACTATTCCTTTTAAATGTATAACAAAGTTTTTATGTAACTTTCTTTTCTTCTCCTTATTTTATTTCCTTCCCATCTCTACCCTAGCTATTACATACAAATATATATGTATACATACATACATGCACACGTGTGTGTGTGTGTAAAATCATTCTATACATACTTCTATTTATCAGTTCTTTCTCTGGACACAATAGGTCTTTTGTAATTAATTGGGGCATTTACAATAGTCAAAATAGCTTAGTTGCTCAAAGTTGTTCTGAAAACAATATTGCTGTTATTATACACAACATTCCCTTTGTTCTGTTCATGTTTCTAGAAATATGGCATTGAAACAGTATAGAATGGTGGATTAAAGAGGTGTTAGAGTCAAGGAGAAAGTTTAAAAAATTATAAGAGTCTTGAGCACATTTGTACAAAAAGGCACTAATGAGCAAGAGATTAAAAATGAGAGTGGATGACCAATTTATTAGGGTTTTGCAGAAGACAGAAAAAAACATTGGATCTAAGGGTTTGCCAAAAAGTCCGTGGGTCTGATGCCTCATCCTCTGAGAATGGAAGGAAGAAGGAAAAGATGGGTGAGGTCACAGAGGTATAGAAGTATGGGAGAGGGGAGATGATTAAGCTCACCAAAGCTGGCCTCAATCTTTTTGCTTCAATCTGCTAAAACAGAGGTGATGATGGAGTTGGGGGTTTGAGGGAAGAAAAATCGAAACAATTATTATTAAGGAATATTGGGATCAGGAGTCAATCAGGGGAGAATTTCTCTGTAGTAGTAAAGGCATCTTCCCGCTGTGCTTAGTAGTTTGAAATTAGGAGATGGTAGAGAGTGGTAATAGTGGGGGGCGGTGTGGGTGGGGAGGGTGTGATTTGCAGTTGGATTTACCAAGGTGGAAACAACCAACCTGCAATGTTCAAAGGGTTCAAGGATGGTGAATGGTGGGTTGATAAAAAATATGACTTAGGTCTAAGACTGTTGAGGAAGGGAAGTTAAACCAGGATACCAGTGCAGACTGGGGGAAGAAAGAAAAGCAATCAAATGCTACCTGGTCTCAATGATGAAGAAAAGCAGCTTCAGGAGCAGAGTAGGAAGAGAGATGGAAAGAGGTCTTAGTATGAAAGCAGAATTCCGATCAAGGTCTTGGACAGAGCTCTTGTTTGGGGAGCTTTCTGCACAGATCACAGTGGAATCAACCTCACTCCCAATCACCACATTGTCTACTTAACATCTCGTGTGTGTGTGTGTGTGTGTGTGTGTGTGTGTGTGTGTGTGATTGTATCCCTTGTTTACAGAAAAGAATAACAGATTTCCACTCCAAACCTGGTGGTTTTGAAAGCCCTGAAATTCTGGGTAGGAAGTTCAGCTAATTAAAAAGATTGTAAACAGTAAAAGTCCTCAAAAACCCAATAGAAAGGGTGTGGTTGTATGTATTAAGAAACTCAATAAACTATTCTATAGACTGAGACAATAGAACATCAAGTCTTCTTTCTATATGTGTTTGGGTATTTGTCCCTACCTTTTATTTCCTGTCTATCAATCAGTTCCTTATCTGTAGTAAAAAGGTCTCCATACCCTTATCCCTAAGTGACTCAATTAAAAAAAAAAATAGCTTTTGGTGCTGAACTTTGTCAAAGCCTTTTTGAAAGTCTAAATAGATTATGTTTATTGGTTCCCCATTGTTCCCCTGAAACTATTCCTTCAAAGAATTCTAGTGGATTAGTCTGGCATGACTTCCTCTTGTAGAAACCGTATTGCTTCTTCCTAAACTTTTAACCTCACTCAATAGGTTATGTTTACATAAGTGATCCATGATCCTACCTTATTTTTTAAAAAAAGAAGCCCAGATTAGACCAACTTTCCCATTATAAAAGAGAGACTCAGTAGTCTAAGGTTTTCAGTGTCTCCTCCAGAACCTTTTTTTATGAATGGAAAGACCGAGAAAGTTTATCCCTGTTCTTTAGTATGGTTGTCATTTGTAAGAACAGATCACACATTTTGCCTAAAAATTCTGCCTAAAGAATATACCCTATTCAGTCAGTCCTGATCATTTAACTCCATTAAGTTTTTGTCCCCCATCGGTTCTAGCTCCTCTAGCATTTATCAACATTAAATTTAATATTTACAACCCATCAGTTCTAAAAGATGTCAACCAATTAATCAATATTTATTGGGCACCTCTTACTGAACTTCTGAAGTATAAGGCCCATCCTTTGCCCTCAAAGAGCTTACATTCTAGTTGGGAAGAAAAGGTAATTTACATATGTTAGTATTGGATAAGTGCCCAATGAGTAACAGAGAAACTCAGAAGAGAGCTTATTCTGGGCTGGATTGAATGATCGAATCAATGAAAAGGCATTTATCAAGGCCTTTCTGTGTGCTAAACACTGGATTATTAGGTCTTCACAGGAGTTTGTCTATTAGTTACTTGAGGCCAGTGATCCAGTTTTATGCATTGTCAGTATCATAATAACATGAACATTGATCACAGACTGTATATATCACCTCGTCTAAGGTGCTATTTGCCATACATGTAGGATCTGAGAGAGATATAGTATAAAGTATTATTAGGAACATTTAAGTGATAAGAGGGAAATCTAGATACAGTGTCTTCCTTTTTCTTCTTACAATACGTGCACCTTCCCCCAGCCCCCCCATCGTTGTTTCCATTCAAAAAGAGACAGCGGACCATCCAGACACAGATTTTCTTTACCGAATGTCAATGTGGCATTTGATTGATTACCCTATAAAAGGCTTGTGAAGTATGACTATTTGAAAGTTGAAATAATACCTATTTGCTTAATTTAAACTTTTAGGGCTTAATTTAACCAAAGAATGCAGCCAGCTTCCCCTGTAGGTGATGGAAGTTTGATAGTTGAGGGTTTATACAGCACTGCAAGCGTAGCAATGACAGCTGAATAGACTGTTTCTCTGAATTAGCCTCTTAGAAGCAAATAGCTCTGATCTGTTAATAAGCCCAGGTTACAACTTCCTACTAAGGCCCTTATTTCGACATTGCTTCTCCAGAGCACTCGGGGATCATCAGATTAAAGGTGCATTGGCAGAATGGGGGAATATGATTATTATTGTTATTCATCGTTTTCTATTAGGGTAAATGCAGTGGTTCAGTTCACCAGAGATGTTAAGTGAATAGCTCGCAATACACCAGAATCAGGGAGAATAATATTACAGATCTACTCTGTGCAGTCTGAAGGAAACCATGTCTGGCTCAAGTCCATGTGATGGGCTGCTTACCTCCCACAGGGAGATGGCCACGGAAAGCAGTTAACACAATTTATGGTACAGGAAATCAACAATGCATTTCAACTTAGAGCCTATGTAAAAGATAATTGCATTCTGTAGGATAAAAAACATATAAGAGGGCAATTTATCTGGAAAATTCTTAGTTTAGTAACATCAAGCACAAATCACCACACCTGGGAAACAATAATTACACCCATTGGCCTGTTTTGCATCACTTTCATTTGAGTAAGAACTTAAAAATGCTTTTTAGAGTGTCAACACATTTTAAATAATGACATATTACATTTAATTTTCCCATTTCGAATTTGGAACTTTTCTTCGGCTCCCACATTGATTTGTCAGTTATTTCCACATGGAACTTTGACTAAAATATACAGTAAATTATGAAACAGCTTCACAATCCTGGACTAACTGTCACTGATGTCATGGCTCTGTCAATAATGGCCAGTAAATGCATAGGGTCTGTCTTTTCCCCTTATTTTTATTTATAAATTCCATTTCATTATAGCAATAAGACACCGCAGGTAGTGCATTTCTACAGAATTGCTGCACTTCTTCTCTGGTTAAAGTCTCTCGGCCTTTAGCCTCCTGTTCACAATACCACCCGAGGTGTTCAGTCATGGCCCAGAAATGTGCTCCATGCTGTGCCTTGGGGCTTAAATATATTTAGCTTGATCATTTTCTAAGAAGGGGGAACCGAGTGACTATAATGAAGAATATATGAGCAAAAAAAATCATTAAAAATAATTAACTAGTAAATAATGCTATTCCCTCCGGGTTAATGAACACATTAAAAAAATGTGCATGAGATTTAAAGGCCCCATTCTACCATACTGAATATGTTCTTTCTGGAGATATTAAACACTAACCTTTTTAATATAATTTGGTTTGTTGCATAATACGGAAATGTAGCTAAATTCTTAAAAGGGTTAAACTGTTACATTCTGCATTAAATTACCACTGTCATTCAATTCATTAGATGAGTTTATGGAGTTACAATATGTCTGTAATTTATAGCCTGCTTACTGACAAAGCTTAATGCTAACATATGCCTAATTTGCCAAGGTTATCTCAAGTTCCATTCATCTCCCCCACTAACAATATGCCTCTGATTCCATGCTTCATGGATGAGGTACATGCCGTTTCATATTTAGAGCTATCAATCACAAGTAATTGCCTCTAGCTACCCGCCTCAGTGTTCAAAGTGATTTCTCTTTAGCATCTGATGATTGATGAAAAATGGAGGCTCAGCCAGTGGAGGGCGTCATCTTCCATCCTTCGTGGCCAGGGGAAGAAATTCTGAGCCAGCCCAGAGCTCCGTAGCCTAGCTGGCTCTTTAGAAGTCTGTGTAGGGAGCTAGGAGCTGCACAGAGGAGCTTTCAGATAGGTTTCTCTGAGGCACTGGTAACATCCAACAGCAAAGAAGATGCCAGGGTGTGCATTCTCCTTGTTTCTCTTTCTGGGAATGGTTCAAAGCTGTTGGTTTGATTAGGTTAATTGCTACACCAACCCATCTTCACACAAGGAACCTTGGTGCATCTGGACAAAAGTGTGCCAGCCTCAGCAACTTCAAAGGGCACCAGGCACGGGCATCAGCTGGGCTCTGATGTGTTCCAACATGATTTTTGAAATGCAACATATGTTATACTCCCGTTGATTCTTCCCTCTGCTGTGTGAAAATGTGGTACTGTGCCTAGACCAAACCATGGATTCTTAACCTGGGGTCTGTGGATGTATTTTTAAAAAACTTATATAACTGTACTATTTAAATATAATTGGTTTTCTTTGTAATCCTGTATTTTTAATATTATGCGTTTAAAAAACATTATCCCGAGAAAGAGTTCATAGACTTTGCTAAAGGCAAGGAAGAAGACAGAGAACAAACATTTATGCCAGGTGCTGTTCTAAGCACTTTACAAATATTATATCATTTGATAATGAGGGGTCCATGATGCACAAAAAATATTAAGAACCTCCTTTGTCCAACATAATATAACTCCTGTATTCAACATAAAATTTTGAAACTAGTTCAAAACTTTACTTTTCTGAGGATGTTTTGTTCTCTTAAAAAGAACAACCTTGTCGATTTAAAAAAAAATATACCTTTGCATTTTTTGGTAAAAAAAATACAGAGAAGCAAAAAAGCCAGTTCATAAATACATAGACACATATGTATATATGCATACATATGTGTGTATGTGTAAATATGTATATATATATGTTATGTATGTCTTTGAGTTCTTTGTATGAAGGGAATTCAAGAACATAAAAGGATTAATGACAAAGCTTCAAAATCAATACCTTAGGTGGAACACACACACACACACACACACACACACACACACACACACAAACAGAATAAGGGTTGTTAAGTATATCAGGGCATATGTCTGTGTGTGTGTATGTGGGGGGGGATTCTTAGTGACACATGATTCTATACATCTTGGTATTATTTACATTAGTTCATTATGGCCTAGAACTTTTTGGTGGTTATTTTGCTAGAGAATCCTAAAAGGGGGTGTCAGTAGAATCCATTTTTATTAAGAATAAAGAAATATCCAGTCACTGTTTGTTTCAGGACCATAGAGAGAGAGAAAAAACAACCAGAAAAAACCCCCATTAATAATGTTTGGGAAATGAACCAGTAAATAAAAAACAGGATCATAAAGTAGCATTGAGACCATAGTCTCAAGAATGGTTATGTTTCCCAGAGGATTATTAGAGGAAAGGTAGAATATCAGAGCAAGGAAAAGCCTGTTACAAATGGAAGAAATGGGACTGCAGATTCTCATCAAGGGCTTGCTGCTACTTTCTCAACATGTAGATCCCAAAGGGTCCAGTTAGGAAATCTGTTCCTTTCTCTAAAGAGTGACCATTATTCCTGGCCACCCCTTGAAACCTTTTTGTTTGGATTTTTTTTTCTTTATTTGGTCTTTTCTCCATAGCTTTGGTGACCCAAGGATAAGAAGGACTTTTTATTATTTCCAGGATTTTGTTTTGGACATGTTTAAAAAAAATGACCCTTTCTTGCAAATGAGTTTATCAGAGGGTAGGCCCAAAATTTGTGAAATTAACTGGTACCTCCCTATAATGCCTCTAAAGAGCTTATTCTGGAATGATATATATGGTCAGACATAGTCATCAAAGTAATAATGGCGGATTTCTAGAGCCTGCTTAACTTCCCCTGGGAGAAATGTTTTCTTTACAAGAGAGAAAAACACATTCAATAATGACCTGAGGTTGACAAGGAGGAGAAAATCTGAGTCAGGAAAAAATGAAAGTCTGTTAGCCTCCTTGTCTTAAGCCAGCTAACAGGCCCAGGGAAGCCAGGGAAGCCAGGAGAGCGCTCTTGCTACAGAGTGAACTTTTATTTAGACAATTCTTCTTTTTCAGAGGGTTGGGAGAAGATTTCTTTGTTAATCTTTCTTTAACTATATTCAGAAAGGGTAGAAGGCTAAGTGGGTGCACTCTACATTGCATCGCCTGACTTCTCTGATAGGCAGGGGGTGGAGTGGTGCTGAGCTCTGGTTTGTGGGAATAGGCCCTTTCAGTTCTGGTTTATTACATGGCTAATTAAGCAAGGTCACTGAGCTCTTTTTAAAAGTCTGTCAATAGAGACATCATTGGTACTTTAACAGATCTGTTTATTATCTTTTGAGCTTTAGTAGTGTAAGGATGCTCTAACCACAGTGGTCGTGGAGGGCAGATTACACCTAAGGGCACTGTAGGTGGCAGACAGAGACCTGGGTTTGTTCCTACAGCACCCACCCTCCTCTGAGCTGAGCATCTTAACAATGTGAAGCCAGTTTAATTAACATCCATTAAAAAAAATTCAGAATGTATACAATGTACATTTCAGTAGGCCACCCTTTTCACCTACCTGCTGTCTAAAAAGATTCTGTTATATTTGGTCCCAGAGGTTGGGATAAAAGGCAGGCTGAAGCATTGTTCACGACGATTCTCTGGTTCTGGGTTTTCATCACTTGGTGCAAATGGAAGGATAGGCTGACATTCTAGACGTGTTCTCAAACTTTGCTGTCTGTTATGTGGGAGCCTGGTAAATCTAAAGAAAAGTTGGAAAACGCTTAGTAGAGGTTTTCAGTTGTAGGAGAATTTCCAATTCACTCTTGGATCCCAGGTCAGTGACTGGAAAGAGGTATCAAATTTAAGTGAATAATCAAAGAGAAGTTTTAGAATGACTTGTGTGAAGCATAGGTCTTTTGTGCTATTTATTGTTATTAGGGTTTATTTTCATTCCAACCACTCACTTGCCCTAATTCAAGGAATTTCCATCATTCTGGGAAGTAGCGTGCTTTCATTCAGGACTTGGAGGTAAGAGATTGGGGTTCATGCTCCAATACTTGCTAGTGAGGTGACCCAGGGCAAGAAAACACCTCACTGAGCTCTTATTTTTCAATGAGGGCAAAATAGGGGTCACAGTGATCATACCACATTTATCACAGGGTTGTTGGAGTAGCAAAGACCTGAGTTCAAATCTTGCACCAGAAACTTACTACTTGTGTGACCCAGGGTGAGTCACTTAACCACACTAAAGACTCAGTTTTCTTATCTATAAATTGGGGCTAATAATAGGCTAATAATGTTGGGATCAAGTGAGATAACACATATAAAGCACTTTATAAATCTTAAAGCATTATATACATGTGATTATTAATACTATTAATAATAAACGATTACACACAATAGAATTGTGAGCTTATAGATGTGATTGCTTCCTGGCAAGTTAGCAGGTATGATCAGAACAACTCCTATTTCCAGGGTTAGACTATCCCCAGAGGTAACTGGACACTTGACCAGCAACCCATGAGAAATTGTTTTTATTTCATCATTACAAAGGAGAGGAGAGCAGTGGGTCTATTGACCTTGGACGTCTTATTTCATAGGATTTTATCCAGTCTGCTTTTGTGGATGCAAATGCAAGCTATTATTATGTTACCTCTTCTAATTCCCTCATTACTGCAATGAAGGACACATGAAAACCGCCATCAGTAGTGGCTGACAGCTGATACAGTTTGCACTTTGCTGATTTGCTGAAGCACAGGAACAAAGCTGGTTTTTCCCCATGGCAAGATTATATTGTACCCAAGCTTGAAGAGGACCTCATGGAATGGAGTGATTGAGGTTCAGTTGAGGACTTGGTCTCTGCAGCTTTTCCATGCTGTGGAGGCAGGCTGGGATGATTGACTGGTCCCAGAGACATCCTTAGTGTATGACAAATTGCTATAATCACTTTGCCATAGGGCCCTATACCTGGTGGTAGGAGGGTGGGGAGGATCGAGGGCGAGACAAAGGGATCTCCATGGCAGCTACAGGAGGAGAAGGTACTAACTAGGAGCTAAAATACAATTAATGTAAGAGTAGAAGACACAATTAACATTGCCAGGCAAATCCTCTCAGACTCTCAGGTAGCTCCTACAAGTCCATTTTTGCTTACTTCTCCCTGCTGACTGGACAGCTAGGTGGCACAGTGGATAGAGTGCCAGGTTTAAAGTCAGAAAGACATCTTCCTGAATTCAAATTCGGCCTCAGACACTTACTAGCTGTGTGACCCTGGGCAAGTCTTTTTAGCCCCGTTTGTCTCAGTTTTCTCCTCTGTAAAGTGAGCTGGAGAAGGAAATGGCAAATCACTCTCCTGTATCTTTGCCTGTCCATTGGAACGGGTGATTGAGAAAGGCTGGATGGCAGAACATAAACTTATAAATACTGCATTTAGCTCATTCAGGATAAATCCTATTGTTGGTGATCAAGGGAGCCTTGGAAATGACAGTCAGCAAAGTTGTTTCATTTCACATAAAGGATAGATTATCATTATCATGTCATGAGTCTGGTTTCTATACATCTTAAAGTAGATGCAATGGCTGACATCTGTCAAATACCTAGGTCTATCGGGTTAATCTAAAGATGAGTGAAATGTGCTCATAAGCCTAATAGTGTCTATATTCAGCTGTCCTCATTAGGAGCTTCCAATATGTGTTCAGATCGTAGAATGCTAGAACATGGAGAGACCCTTTTTTATTTCTTTTTTGCTTTTTGGAGGGGGGAAGGCAGGGCAATTGGGGTTAAGTGACTTGCCCAAGGTCACTTGGCTGGTAAGTGTTAAGTGTCTGAGGCTGGATTTGAACTCAGGTCCTTCTGACTCCAGGGCTTGTGCTCTATTCACTGCACCACCTAGCCACCCCTGGAGGGATCTTTTGTTGTTATTCAGTCATTTCAGTCATGTTGGACTTTTCATGACCCCATTTGGGGCTTTTCTGGCCTTTGCCAAGAAAAATACTTGGAGTGCTTTGCCATTTCTTCCTCCAGCTCATTTTTACAGATGAAGAAACTGAGGCAAACAGGGTTAAGTGACTTGCCCAGGGTCACACAGCTAGTGAGAGTCTGAGACCAGATTTGAACTCAGGAGGATGTTTACCTGACTTCAAGCCTGACACTCTAAGCACTGTGCCAACTAGTTGCCCTGAAGGAACCTCAGAGATCATCTAATTCAATACCCTCATTTCAGGAGTTACAGTGGATAGTTATAGACTTGGAGTTAGGAAGGCATGGGATAAAATTTGGCCTCAGATGTTTACTAGCTGATTGATCCTGGGCAAGTCACTTAACCTCTATTTTCCTCAGTTTCCTCATCTCTAAAATAAGGATAATAATAGCATGTACAATCCAATGGTTATCATGAGGATAAAATGGGACAATTATTTGTACAGTGCTTTGCTAACTGTAATTGTGATTTAAAGCTAGTTACTATTATTAGTTGTTGTTTTTTTTTTTTTTTGCTGATATGGAAATTGAAACCAAGAGAAGTGACTAACTAGTCTTGTGTTAGGGAAGGGAGTCAGTAGCTGGAATAGGAATCACACCTGGGTTCTTCAACAGAAGATCCAGGGTTCTTCTTCTATAGCATCTGGTTTCACAAAGGTATTGTTAGGGGTGGGGGACAGGAAGTCACTTTTGGTAGAAGGTAACAAACACCAGTATTACGTTCCTAAGCTAAACAAATGCAATTTGACAAATTTGAAATGTATTTGCTTCATTAATTATCCCTAATGAAAACAGTAACTGTTAGTGAAATAAATCCTTAGGTTGGTTATGGATGCAGGCACAAACTATTAATTTCCCAAGACACATGAGCCAGGATATCCTCATGCATGAATGTGTCTCTGCCTTTCCATATAGATACAATTAGGTTCCTGCTTCTTTTGAGTGAGATAGTCTCTTTCAATTGAAATCATTAATGTCTATGGGTAAATTAAAAAGCATTGAATTTCATAAGTAGGTTTGAATTTGACATCTTGCATTTTATTGGATGGAGAGAACTTCTATAGAGAACAGCCTTAATCAATAAATCCCTTTACTAAAACAAAAAAAATCCAAAAAACTATTATTAAGGCTTACTTTCTTAATTAAATCAACACAATTCTATTGTTCATAATAAAGGTAGATATAGAATCTAAGATAAAATATTTTCTAATTTTTCTTCCTTACCTGCAATTAGGTCTTCAACCATAATTGATATTATATGTTTTTGTTGCTGTTGGGTCATTTCAATTGTGTCCAACTCTCTGTGACACCATTTGGGGTTTTCCTGACAATGATCCTGTAGTGGTTTGTTATTTCCTTTTCTAGCTCATTTGATAGATGAGCAACTGAAGTAAACAGGGTTAAGTGACTTGCCCACTTATGACTATATGCCCAGGGTCATATTGCTAGTAAGTGTCTGATGTAAGACTTGAACTCAGTGTCTCCTGACTCCAGGGTCTGTGCTTTATCCACTGGACTACCCAGCCACCCAGATATTATATATGCATTTATGCAAGTTTTTATGTGTTTGTATGTCCACTATGAGGAGAGACTAGGTAGAGAACTGTTTTAGGATGATCCAAAAGGATGGAATAGAAAGTCACACAAGGATATTACACCAGCTCGTCTCCTTCTTCTTGTATCTCATGATCAGTTTTCCCATCATCTCCTATGTAGCTATTGATGAGTGGGAAATGTAGCTGAGTTTACCTTTGTTCTGTAATATTAGGAAATTGTAGATTGGTTGATGCAGAGTTTTGTTGTTCCCTCTAAATGTGCCATTTTTGAAGAGTGCTCTGATCCCACTATTTAAATTTTTAAAATTTATTTTATTTTTAATTATAAATTCCCACCAATAATTTGATTTATTATTTATAAAGCACCATGATCATATACAATGCTTCATAATATGGGAAGACATAGCAACAGCAAAATATTTGGTCCCAAAGAGTTGACAATCCAAAGGCAGAGAAGATGATAGCCTCATCTGAAATGAGAGAGGAAAATACAGGCATCTAGTGTGGTGAAGGGTCATTGGAGCTGGAAAGCTTCTTGGAAAAGGTAGACTTATAGATTTAATTGGTTGGAACAGATGTGACATCCTACCCTGTCCTGTCTTATATGTGTAGCTGATTGTTAGCACTACAGAAGAGCAGATATCGTGATTTTTTTGTTACCAGGGAGAAAACCATTCTTCCAAAATGGGAAGGAAAAAAAAAAACCAACCCACAAAACCACAGCAATACCATCAGTCTCCCACTGAGGCAGAATTACTTACAGAAACTGGGGCAGGATGGGAAAACTTCCACGTGGCTTGAATTTACTTACATTGATACATACATTTAACTTAGAGGATTTAAATCACTTCTTAGAAGAAAAGATTAAAAAATGATATAATTTATCTATTTTTAGGAAATTCCTGAAATCTGTTTCACATGACTAGAAAGCCCACAGGTGAAGGCTGTTTGATATTTCTTAGCCTATTTGGCTCCAGAAAAGATGAATGTGCAAATACGTGTCCCCTCCCTTCCTATATAATAATCTACAGTGGCTCCCTATGACCTCCAGGATCAAATATAAATTCCCCTGAAGTTTGATCTCTTCAAAACTCAGTCCCTTCCAACCTTTCTACTCTTCTTATACTTTACTCCACTCCACCAATCTGTGATTCAGTCCCTTCGGCTTCCTTGTATCCTTTAATGTCTCACTCCATCTCCTATCTTCTTGCCCTTGGAGTGCTCTTCACCATGCCCAGAACACTTTCCCTTCCGACTTCTACCTTTTAGCTTTCTTGGTTTCCTTCAAGATTTAGCCCAAATCTCATTTCTGCAGGAGGTCATTCTGGGGCTCTAGTACCTTCCCTCTTCTACTTATTTCTTATCTGTACATATCTTCTATGTCCATCATTATTGACAAGTCTTGAGTTCCTTGAGTCAGTGACTGTTTTTACCTTTCCTTAAGCCCCCATTGCTTAGGACAGAGCCTGAAACATATTAAGCATTGCTCATTGGTACCAAACAGAGTTCCTGAGAATGGAAATGTCAGTAGGAAAATGAACTAAATGTCTGCCCTAGAGTCCGCTCATTACTCACCGACATACTCTTTAACCTGCTTGAATTTCTATATTCTAGTGGAATATATAATTGTTTAGGTGTATCTCTCCTTCTGACTTATTGCATTATTGACCAAGGCAAGTGGCTTCTCTTTCAGTTTACCTACTTGACATCTCAAATTTCTTTCCCAAATAGAAAAAAAGTCTTGACCAAGTTGGATACACTTTAAAGAATAATAAGATATATAATAAATTTATTATTAATTGATTATCTTGTACCAAGAGGTTTAAAATGGGCATATTTTCTATCATTTTAAAAGCATTTCAATGAAATTTCATGTATGGATAGAAGTTGCTAAAATTATTAGGTCTATTTAGAGTTTACAGAATCAATCAATTAATAAGCATTAAAGTACCAACTATGTTTCAGCATCATAAGAATTACAATTTTTAGAATGTACTGTGCAGAGGCAGCTAGCTGGCGCAGTGAGTAGAGCACCGGCCCTGGAGTCAAGAGGACCTGAGTTTAAATCTGGCCTCAGACACTTAACACAAAAACTAGCTGTGTGACCTTGAGCAAGTCACTTAACCCCAATTGCCCTACCTTTCCTCCTCTAAAAAAAGCAAATAAACAAAAATAAAACAAAACAAAAGAATGTACTGTACAAGGCCTTAGATATAATCTAGGTGAAGATACAACCTCATCATTTTCCAAGATGAGGAGATTGAGGTTCACAAATTTGTAGCACTTTGGTTTAGGTCACAGAGCAAGTAAATGGCAATGTTGGGACTTGCATATGTCCACAGGCAAGAGTCTAGGGTATAAAGGGGAGTATGGTAGTGGAGAAAATGCTGAGTTTGGAGACAAGAAGATCAGAATTCAAATCCTTCAACTGCCATTTAGTACCTATATAGGCAAGTCATTCAATCTCTATGCATTTCAGAGAGGCCCTTGCAAACTAATGTACAACTAGAGAGAACCCAACAGGATATATTTTCTCTATATGCACTAAGTACCTGGGCAAGAGTGTGGCCAGTCATGCAAAGAAAGTCTAATCAATAGTGTCTTTGTCCCAAACTCTCAATTATGGGTGCCCCTACTTATTACCAGTCTAAGGATACTATACTGGGCTTTCTGATCATCTGGATACATACAACTCAATCTTCTCTACCACCATATAAATACCTTAACATCATGACAGTGGTAAGGATGAGGTGGAATTTATTGTTTTATCCATTGATTAATTCATTCATTTTGGTTTGGGGTGATAGTCTAAAAGATACTAAACCAACTGATTTTATTTTGAGCTATAATGGAATATCAAAAAATGGCTTGAGTGGAAAGCATCTATTTTTACGTATCACCATAGTTACAAAAGGTCTGGAGCACCTCAATAGGAGAGGAGATAGGATTCATTGACTAAGTCATGGATGATTTTTAATGTGTTGGTGGAAGAAATTTACACACCATAATTTAACCAAAAACTCTCATTAGCATTTACTAGATATGAGAGAGCATGGAAAGACAAATACAGTTCCTGTTTTTAAGAGAGAGAGAGAAAGAGAGAGACAGAGACAGAGAGAGAGAGAGAGAGAGAGAGAGAGAGAGAGAGAGAGAGAGAGAGAGAAAGAGAGACTTCACAGTATGAGAGGAGAAATCATTAGGATCTTAGAGGATTCAGGATTCAGAAAGACTTACTGTAGAAGGTCAGATCTGAACTGAGTCTTTAAGGAAGCCAGAAAAGCTAAAAGGAGAGGTCTAGGAGAAGAGCATTCTAGGCATTGCAAAGGCATAGAGATGGGTGATGGAGCATCAAGGAACTACAAGTAGACCAGTGATGCTGGTATAAAGTGGGGAGTAGTATCTAAGAAAACTAGAAAGGTAGGGAGGCACCATGTTATTAAGAACTTTAAATAGCAGAGAACCTTATATTTATTCCTGAAGGTAATTGGGAACCACTGGGACTCAATGGACAGGAAGTGACATAATCAGACCAGTGCATTAAAAAAAATCTTCATGGTAACAGAATGGATGATAGATAGGAAAGGAAAGAAACTTAAGGCAGTGAGACATGTTAAAAGGCTAATGCCCTGATCTAGTCAAAGACCTCTGGCCAACTGGTTGCTTGAATAGAGGCAGAAAACCCAGTTGCCATAAACCAATTCTAGCAAAAACTTAAAATTTGTACAGACTGAATAATTATCAAGAAGTTCAATGGAAAACTATGGTAAATCATTTGTTTTACTCCAGAACTGCATTAAAAGTCAACCTGAAGTCCCCAGACAATAGAAAAAGGGTCTTCTAGTAAAGCCAGCACCAGGATAAGCAAATAAACCAGTAGTCTCTTCACAGGACCAGAGATAGGTTGGAGACAAACATATAGCCTGTAATGCTCTGTGTCTGGAGACACCAAGAGTGGAGAGCTTCCTGAAAAATCCCCAAAGTGGTCAAAAATACTTCAGGATGCAGACTTTAGAAACCACCAAGGAGAGGAAGCAACTAGAACAGTATGGAGCATAGGGGTTCCAAGGTACCTGTACTGAGGAACCATAGAAGGTCCTAAAAAGTCAGTGCTCAGAACCTCAAAGACCAGAAGAGACTAATCCTGGGAGGTGGAGGGAGACCAACACAGTACCCCAGGGGATTCAGAACAAGACCAGGCAGAGTCAACTATCTCAACCAAAAGGAGTAGCAGAAATTGGAGCCTGGTCCTGGCATAAAGTATTAATTCAGGAAGAAAAGTTGGAGAGATGAGTAAATCAAAGAAAAAACCTACTTGTATAAAAAAATCATTGTAGTTCTAGAGATCCCTTTAAAGAGGAAGGAATAACCCCACAACAACTATAATAAGTGTCTCAAAGGAGAAAAAAATTATTTTCCATGAGGATAATATTGAAAGAAGCAAGAGATAAAAATAAGTAAACAGAAAGAAAGAGTTAGAAGGAGAATAAATATCTTTGAATAGAAAGTGGTAAACCTTACCCAAGTAATGGACTTTCTGAAAACTAGAATAGATCAAACCAAACAGAAATCAATCATTCCTTGAGATGGAAAGAAATATTAGAACAAAATCAAAAAATGGAAAAGAAAATGTAAGAAATCTGTTATGAAAAAGTGACCCAGAAAATGAATAAAGAAAATAATTTAAAATTATTGGATTCTCCCCAAAACATAACTAAAAACAAAACAAAACCTGGATATCATATTTCAAGTATTCCTAAGGTAAAGATAGACAAAAGCACACCAATTATCTTTTTTTTTTAAGCAATTGGGCTTAAGTAACTTGCTCAAGGTTACATGGCTAGTCATTATTTGTGTGTGGGTGCTCATTTTCTGAGGCCAGATTCGATCCCGGGTCATCCCAACTCTGAGGCCAACGCTCTTACTCACTGCGCCACCTAGCTGCCCCTACCAATTATCTTTTGAAGAAAACAAAAGAAATAAAAACTCCCAGAAATGTTACAGCTCAAATCCTAAGCTCCTACATCAAAGAAAATTTATGGGAAACAGCCATAAAGAAGTAAGTAAAGTACCAACTAACCAAATCGGGATCACTTAAAACCCAAAAGTTTCTATTAAAAATATTAATAGATCTAGGAATATAATATTCCCCAAATCAAAAGAGACAGATTTTCTATCAAGAAAAACTTACTCTGCAAAGCTAAGTATAATTCTACAGGGAAAAAGACCCCCTAATCTTTAATAAAATAAAGGACTTGCAAGTATTTCTGAGTGTAGTTAAGTTTGATGGGCTTATTACCAGAAAGTTTACCGTGAAGAGATAAAATTTTGACCATAATAAATCATGAAACCCTCTATAAAGATGAAGCAAGGTCATGATATGTCTGTGAAATAGATAGATAAGCTGAAGATAGTGTGACTCTTGAAAGTATGACTTTTGCCTTTTCCTCATGTATGTAATTTAGTCTTAGACATAGGAGGTATTCAGGGAGGACTAATACCTTAGACATAGGAGGTATTCAAGGAGGACTAATAACTATGGTATTTAGGGAGGACTAATACCTATGGAGGGCTGCTTATCCACCTTTGGTGTCCATCTTTCACCCAACTCTCACTTTCGCCCAACCTCACCTGTGGCTCCAAGAAGCTGTAGTATGTATCCTGTCCATACACTGGTAAACCGTATTGACAGGTGGTCTAAACCAAGTTGAGGGTAACCAAGAGGTTTCAGACCTGTTGATGAGATAGGCAGATGTCTCCTCTAAGCATGTGAAGACTCCACCCAGTAGAATGGGCAGAAGTGAACATTTTGCTCTAATGGCCATGAAGGTGGCTAAAATAGGTGCTATGTTTGATCAGACATAGAAGACATCAAGGTCATCCACTGCATCCCAGGCTATCACCAGTCATCTTGACTTTTGGTCTGCCACTAGACTTTGATGACTCAGAAAGAGAGTGAGGGTGACAACTTTGTGCAGCTATGCCTCACTTAAAGCCAATTCATAACATCACTTCAAAATGTTATTGGTCTGCTTTGAAAATGAAGGATGAACAACAGTCTAGTCGTAACTTCCCAATAAGAAGTCAACTTGTATTTGTACTTTCCTCCCTCTGAAATCTGTGAAAATTCAGAATTCTCTGTCTGTAACACCTGACAGGGTGAATCAGGGACAGAGGCATCTTGAAAACTGACTGAGTTCAGACACACCAAATAAATCAGCCTTCAAATCCAATGGTGTATATTTTAAAAGATATCAACACTGCCCTGGTGGTCCCTATTGATCAAGAAAATGGTCCAATTGGTTGAATTGGTTATACTACAAGGTATAAGGTCATGAGATCGCAGGTCTAGAAAAGATCTTAGAGATCATCTAGGACAGAGAGACGAGGACAGAATGACAGCTAGAAAGTGGCAGAACTGGAATTTAAATGCAGATTGATGTTATGTCCAGTGTTTTTCAGTACTGTTGGACTCTTTGTGGCCCTATTTGGAGATTTCTTGGCAAAGATACTAGAGCAATTTTCCATTTCCTTCTTCAGCTCATTTTTAATATGAGGGAACTGAGGCAAACAAGGCTAAGTGACTTGCCCAGGGCCACACAGCTAGTTAGTGTCTGAGACCAGATTTAATTCAGGAAGATGTCTTCCTGGCTTCAAGCATGGCACTCCATCCATTGTGCCACCTAGCTGCTACCCAAATGATCAGATTCCAATTCTAATTCTCCTCTGTATGACAGCCCCACGCAAATATAATTGCCCTACTGTGTAGCATTTCATTTTAATAATGATAATAATAATTCACATTTATAGAGTGATTTAAGGTTATTAAATATATCCTATAGTCACTAAATTAAATTATAAAGATTCAGTTTATTCTAGCTCTTTATTTTTTGGTAATTGTCTTCCTCTTTGGAAAAGACACAAGAACATTGGACTCCCTTCTAATCCCTGTGCTACCACTTCTTAATCATGTGACTTTGGGCAAATCTCTTTTCCTCCCTCAGCCTCAGTTTCCTTATCACTAAACTCATACTACCTCCCTCACAGAACAGTTGCAAGGCTCATATGAGATCATGCAGGTGAATGGGCTTTGAAAATGAGTAAGCTCCACAATTAATTCTGCAAGGGATTATTATTATTATTGAGATGAGCAGGGCTTTAGGGGAAAGGAGGAAGAGCTTTGATTAACTTTTTGGCACCAAATGTCAGTATTTTGCATTGCTTTCAATAGCCACTCCAGGAAAATCTGGCACAGGGTGGGTACAGGAAGTGTGTACGTGAAGAAAACCAGGTCTGACACTTTTCTTTTCTTTGTATTTGCTATAGAATTACAGAGTGGGGTGGGTATAGAACAGCTCTGAAAATGTTGGGAACTCCCTAGGGTTAGCGGGCTTCCACTCCCATATTTTACAAAGGCCTATAGGGAGGAGAGCTATGCAGAGGAAAGAGGCAGGTGGTGTGTGGGACACAGGAGCACAAGAAAAAGAGACTGAACCAAATTGGCCCGTTGACCAATAAAACGTTTCCTAGAGGCAATGTTTCTATAACATCATTTTTGTACTCAAAGTACCATGGTGTAGAGCAAAAGTGTCAATCTCAACTAGAAACAGAGCTTCTAAAGAATACATAAGAATCTCTGATGGCTGTATATTGATAGGGTTTTTGTTTTTTTTTTTTTGGAGGGGGAAAGGTAGGGCTATTGAGGTTAAGTGACTTGCCTAAGGTCACATGGCTAGTTTTTGTGTTAAGTATCTGAGGCCGGATTTGAACTCAGGTCCTCCTGACTCCAGGGCCAGTGCTCTATTCACTGCTCCACTTAGCCGCCCCCCTGTATATTGACAATGTTAAAATTAATATTATCTATATTTTATTGACAAGGTAGCTAGTTAGTGGCATTGAGTTCTGGGAGAAGAGTCAGGAAGACTCACCTTAAAGAGTTCAAATTTGGCCTCAGACATTTATTAGTTGTGTGACCCTGCACATGTCACAACCCTGTCTACCTCAGTTTCCTCATCTGTAAGATGATCTGGATCTAGTATCTTTGCCAAGAAAACCACATATGGGGACATGAAGAGTTGGACACAACTGAAAAATGACTGAGTGAACTTGTTTTATTCTCTAAACATTTTCTAATAACATTTTAATCAGGTTCAATGCAGGAGGCATGTGGTCTGCAGGCTATGGGTTTTTACACATATAATAAAGAAGAAAAGAATACTAGAATGGAAGTCAGGAGATCCTTATTTGCCTCCTGTCTTTCCTACCCTGTGTGGTCTTAGGTAAGCCATTTATTCTTTTTGATGACCAATTTCTTCAACTACAAAATGGGAGATAATAATACTTGTACTATATATACAGTTTCAAGAATCAAATGAGACGATATATGTGAGAACTATGAGCTAGAAAGCTTTATATAAATGTAAGCTATTACTATTAGTATTAATACCCATTGTTTTGATGAATCTTCTTGGTTCCAAAGGATTTAAAAATGCTTTTTCTTCATAGTTACTCCTAACATTCATCCCTGTGGATAGTAGTCAGTAGTTGCCTTTGACAGACAGGCCCCAAAGCATAGCAGGAATGAATCAATTCAAAGGCTATTGATATTGGTTTGACTTGATAGAGAAATGTTTCAATGAGGCACACTCATATATTGTGCTAGCTGCTGTCCTAGAAGGAATGCAGACATAGCTTTTGTCTTCTATGAGCTTACATTTCAGGAGAAAATCTGAATTTCAGTTTAGGGCACTTTTTACCTGGTAATTAAAAGAAAGATCACATTAAGAAGACAAAACAATAATAACAACAAAAGCCAAGGTTCTCTTGACTTTGACACCATTTGACAGCATTAGTATTTACCGCTTTTGTTTTCTAACACATAATGTTAGGTAGAAATTCCTCCGTTAGGGTTCAGCTCAATTCAACAAAAATTTTACTAGCCTCTCACCTACACAAGGTATATAAAGACTGAAATGAAATAGCTCCTGCCTGGTGGGAATTTATTTTAATAGAGGAAATACAATATGTACATAACAAATAATTTGACTAGAGAGAAAGCACTTAGAGCCGAGGAGTTCAGGAAAGGATAAGATAATAATTTTTTTTCCAAAAATTTCCAAAAGAATGTAAGCTACTTGAAAGCAGGAACCATTTTCATTTTGCTTTTGTGCCTTCAATGATTTGGACATAGAAGCTTCTGTATAATTACTTCTCATACTTACCTGGATTAAAGGAAGTGAAAGATTTTGAAAGAGGAAAATCAGCAGTAAATACAGTCCAAGTGTGGATGTTGGCTTGTAGGAATTCACAATGGCAAAGGATAGAATGTCAGTGTGATAGACTGACTAATAATCCAGTGGTTGGAATATATGTTGTGTATAGATGGTCCTTTACTGTTAAGAATAGCTACATCTTTGTTTTTATTTGCTTCTAAGTCATGGAAATGGCTCAGTCTCTATATACTATATGTTCAATCTCTGACTAACAATAGTGACTTTTAGTGACTGCACACTGTTTTCTCTTTATGCATTGAGCAGATCATATTTTGCTTCAATCTCTTTCACCGATAGTAACTCTTCTGAGGTAATTTTCTAATTTGAACTCATACTCATAGGTTGGATCATGGGAAGAGATTCCCAAGAATGATCTATGGGTCTGTACTCTTAAAAACTATCATTTATAAGCCTCCACTGGTGTGCTGACTTTAATATTAGATACGATTAACTCCAAGCAGATATTTACTAAGATGGCATAGTAAGACCAACAGTTACAAAACATTTCCTTCCATAAGTCTGTAGCATACTTTCCCACAGACACACAATTCTCAGGGGAAGAGTGGGTAAAAATTTAGAGTACAATGTAAGGCATATATGTAGGAAACAGATGTGGCTGAGGCAGCTCATACACCTGACTCTGGAGCCTTGATGTCCTTTCTCTTCTAGTTGAGTCTTGGGGCAACTCTACCCTGGGCACATCATCTTTGTTTCACAGGTCATTCAACTGAGCTTCCTGGGTCTGCTCTTCTCCTCGGCTTAACTTTTGACTATTGGGGCTAATTTTCTTTTGACTCCATGGTCAGGTCTCTTCTTTGCAGCCAGAGGTCACATCCCTTCAAGCTTTTCATGCTTTGAATATGGCCACTTTGTTACTGTATCTATCTTGAAATTGTGTCTTCGTTCTATGCCTCAAATTAGATGCTATGGCAGGGTTGGGATGAAAGTATGCATGTAGGATGGGGAGGGGGAGGAATGGGCAGAAGAGAGAAAATACCTTGCCCTCTGCAAAGGGGTATGAGAGTCCACATTCCACAGAGATGTTCCCTGCTGGGAACACCTCAGTTTCTCAAATTGTTCCTAAGGCTAGCAGTCTTAAGTTTTTGAATGCTACCAGGGGTGTGGCCAATGACCAACATCCCCTTCCAATTTAGACTACTTTTTATTTTCTTTTTTTTTCCTTTTGGAGGGCAATTGGGGTTAAGTAACTTGCCCAAGGTCACACGGCTAGGATTTTTTTATTTGTGTGTGTGTTGTGTCTGAGGCCAGATCCGAACTCAGGTCCTTCTGACTCCAGGGCTGACACTCTACTCACTGTGCCACCTAGCTGCCCCTAGACTACTTTTTCATACTTCGTAAAAAGATAAATAGTTAGTATACATGTTCTTGAGTTTTGTTAGCACTTTACAACCTTGTTATCTCTTATCTGTCCCTTACTTTCTGTAAGAGATATCTTTGGCAGAGATATCTTACTGTAACTTTTATTGACTCTCTCTCTCTCTCTCTCTCTCTCTCTCTCTCTCTCTCTCTCTCTCTCTCTCTCTCTTTCTCTGTCTCTCTCTGTCTTTGTCTGTCTCTGTCTCTGTCTCTCACATCTGGCTCCATAGGTTCCCCATATCACTTATTCTTATCCCCATATTTAAATTTCCTTTGCTAGTTCCTGCTTGGGACATTTATTTTGTACTGGAACTGGTGGAATGAAAGTGTTGGGGAAGGAAAGCAGGGTGGAGCTCAGGATATAATCATCCTAGACTGAGATTTTTAATTTCCTTTGGAACATAACCTTGTGGAAGATGGGGAATGAGTCAGTAAAAAGTCAAAGCAGAACCAAAAGAATGTTGTATACAGGTAGCAGCAATATTGTTTGGAGAGCAACTTTGGGCAATTAGGTCATTCTGACTATTTTAACACCTAAATTAGCTACAAATTAGCTACATGTGAAGGATGACACCATCTGCATCCAGAGAAAGAACTGAAATATATATAGAATGCTTCTACAGACAGACAGATACACACATCCACATACACATTTGTGTCTGAGGGTAGCCATTTCTAGGGCAGGGGAGAGGGAAGGAAAAAAGGAAAAAAATGACATGATAGTTATATATTTAAAAGGAATAGCGAATTGTACATAATAGATTTGCAGTTTCATGTGTGATTATCTTTTTTATACTATATTATAGAAATGTTTATTTTATTCCACAAATTAAAAAAAAAGAAAGTTGCTCAAAGAGCAGGTAATTTATACAGATCCTAGTTTCTAGCATCAGAAGGTAACCTAGTGACCATATAGTTATATAATCATTGATGTATCATTGATTTTCATTGATGATTGATGATCATCATTGATGATCCTGGAAGAGACCCCAGGGGTCACATGGTCCAGCCCCCTCATTTTTTAAATGAGGAAACTAATACTGGAAGAGGATTAGTATTTTATCCAAGGTCACAGAGACTGAGCATTCTAGTTAAGAGAGGAGCTCAAGTCCTCTGACTTCAGAGTCAATAAACTTTGTCCAGTGATGGGAACCCTGAAGCCTAAAATGGAAAATTATTGGCCTAATGACTTGCCCAATTTACCCAAAGAGGAAGTGATTTGCCCTATTCTGTAAGTAACAGAATGAAGATTCAAATAAAATCCTCTGATTCCAAATCCAGAGTTCTTTTTGCTAATCCATACTTGCTTCCCTTGGTCAGCTAAGTAGGAATTTCTTCTTACCAGGTACCACAAGCAAGTTTCCAGTGTAGTCTAGTAAGCAGTGTGATGTATTGGCTAGATGGCTGAACCTGGAGTCATGAGAGACCTGTGTTCAAATTCCATCTCCAATACTTGCTAGCTGTGTGATTGTGGACAAATCTTTGAGCCTCAGTTTCCTTCTCTGCAAAATGGGGATAATAATATCTGCAGTACTTACTTCACAGGATCATTGTGAGGTTCAGTCGGGATGATGAATGAACGTGCTATTCAAATGACTTTTTATCATTCCACTGAGTTCCAGAGCTTACCTCTGGTACTATTCACTTTTTTCTTGCTTTGGACACCTTGGAGATGTTATTTTTGAAGCAGCCCAGTTGTGGAAAGGATTTTCTAAACCAAGGGACATTTAAGTGTCTCCTACCAGAAGACTTTTGTCTCTTTCTTGTCAACAATTCATTATTGCACTCTTTGCCAGGCTGTTTCACTTCATTCATTCACCTATCTGAGGTGAACAAGGGTGGTGGAGTAGGGGAAGGTTCTAAGTAATCTCTTGGTATTAGAGTTCTTTTTTTTTTTTTTTTTTTTTTTTTGGAGGGCTATTGGGGTTAAGTAACTTGCCCAAGGTCACACGGCTAGTTTTTTGTTTGTGTGTGCGTTAAGTGTCTGAGGCTGGATCCGAACTCAGGTCCTTTTGACTTCAGGGCCAGCAGTCTACTCACTGTGCCACCTAGCCACCCCTTAGAGTTCTTTTCTATGACTTTTTTTTGGGGGGGGAGGCAAATACTGCTCTTAGGAATACCTATACCCTTCTAATATGGTGATTGCTTTTCCATGTATCTGAGTCTGGAGTGTAGCCTCAATGGTTTAGAAAATAAGGGCTGCTTCATGGCAAGGAAAATGCAAAGCTGAAACCAAAATCTTTCTCAGGAGTTCCTTATGATTGTCCAAAACCTCTTAAATACTCACATGGAGATAGCACAGTGTTAAGTGTTGTTTCAAAACACTCCTCACTCCCAAACTCCAGATAATAACATTCTAAATGGGACAATGATGTTGCAAACATACATGTTAGACAGTCAGTTAGATCTATGAAAATAGAAAGCACAAGGTAACTGAATTACAACAATAAATAAAATTAGGAGCATTGTCCAGTATCTCACCTGTCATCTGTCTACAATATGAAGACTATTTATTTGATGTCTATTCAGGAATACAAGAAAAGGACTGAAACTATCCAGGGATGTTACTTGAATTTTTAATGTCCAATGTCCAATAGCTGGAAAAGTCGGGATAGAATGTCCACTGACCTCGGTTCTATTCCTGGTTTTCCATTAATAATCAATAAATTTTTTCTATTTTCTTTCGATACCACAGGTCTGCAGACTATGAGAACACATTGGTCACACACATGGTAACATATTGGCATATTGTGAAATACTTTGAGATTTTGCTAATTACTGAGAGAATATTCCAGGTTGCAAATTTGCCCATTTCACATATCTAGCTTACATTTGGACCAAGTTTTTATGTCGTCTTGAAATATTAGCTTGCATATACAAAAGAGGCATTCCACAGTGTCTCATAAAAGTAAAACTTATCTTTGCAAAACTGTATGCACATGTGTTGAGATGGTATTAAAATTGGCCCTGAATATCTGAGAGTAAAATTGGAGGCCACAGCAATACACCTTGGTTTTAAAGATAGTATGGGGGAATCGGTCTTTGACCAACCCTTCAGCCTAAAAAGCTGTTAATGTCATCACAAGATATTTTGTTAAATTACAAGATAGGTGTTAAACTAAATGTAAAAATGCATCCCCACCCAATGATGCCTTTATGAGATATAAACACTTCTCTGGCCAGAAAACAAATTACTTATCTCCTTGGGGTTTTAAATAGCTAATCCTGTAGCAAGAGATATTATAATCCAGAAGCTCCTGGTGTTAAAACTCTTGCAAGGAGGTAATTGACAATTTATCTTTCCTCTCTCCTTCATTGATCAGGTACCTTTGAAAGACAGTGATAAGACCACTAGGAGACACTGTATCCACTGGAGAGTAGAGTCCCACACTGCAGACAAATACAGGCAGATAAGGAGGAGTTTCAAGGACTATGAGCCCTGGCAATAGAGAAAAGAGTTATGCTATGGAGATGAGTGCACGCTGGGAACTTAGCTGAGAGGCTAAATTCAAAAAGGAAGAAGTAGCTTCAATGATCATGAGTCCTGGCAACAGAGAAGAGAGTCATGTTATGGAGATGAGCAGACCCTGGGAATCTAGCTGAGATGCCAAACCCAAGGGCAACTGCAGGAGAACTCCTATCAAGAGAAAGGGACTCCCAGACCTTGAAACTAATAAACTCGGAGTTCCAAGTTGTCTTTGTCACATGTGTATACTACATATGTACCTCACTATTCTTATAATCTAATTTTGAGCCCACTTTTCCTACAGACACTGCATGTACTGGTAGAAGAGTTCACCCCAGGTTTACGGGGTGAACTTTTTTTTTTGTAGTTATCATTCCTACCATGCCATTTTAGTAAATGCCTTTACTAAGAGCTAATTTTACCTAGTAATTCATTATTAATGGTAAACACACCAGCAAGGATTTGAGCTATAGTTTAAGAAGTATAGTCCTGCCTCTCCCCCAAGATGACACCAAGGGCAAAGAAGGAAGCAGTTGTCCCCCTCAAAACAGAAGCCAAGTCCAAGGCCTTGAAGGTCAAGAAGGCTGTGTTGAAAGGTGTCCATAGCCACAAAAAGAAGATCTGAACATCCCCTACATTCTGGCAACCCATGACACTAAGACTTTTGAAGGCAGCCCAAATACCCTCAGAAAAGTGCCCCTTGGGGAAACAAGTTTGATCACCATACCATCATTGATTTTCCTTTGACCACTGAGTCTGCTATGAAGAAGATTGAGGACAACACCCTCATCTTCGATGTGGACATTAAGACCAACAAGCATCAGATAAAGCAGGTGGTAAAGAAGCTGTATAATGTTGATGTGATCAAGCTCAACACACTGATCCGACCTGAGGGAGAGAAGAAGACCCATGTCCAACTTACTCCAGACTATCATGCTTTAGATGTTGCCAATAAAATTGGAATCATCTAAACCATGTCCAGCTAACCCACTTCACATATATATGTATATATATGTGTATATGTGTGTATGTATATATACATATGTACATGTGAAGAGGGAAGGGTGATAAGGAGGGGGGGAGGGTAAGTGGTTCTGCCAGGGAAACCTCTCCTGGCATCCAGTCTGGAAGGAATTCACCAGGCTCAAGCAAACTTTGAAGCCGAAATTGTAAAGTTTCTTGTTACGTTACGCTGTAGAGAACAGCAGGCTAGATTCTTATGGAACCTGCAAACTCACAGAGGCCGCAGGCATAGTTTTAAGGGGTCAATTATGCTAACTAGGTGAGTAAGGGTGGGATCAGGGAGGAGTTAAGGAGTGGTCAGTGCTCAAAGGACCATACACTTTTAATATCAACTGCGCAGGTGTATTGCCCATGATTCACTGGGAAATAGCTCAAGAGGGGGTCTAGCTGGAGGTGTGGTTCTAGGCCTGATACGTCACTAAAGAGTGCCCAGTCTGCCACCCACCAAGGTCATCAGAGACAGTGTGGGTATATAATTGACTAAGGAGTTACCCTATAGATAAGGTATTGAAGAATTTCTGGTGGGGCTGGCCACTCTAACTAAGGGAGATAACATTTACATAACTTATTGTTTCAAGCAGAGATAAACAGGTCATGAGTTGTTGCTGGGCAGAGTGCTGGAAGGGGGAAGGGGCAGAGTCAATGCTCTGAGGCTGGGGGGGGTGGAAATGTGATCTTACAGACTGCTTTTACAAATTGATTTTACAGACATAGATCCCAAAGCACCCCATTTACAAACTGATGTTACAGATTGATACTATAGACATATATATATCACAAGGACCCCATCACATGCACACACATACATACACACGCATACACACACACACACACACACACACACACACACACACACACACACATATATATGTACATATAGTCCTATAGGGCTCTCCATAAAACCGGAAGTAGCAGTCACTCTTAGAGGGCCAAAGCTGAAGGAGTATACATTAGAAGACTAGCCTGGAATAGGTGCTACAATAACTGCGTAGAATTTTTAGAACTGGGAGAGATCTAAAGCTCCAGCCTCAGATGAGGTAACTGAAGTATGGAAGGGTCACCCAGCCGGTCAATAGGAAAGTCTGGACTATAACTCAGATTTCTTGGTTCTTTTTCCAGGGCTTTTCCCAGTAGATCATGTTGCTTCCTACCTCTTCTTTGATAAACATCTGGTTTTTTTTCACTCTGGATTGATTTCTCAGAATGCATATGTCTAGCATACTTCTGAATCAAGTTTTCTCCAAGAAAGCGTCCTGATCTCTTTCCCTATTTCACCCTATTTCTTAGCGGTGAGGGTCTGAACATTTCTGAAAGGAGAGATTATCCTTTGTGCCTTCAGAATATGAACTGAAACATCAGATTTCCAATGGCTCTAAGGTAGAGGGATTTAATAACTCCATCCTCATCATTTTTCATCAGCAAGTAAAATATTTGATATATCAAAAGTGCTATGTTTTTTTGCAATGTAGGTCACATGTGCTTCCACAGAAAGGGACATTCATGTAACGCCAATGACCTAAGGATGGAACAGAATTTGTTTCAGTTTTGCATTTTTTTCCACCACTGGACCTTCACAGTTTTGGTCTGTTGTTAATTTTTTTTTATAGGTAGGATGCTTTTGCAATCACTGCTTTTGCAAAAAAAATAAAAACAAACAAAACAAACCCAACAACCCGTATCATTGTAAGTCTCTAATACTAACTAATCAAAGAGAAATCTGAATGACTAACCTCTCTTGACCTTTTCATAGGATTTATATTTTTGGACAATGGATGAAAAATTCTATATGCAATTAATTATGGAAGAATGAGTACATACCATGTGTTTGCCTACACTCTTAAGAGAGTCATGTGTCCCTTCCTTTGTGAAAGGTGTGAGGATGATGGAGGCTGGCCCCTTACAGATGCTCTTGGTGATCTATGCATTTCACTTACATGCTGAAAGGAAAAAAAAGCCCTATTTGCTGATGGGGTTCATTAGGTCATGTGAACAGGTGCCTCCTGTTGAAAGGAGAGCTCTCTAGCACCTAATCTTTTTATGAAGCAGCCTCTATCTGAGTATTTTATGATAAAGCAAAAGTGGGTCAGTGGCGAGAGGCTTAGCCACCTAGTAGTGGTTTATAAGGTTGTCTTTTTGGAAAGCTAACAAGAACCAATTTACAGCTGGCTCTGCAGGGTTTTACTACAGAAAATCCAAAGCAAAATCTTCCCTCCCCCCCTCATTTCCCTACTTCTGCCTCTAGAAAGACCGTTATATTATTTTCTCCTCTTTTCATTAAAAGAATACTCATTTACAGACCTTTGTAAGAAGTAGCTTAGCACAGTCAATGGCATTCTGGGCCTGGAACCAGAAAGTCCCACCTCTGATACTTACTAGCTGTGTGACCTAACTTCTTTGAGCCTCGATTTCCTCATTTGTAAAGTCAGAGTAAAAATAGCACCTAGTTCACAGGATTGTCCCGAAGCTTAAACGAGATGCTGTACATCAAGTGCTCTGCAAACTCTAAGGAGCTATAGAAATATCAGTGAATGGCATCATCATCACTACTAATTACCCAAATGGCCCCGGGATTTGGACTTAGATAGCTCAACTCTCACTCTTAAAAGGTGTTTTCTGCCATTATATGCATCTTTGAGAGAGTCCGCATGAATCAAGTTCTAGTCATGTCTAATAAAATCAAATCTCACCCATTCCTAGAACTGGTGAGAATGAGGGTACTAACGTCAGCTCACATGTACATAACACTTTGGGAGGAAACTGGGCTGATGGTTTCCTTGTTACAAAGAACTTCCAAAGTTCTCTGATATGAAGGAAACTCCCTTTACCAATGCAGGTTAGCAGCTTCTCTCTAAACTTATAGCCTCTTCAGGAATTCCTAGGACACTGAGAGGATAAATGACTTTTATACAGCCATACAAGCAGTGGGTATTCTCTCTCTTTCTGTACACTAATATATGAAAAAAAATACACTGCATTCTCAAATATGCTTGTTTTATTCCATAAATTAAAAATAAATTTAAAAAATAACTGGAAAAAAGAAAGAAAGCTCTCTGATGCAGAAATTTGCCAAATGCTATATTGCTTTATGCTGGTGGGAGGGAGGGAGCAAGGATTTGTAGGACGTGTGAATGAAACGGCATAGAAAAGCTTGTTGTAAGGAGCTGACATCAGGTTGGATTTTGGAATCTGAATACTGGCTCATTCTCTTTTTGCTCTCCTGAGAAGTAAAGTTCTGGCCTAGGACCAGAGGTGAACCATACTACAGTGTCTGAAGTCCTGGCTTAAGTTAATTCTAGATCTGAGTCCTCTGGAAATTGGATTGGTCTGGTCAATACCCTGGGGTGGATCTAGGAGTCAAAACTGTCCTAAGACCCTCGTCTGACCTGAGAAAGGTTAACTGTATCCTCCCCAGTTTGAACTCGAATTTCATTGTTTAGTGCTACATCTCACTAGGGTTAGCCAACTTCCACAAAGCAGGTTGGGTAGGTTCCCAGTCTGCTAACCCACAAGGGAAGAGTATTCCAAAGGCAGCAGGCCACTTCTGCTCTCTCTTCCTTGGACAGATGCCAAAAGAGCAGGTTACCCCAATGGAAAGGCAGACAGATGTCCAATTGTCCTCTGGGGTAGTCCAACTCAGTGTTGTACTCCTGGGTACAGTGAGGGAGAAAGAAAGAAAATGGTAGATAAGAGAATGATTAGCAGGCAATTGAAAAAGAAGAGATGGAAAATGTATTTTATTTTCTCAGAAATGCCTGAAAAGAATGGTGTGGGGCCACTATGGTGTTAGTTAGTTAGGTTAGCAAACTGCCCACTTGATTTCCATCCTTCCCTAACTTTTCTTTTCTTTTTTAATCTTTGCAGTATTTGAATAAAATCACAGATATCTACAGTTAAACTTTCCTTGTCTCATTGAAGTCAGAAGGGAAACGGGATCACTGAGCATTTTAATATTCTAAAACTACCCTAACATGAAACCCAAAAGGGGAAGTGAATTCTCTGTAAATCTGCTGGATTTGGGGATTTAAAGTTTCTGTGATCAGACAGCAATGGTCCCACAAACTTCAAGAGATATTGGTTAAAATGGGAAGACTCCAAACAAAACCCCTTCCTGGATTTCGAATAAGAACTCCATGACAGAGGGTTAGGGTATCTATTTTGTGGATAACTTTAACTCTGACTTTTATAATAAACTTGTGTTACTCAGGTGACATCTTTGACTGACTTTTTGAATAATTGTGGAGAAATCATTTGTTTGTTTCTTTCTCACAAAATAAATAGATATGGCTCATCCGGGACTTTGGGTGGAAAATGTCATTGGCTTTTTAATAATTCATCTTTCATTTACATGAATACAAGAAGAATCATTAGCAAGGAAACAAGAAGGGAGAGAATAAAACCAATCTCCCAACTATTGCTTTTGAGGGAGCAGGCTTCCTGGTTTTACTTTATCTGAATGTTAGAACCTAATTACCATGCCGGTTAGGCGGTTGCCTGTGTTGCTGCTGCTGCTGCTGGGAGATGGGGCTGCCAACTTTGAAACGAGAACTGTTAGCCTAATTATTGGTAAACTTTCCCACTCCTGTCCGTGTTCTTTGGCAGGAGCACATCAAACACCTGTGCACTTAGACCTGGTCCCAGGGAAGTCCCCATCGCAGATGTCAGAGTTCTTTTGTTGACTTCTTTCTTATTAGCGGCCACTTAATAGGCAGGAGCTGAAGACAGCTTTGCCTAAGCGCTTATCAATAGACAGCAAACATTCTTCTTTCAATGGGCAAAGGGTCAAACTGTTTCTCTTGGCTATAAAGCTCTGCCAGATAATTGCTGGTGATTAGCAATTTTAATTACCAGGTGCTAGGGGTCGGTAGATTTTTTTTCTTCTCTAGTAATTGGGCAGGTTGTTAATAGTTATTGCTCACTGGGGCCAGGGAGTATATTTTACCAATATGTTCCAGGTCTTTTAAAATTAATTAAAATAAAGTAAATAAAATCATCTGAGAGTGCTTGGAATCTGATGAACTGGAGAGAGTTCCAACAGGTTTTTCAGGAAACTTGTCCGAGAAAGGAATCTTCAATGCAACTCCCTAAAGCAGCTTTTAATCCCCTTGTAAACACTTGTGTGTTCCATTGTGCCTGGAGAGTGGCAATGATTTTAAAATCTTTTCCTGCTACATTGGTCATGTTGGAACTAAGCTTGTCAGCATGTTCTAGCTCATTGGTTTTGCATGCAGACTTTTAGGGGGTTTTCATAGGATCACAAAACCAACAGCACAATTAGCAGGGAACTAATCTCTTCCCATAGTCAGCCACAAAATAGATTGGAAACAGGAAAACAGGGGCACAAAGAATCGGTGCTATGTCATTTCTTACAAGTTTGCATCCCTGACACCTAGAGAAATGGACATTTATCTGAAATTAACAAGGAGCCTCCATTTCCTTCCATGAGGGGCTGTGGGTATGTTTAATATGCCTGGCTATGTCTTTGATGGGATTTGTGAATAGACTTAGAAGTTAAAAAGAAAATAATCATGGTTGGATAATTGTGGCTGAACTAGCTGACCTCTAATGTTCCTTTCTAGATTTAACATTTGACAATTTTAAGTTTTCCCTTCTCTGCAACTGTCATTATCTCATAATAGGGGGTTAGACAATGTCTAGAATATCTGTCAATATCTGTCAATATTCAGATGGGGGGTTAGTTTGAAGCATGCTCATCTCCAAGTCCACCAATAAATGCTAAAAAAAAAGAAAGATAACAGGCAAATCAAAAAAATCAGAAGAGGGTGATTGCACTCAGTAATACATATATATATATATATATATATATATATATATATATATATATATATATATATATGCACGTGTGTGTATCTCTGTATAATATATGTATATGTATATACACAAATTATATTTTTACACACGAATAAATATATATACACACACACATATATATATATATACACACACACACATTTGTCACTTAGACCTAGTGTATAGATGCATTAACATTAAACTTAGTGTGGGGAATGCTAATTGTCTAGATTTGGAGATGAAAAATTCTTTTACTTGGAAGGAAAGTCTCCAGAAACTCTAAGTGTATCAGCTACAATTGAAAGAGTACAAGAAAACCTTTTTCTGGTTTCAAATAGAAATTCTGTGACAGAGTATTAAAGCAACTCTTTTGTGAAGAATTTCAACTCTGATTTTCATAAAGCTTTTTTTTAGTAGCATGACTCAGGTATTTATGTATGTATATATATATATAGTACATATAAATGTACACATACATGTATATTCATATATATCATATATTGTAGCAAGAAACAAAAGGATGGGAAATTAGGAAAATATACTTTAAATTTCCTAAGTAAATAAATACAAGAGAACAAAAAATCCATTTGTTTTAGGTTCAGGGAAGTTAAGTTCATAAGGTAAGATCCAAATAGGAATCAGTATTAAAGTAATGCTCTTTTCTCTACCCTTGGGTTGCTACATTTGGCTTTTTGTCTAGGGAAGGATATTTAAAACTCCAGCACTGAGAAACACACTAATATGAAACCTGAAGTAAAGTATGTTATGGTTTTTTTTTAATAGCTTACACACATTTTCCTTTGGCTAGTTTCAGTTTTGGGTGCCGACCTCAAGGCTTTAATTTTTAAGGACACACTAAAAACGCTTTTATTACTATGCTAGGGAGACAACCAAGCCCCAGTACACAGTAAAATAAAAGCTTTAGGTAGTTAATAGGAATTATTAAGAAACAATATTATAACCATCAGTATTGGATTGTTTATCTCCTTCCCTCATGGTGATAAACCATAGACTTTGGGACAAATGAACTACATACAGTAAAAGCTTCTTGCCTCCATGGATTTATGGGAGGGTGGAAGGGTAGACATCTTTCTGCTTTGACCACAACATTATTGGGAAAAGAGGAGATGGAAGCAGCATTACCAGGGAAGGTGATTGTATCCAGTTGTATTGGGTGGCAAAAGAGGAAACTTCAGATTCCATAGGAATTAAACTTAAAGGAACAATAAAACAAACCTTTACAACCACTTGTTTATAAACCCCTTCCACCCCCTTCACTCTCACCTCTCCACTTTTTAAAAAACCTCTTTAGTGGGATTAAGTCGGTTTAGCCTCTTGGAGCAGACAAGCTGTGAACCTTTTCTTATTTCTCACTCTCTTCCTTTCCCTTTTCAAGGGTGAGTAAGGGAAGCAGGCAGGAAACAAATGTAAAAGTATATAGTAGTCAAAGCACTGTTTGGAAACTGCCCTTTCCCCCAAGCCAAAGCACTTCACTTTCCTAGAATGCTGAAGGACAAATGGCCATGGCTGCCATTTAATTCAATTCAGTTCTACAGGCAATTATTGAATGCCTATTATGTTCAAGACACTTTACTAGTGTATGTGTATGTGTGTGTGTGTATGTATATGTATATATCAGGACTTTGCTAATCAAAACACCAAAGTAAAGGAGAAAGGCTTTGCCTTCCAGGAGCATACATTCCCCTGAAGGAAGGAGTACATAAGAAGGCATCTACACAGACTAATAAAGAAAAGATAATTTGAAGATGAAGAGAGCATTGAGAAATGGTGGGAAGAGGCTACAAAAGACTTCCTATAGAAGGAATCTTACATAAACTGATGCTGAGTGAAGAAAGCAGAACCAGGAGAACACTGTACACAGGAAGAGCAACATTGCTTGAGGATAGACTTAACTCTTCTTAACAACTAGGATAGACTCAGCTCTTCTCAATGATACAATGATCCAATACAGTTCCAAAAGACACGTGATAGAAAATGATGTCCACACCCAGAGAAGGAACTAATGGAGTCTGGATACAGATTGAAACATGCTATTTTCACTTTTGTTTTGTTTTTTTATGTTTTTTTTTCTTTTGCTCTGTTTCTTCTTTCACAACATGACATATGGAAATATGTTTAACATGAGTGTACATGTATAACTTATATCAGATTGACTGCCATTTTGAGGGGGAAAGGGAGGAAGGAAGGGAGAAAAATTTGGAACTCAAAATTTTATTTAAAAAACATAAATGTTGGAAATTATCTTTACATGTAATTGGAAAAAAAAATACTATTTTCAAAAAAACAACAACAACAAAAAGAAGGTGAGACTTAAAGAAAGTTAGAGATTCCAAGAGACTTAGGTAATAAAAAATGCCTTCTTGCCTAGGGAAACAAAGAGGGCATAGTGATGAAGCTTATAGAACAGTGGGTAGGACAGTTTGACTGCACTATAGAATACTTAAAGAACAGTCATGTGATATGCCTGGAAAGTTAGGTGAGAGCCAACCTGTGCAAAGTTTTAAATACCAGGCTAAGAAATTTGTCTTTTTTTTTCCTTTAGGCAATAAGGGACCCAATAAAGGTTTTGAGCAAGGGAAAACTATGGTCAGAATGTGCCTTACAAATATTAATTTGGTAAATTAGTGAAAGATAGATATAATAGTGTTGGTGTCAATGGCAGCAATAATGGCACCAAGTGAGGTGACTGTGTACTCTTGCAGCTGAGAGAGATGGATGATAGCTTTTTTTTTTTTTAAAGCAATTGGGGTTAAGTAACTTGCTCAAGGTTACACGGCTAGTCATTATTTATGCGTGGGTGCTCATTTTCTGAGGCCGGATCTGATCTCGGGTCATCAAACTCCGAGGCCGGCACTCTTACTCACTGCGCCACCTAGCCGCCCCTTTAGGGCAATTGGGGTTAAGTAACTTGCCCAAGGTTACACGGCTAGGTTTTTTTGTTCGTATGGATTAAGTGTCAGAGGCCGGCTCCGAACTCAGGGCCTTCTGATTCCAGGGCCGGCGCTCTATTCACTGCGCCACCTAGCCGCCCCTGGATGATAGCTTTTTGTTGTTCAGTCATTTTCAGTCATGTCTAACTCTTTGTGACCCCATTTGGGGTTTTCTTGGTAACGATACTGGAGTGGTTTGCCATTTCCTTCTCCAACTCATTTTACAGATAAGGAAACTGAGACAAACAGGGTTAAGTGACTTGCCCAGGGTCACACAGCTAATAAGTATTTGAGGCTGGATTTGAATTCAGAAAAATAAGTCTTCTTGACTCCAGGCTCTGGTGGGGATGTCCAATTGCCCCAGGAATCATAATTACTGTTCCAAAGGTATTGGATTGCCCCACTGGTATTTTGAACTGGTGGTGATCCCTTATGGGTAGAGGAGAGGGGAGAGGAAGATAGAAAAGTACCTAGCATTGGGAGGTGATTACTAATTCAGGAAAGTTCCTTCCATTCCCTATGTATGATTTAAAATAATTTTGCTTTGATCAATATAATAATAAATAAGTACCCTATGTTCAAAAGCCTTGGAAGCATTCAGTTGTTTGTAGGAATTGAATAGAATGCCCTTAGGAGTGAATTGAAGGAGGCAGTTAGGTGACTCAGTGGATAGCACACTGGGCCTGGAGTCAGGAAGACCTGTATTTATATCTGGTCTCAAATACTTACTAGCTGTGTGATCCTGGGCAAGTCATTTAATCTCTGTCTTAATCCACTGGAGAAGGCAATGATAAGCCACTACAGTATCTTTGGCAAGAAAACCCTACGGACAGGATAGTCCAAGGGGTTACATAGAATTGGATGTCATTTAAAGACCAAAAAGCAATATGAATGAATTGAAACAAGTCAGATTGTTATGTTCTTTTCTTTAGAAAGACACACAGAAGCATGAGGCAAATCGATAAATCAAGAAGTCCCAAGATAAACCAACTTCCAAGAATATAACAACGATAATAGCATTTACAAAGCTCGTTGCAGATATCATCTCATTAAACCTTCATAACAACTCTGTATGGTGGGTACTAATATCTCCATTTTATAGATATAATCTGGGGCTCAGGTCTCCTTGACTCCAAATCTAGTGTTCAGGTTGAACCCCTCTTCTCTCACCCAGATAAACTGAAACAGTCTTCCTGGAACCTAGATCCAGCAATGATGAAAACAACAACAGTTTGCATTTCTATAGCACTTGAAGGTGTGCAAAATGCTTTAAACACACCTCCTTTGATCCTCATAACAGCTCTGTGTGATGGGTGTGATTGTTATCTCCGTTTTATAGTTGAGGAAAATAAGCCTGACATAAGAGGAAACCAAAGAAAAATGAGCTACTTGGTCGGTCTGGTTGGTTTGGGATTAAGACCTAATTTGACTCCTGGCGTTTTGAGAAGGAAAGTCTCCTGTTTTCTAGGAGCTATAATGTCAGGTTGTGAAGACTTTCCTGGATGGAATGGGTAGATGAGAACGATTTGTTCCAATGGCCGTGAAGGCAGCTGAAGTAGGTGCCCTGGAGTGGTTAGGGATTGGTAAAACATCAAAGATGCCAAGGTCACCCACTGCATCCTGTGCCATGGACAGTTACCTTGACTTTTGTCTTGCCACTGGACTTTGCTGACTGAGACTTTGTGCAACTCTACCTCACTTAAATACAAATCACACTCAAGTCAAGACAACAGCCATGAAGTCATTGGTCCTCTTCAAAAACTAAGGACAAACAAGGACAGTTATATTGGGTTGAGAGGCTTAAGGTCTCTGGAGCTCACCCATGCCAGTCCTGACTGAATTATAATAGAAAGATGTTTGTTGTTGGATTTTATCAATGGACATTGAGGGCTTAAAATACTGGCAATGCATAAGTGGAATTGTTGAGAGAAGGTCCTACTCCCCTCCTCTCTCAGAAACTCAAAAGGCATAAATTACCCATGACACCACCTTAACCCTGTGGTCTAACTACTCTCTAAGGTGACTCAGTTGTGTTCATATCAAATAAAAGCTACAAAACACAATGTTCCATTGTGCACAGTAATAGCAATGTTGTAATGACAATCAATTGTGGCTACTCTGATCGACACAACAATTCAAGACAATTCCATAAGACGCACAATGAGAAAATACAATCCACTTCCAGAGAGAGAGAACTGATAAACTCTGAGTACAAATTGAAGTATAATTTTCTCACTTTCTTTAGTTCTCTCCCTTTTTTTGAAATATGGCTAATATGGAAATATATTTGTATGATTTCACATGTATAATTCATATTATATTGCTTGTCTTCTCAGGGGGTAGAGAAGGGGTGGGAAGGAGGAAGGGAATTTAAAACTCAAAATTTAAAAAGAAAAAATATCAAAAATAAATTAAAAAATTTAAAAAACACAATGTTAAAATCAGGACTGATGCTGGTTAAAATCTCACAGGATCTCAGATCAAGTGCACTGCTTTTTTTAGTGAATAGATATGGACACAGTGGAAAGAGGACTTAAGTTTGAATACTGCTTCTGTCATATACTATCTATATGACCTCTGGCAAATCACTTCATCTCTTGGGGATTCAAATAAAATAAGGGGGTTGAAATAGATGCCCTCAAAGGAACCTTCCAGCTCTAGACCTATGATTGTATGAGAACCTGGAGAAGATCCTTAGAAAGACTGAGAATGGATAAAAGCAGAGGTGGGGGAGTCTCTGAACTTACTAGAGATGGTGAAAACATAAATTCAAAAGAAGAGTCGCAGCTATTATTAGTTTCTGAGAAAGTATTGCTTGGTATGTGCAAACCAGACTTTAGCTCCTCAGGAAAGCATGCATCTAGGACTCCAAATGCTGGGTTTAAGGCAAATCATTGAGGGCTCTTAATTAAGGAAGGCCAAGGAAGCAGATTAAGTTGCAGCTGGAAGAGATCAGATAGATAATTTCAATAGCTCCAACTCACAAAAGGTTCTATAGAGCAGCCTTAGAATGGAATTAGTTGCTGGAAAGAATGGCAATGTCTTAGACCAAAGGAAGGATCATGAGTAATGGAAAACTGCTCTATGTATAAAATGCTAGAGATCAATATTAGAGTTGGAAGGGAACTCCAGAGATCATTTAGGCCAACACCTTTAGACAGCTTACATTTTGTAGAGAAGGAAACAAACCAAGACCCCAGAAGTTGATATTATTTGTCCACAAGTCACATAGCTAGTTAGCTGTACAGGTAGAACTAAAACTCAGATCCCTGGAGGGCTAATCCAAGTGTTTTTGCCTCCACATCACCATTCTGAATTCCCATCTTGGAAGTCATTCCACCAGTCAGTTAACAAACATTTGGTAAGCATCTACTGTGTGTTGAGTAGGGCTAAGCACTAGGGGTACAAAGATACCCCAAGGGAAAAAATAGTCCTTGTTTTTGAGGAGCTCAAAATCTAACAGAGGAGACAAGTATAAAAACAACTATGTACAAAGAAGATATATGCAGAATAAATTTGAGATGATCAACAGTGGAAGGCCCTAGCATCTTGGAACACTGGCTCCCTCAAATGGTGTGTTAGTGCCCTTACATTGTGTTATTTTAAACTGTGGCATCCCAGAGTCAAGGACTAAGTCAGAACTAAGTCCCAGGGGTGGTGGACCAGGAAGCACAGAGTCACTGTGGGTCGACCCTATCACTTAAGAGCCCCACGGCTCTCATAGAATTCTCAATGTGTGAGAATCCTTGCTTTAATGTGGTATCTAGAAAATTGACAGGCGTCTGGGTGAAGACCTCCTCTCCCAGAGTTCAAATCTGGCCTCAGACTTGTCCTAGCTGTGTGACCCTAAGCAAGTCACTTAACTCTGTTTACCTCAGTTTCCTCCTCTGTAAAATGAGCTGGAGAAGGAAATGGCAAGTCACTTCAGTATCTTTGCCAAGAAGACCCCCAAATGGGGTCATGAAGAGTCTGATAAGACTGAAATGACTGAACAACAAGAAGAAGATTGAAAATCCTAGCTAGGGCCTGCCTCAGGCAAAAACATGAAATGGGCAAGGTCTGTCTTTGTATCATCCCTACAGTCTTAACAGCTTTTCTCCCCCACCTCCTGGTTTCTTATCCAGGAGGCAGATCTGAAACATTTTCCTAGACTTTTGTTTGCTTTGAAAGGCAATCTGATACATTAATCCTTACTAAGCTAAGGATTTAAGTGAGCCCTCCTCCACCCTCTAGTCCTCAGGAATAATTTACATTTTCACCAGGGGCTCTGAAGCCAGAAAATCTTTTAATAATAACAATAGAAGTCTAACACTTACAAAGCCTTTTCACCTCCCTGTGTACAAATATTATCCCCACTTTACAGATGAGAAAACTGAATGAATCAGTATTAACCATCGGATCATAGAGTTGGAAAGAACCTCCCAGAGGTCAGTCATCTGGTTCAACATCTCACATTATAGATGAGGAAACTAAGGTCCAGAGACTTGCCAGCTAGTAAGTATTGAACCTATGACTCAAACTCAGGTCTATTAGGGTCTTAATTCAGTGCTTTTGATACTCCTTGGGATTACTTCCAAATTTATTCAGTCATTTCAGTCCTTTCTGACACTTTGTGACCCCATTTGGGGTTTTCTTGGCAAAGATACTGGGATGGTTTGCCATTTCCTTCTCCAGTTCATTTTACAGATGAGAAAACTGAGGCAAACAGGGTTAAATGACTTGCCCAGGGTCACAGAGAGGTAGTAAATGTCTGTGGCCAGATTTGAACTCAGAAAGATGGGTTTTCCTGACTCCAAAGCAAGCATTCTATCTGCTGGGCCAGAAGATTCCTTCCAGTTTTAATTCTTCCTAAACCAGCTCATGATCTTACAAGGTAGAGACAAGATGATAGGAGGCCCTCAATGCCAGACTTTGGACTTTTTCTCCCAGGGAAGGAGGAGGCACCATTGGCTTTTGAACAGCCAAATGATTTGATCAAAGGCATATTTTCAGAGGAATATTCTGGCATGCATGTGCATGGTGGATCAGAGAAAGGTTACCAGGGCAGGGAGACAAGGGAAGATGCTACTTTGGTATCCAGAGATGATATTAGGAGGAGGAATGGAAAAGGCAGCTGTGAGAGCCGTTACCAGGGAAGAATAACAGCTTGGTGATGGACTGGTTATGAGAGGCCAGGGAGAGAGAAGGGCCGCAGATGACTTTGAGGTTTGGGCCTGAGTGACTGGGAGAATAATGACCCAGTGGAGCAGCCAGGCTCTGGAGCATATTCTGGTTTTTGTTTTGCTTTTTGGTTTTTCATGGGGTGGAGGAGAGATAATGCTGACTGAAATCTCTGTGTGGTCTGCTCTGCCATGCCTGCTATGCTTGACAGGACCAACAAAAGGGCCCAGGGCCAATTTTCCTTAGTGTCTGACCAGTCACATGACTTTCTGGAGCTGTGCCAATGCTACTGTGGAGTTCACGTGGGCAGGGCAGGTAAGCCTCTTCAGCCTCTGCATTTGCCTTGTCATCATTGTCCCATCTACCTAGCCTGTATCTCCTCCTTTGGGATTTAAGAAAGGGAAAGATGAACTCTGTCCAAAAGGGTGTGGGGCCCTTGGCTTGTGGGGTCTGCAAATTAAATCCAGATGGAGACCCTCACCTTAGTCCTGGTGGGATCCTTGGATAAAATGGGGATGTTGGTGGCAGTGGTGTCTGTGGAAGGACAAGTGGTTTCTGCAACTCAAGTTTTTTCCTTTCTCTTTGAGTGAAGTCAAAAATCATGCTACCATATTCTCTCATGTAAAAATTGCCTTTGGCAAAACTCTGTACTTTTATTTAAGGGATGGAAAAAAACCAACTGACCGAATGTTTGTACATATAGGTAGGCAGTGATGTGGCACAGTGGATAGCTTTCCAGGCATGGAGTCAGGAAGACTCAACTTTGTGAATTCAAATCTGGCCTCAGACACTTTCTGGCTGTGTGACCCTGGGCAAGTCACTTACCCCTGTTTGCCTCAGTTTCCTCATCTGTAAACTGAGTGGGAGATAGAAATGGCAAACCACTCCAATATCTCTGCCAAAAAAACCCCAAATGGGGTCATGAAGAGTCAGACATGACTGAAAAACATCTAAATACATTTTTTCTTCTCCATTCATTTATTATGTGATCTACGTCTTCTGTTCTTGTTGTCATTTAAGATATGAGGTAGTGTAGCTGATAGAATAGTGGGTCTGAAGCCAGGAAGATCTGAGTTCAAATCCAGCCTTAGATATTTTATTGTTCATGTATTTTTGCTTAATGGGAGGATTTTTCCCATTCATTAATAAGTTCATGTGACCTGCCTGAATTCCATGGAAGCCAGAATCACATGAGTCTGTGGTGGGAGGAGCTTACTGAATGGTTTGAACGGGAAAGGGTAGAGGAGCAAGGGTGGAACAGGAAGAGGTAGAGCTGGAGGAGAGCTGAGAGAGGAAGTTGGTCAGAGCAGTTAGAACTGAAGGAGAGAGAGGGTGCAGGTAGCAAGCTGTGAGTGTTTGTTTGTGGGAAGACCCTAGCAGGGGGAAGGCTTAGGGATTCTGGTGCCCTCTGCATTGTTATTGTATATAGATTTCTTTGTACTATGATGGATTTGACTTTTTGGTGTTGGGATTCGGCCTTCTGGTGTTTGAAAAAATGTTTTGCTTCTGTCTTATATGTAAAGAGTCTGTTATACTTTGTGATTCAGAATTACGCTGGTATATTCATAATCTCCATAGACACTGTGAGTATCATATTGGCACTACAGATACTAGCCACGTGTGACCCTAGACCCTATGTATGACTAGTCACTTAGCCTCTGTTTGTATCAGTTTACTAAACAGTAAAAAGGAGATAATAGCACCTCTCTTGTATAATTCTTGTGAGTATCAAATGAGCTAATATTTGTGAAGCACTTAGCACTGTGCCTGGTATTATAGTCTGTAACTAAAACTCCCTAAAAAATGGACACTGCCTCATCTTCCCCTTCTACCCTATTAGTTCCATACACATATTTCCTTTTATGATCCTAAGTATATTAACAAAAAAACCAATCAAACTTATAGGAGTAAATTCTTCAGGTTGGCCTTGGTCTGACCCTCCCTGAGAAATAAATTATATTATTCAGGGAAAGAATATGTAAGTTTCTTCATTCATTCAACAAACATTTATTAGATGTATACTACCTACCAAGCACTGTGATAGGATCTGGGAATATAAAAGACTGAAATAATAATCCCTCTCACAGAGCACTTACATTCTAAGTATACAGAAAAGTAAACACATATTACACATGAAATGTTTTATTATTCAGTTTGTGACTCATTTGGGGTTCTTGGCAAAGATAGTAGAATGGTTGGCCATTTCCTTCTCCAGCTCATTTTACAGATGAGGAAACTGAAGCAAACAGTTAAGTGACTTGCCTAGGGTTACACAGGTAGTAAGTGTCTAATGGCAGATTTGAACTCAGGTCCTCTTGACTCCAGGGCTGGTGGGCTATCCACTGTACTTCCTAGCTGCCCACGTGAAGTGTAGGAGGGAGTAAATGCAAATTTGAGGGGAGGGTAGGACTAACACATGAAGGAAAGAGCAGGGCTTCACAGGGGATGAGTACCTGAGCTGAACTTTGAAGGAAGTTAGGGATTCTCTGAGGCAGACATAAGGAGCTAGTATATTCTAGGTCTGTGCACTAAACAGAGATGGAATGTTGTACATGTAGAAGAGCCAGTTTGGCTGGAATGTAGTATGGAAAGTGTCATAAGTCTCAGATAGGATAGAGCCAGGTTTTAAATGACAAAGGACACCTGGTCTACTATAAATATAGCACAGCCTTGCCTTTGTGCCTGGTTATGAGTTAGGAGTAACAGTTCTGAGAAATTCTTTCTTGTCACCTGGCTTCCCTAAACCTGCTTTTCTAAAGTAGTCCCACATTGGCTGTGTTTACAACCAAGTTCTAAAACTTAAATAAAGGCCAAAGCTGATATGATTAGCTTTTGCACATTGAACACACACACACACACACACACACACACACACACACACACACACACACACACACACAAAGCAGGATGGCTTCAATGGAGAGAGCATTGGCCATGGAGTCAAGAGGACCTGAATTCAAATGTGACCTCAGATCCTTACTAAGTTGTAATTTTATAACAATAAAAATAAACACACAGGAAACACAGAACAGAAAAAACAAACAGCTGCTCTGGTACCACAAGGGAGGCAGAATGAGGGCAGAAATTAAATTCTTACCCTACTCACATTTTTGGCCAAGTCTAGTCAAAACCCTTCACAAAAAGGTATTCCCAGATTTCTCAAGGGTCACACTATACCTGCTGTGGTATCATCAGAAACACATGTTTTTTGGAATGCATGCTGCACGTGTGATCAGATCTGTGTTTCTAACCTTTCCGTGTCAGGTTGTAGCTACATCTGATAATGAGAAGCATAAACACCTGGCTTTGGGTTGATAATTTAGTAGACAAGCCTCTTGTTAAAGGTCCAGCTGAGTGGTAGATGTCGGGGTTTTCTTTGCTTTTTCCTCCTTTCCTCCCTGCCCATTATTTCCTCCTCCACATTATTTAATTCAATGTAACTAGAAAATTGCTATCATATTTCCACATTAAATAATGAGATAGTCTTAGTGCTTTATGTAAATAAGCCATTCATCCACATCCACTCATTGTGTTCTTAAAAAAATTTGCCCTGTCTTGTTGTCAATAGAAGTACAGCTGAGTGGTGCAGTGGGAAGAGCAGGAGGCTCGGAATCAAGAAAACTCATCTTCATGAGTTCAAATCCAGTCTCAGACACTTACTAGCTGTGTGACCCTGGGTAAGTCATTTCACCCTTTTAACCTCAGTTTCCTCATCTGTACAATGAACTGGAAAAGGAAATGGCAAAGCACTCTACCATCTTTACCAAGAAAACCCCAAATGGGGTCACAAAGAGTCAGACATTACTGGAAAAAAAGCAATTGAACAAAAATAGGGGTGGTGTAATAAATAGAGAGCTGGTGTAGGAGCTGGTTTATATCCTGGGTTAAAGATCTGTTTTTGACACAAGTTGTGTAATCCTGAGCAAGTCTTCGAACTTCTCAGTGCTCCAGAGACTGATTAACTACACATGTAGGGTCACAGAATCACAGAGTGAGAAAGGCAATTACCTTCTTTTTTATATTTATTTTTTGATTTTTGAAGTGGGGAAGGCAGGGGGTTAAGTGACTTGCCCAAGGTCACATGGCTAGTAACTGTTAAGTGTCTGAGTCCGGATTTGAACTCAGATCCTCCTGGCTCCAAGGCTGGTGCTCTATTCACTGCACTATTAGCTGCCCTGAAATTACCTTCTTTTTAAAGTTTTTTTTACAAAGCTAGATGGGCTTTCCATCACTCACCCTCATGTGATAACTGGTATTGCCACATCCTGTTTTAATGGCTACTATATTCTTGTCCATCTAGATTGGAGTCCATTTATAGATGGTAGGAAAAAAAAAGATTGAGAGGTGTGTGTGTGTGTGTGTGTGTGTGTGTGTGTGTGTGTGTGTTCATTTCTATGTATAATCTACATGTACTTGAGCAGTAGATAGAAAGGTAGTAATCTATTTCTAATTTTTCAACTAATTCATACATGATATCAGTGATTAATTTTAGTTCTCTAGATAATTTTATACATAAAGAAAGTCAACACAATAATGACTAAACCCAAATTATTGTCATTGGATATAGTATATTTACATTTTATATAGTATTAAAAATATTTGTAAAATTGGGATTATTCCTTGTTTCATGGTTCAGGTATATGGAATGAGATAAGCCAAAGTCTTACAAGACTAATGCTTGTATATCATGAATATATTCTTCAGAAGGAGAATAGAGATACCACATAGTATCACATAAAAATGAAATCAATTCTATTTTAACCAATAGGAATAGATCAATTGCTTATGCAGCAGTAATTTCTTTTCTTACCTTTTAAAAAATAAATTAATATATTTATTTTTAGTTTTCACCATTCACTTCCATAAGTTTTAAATTTTTTCCACCTTCTTCCCCTCTTACCTCCCTAACATGGTGTGCAATGTGATATAGGCTCTATGTATACTTTCTTATTAAACATATTTTCACACTGGTCATATTGTATAGAAGAATTAGAATGAATAAGAGGAACCATGAGAAAGAAAATACAAGAGAAAAGAGCAAATAGCATTTGTTGTGTTCAGATCTGCATTCAGATTCTAGATCTCTTTCTTTGGATGTGTTTAGCATTTTCCATCATGAATCTTTTGGCATTGTTTTAGGTCCTTGAATTCCTGAGAAGAGCTAAGTCTATCAAAGTCAGTCATCACACAATATGGCTGTTGCTGTGTACAATGTTCTCCTGGTTCTGCTCACTTCACTCAGGATCAGTCCACATAAGTCTTTCCGGGTTTTTCTGAACTCTGCCTGCTTATCATTTTTCATAGTATTCCATTACATTCATATACCACAACTTGTTCAGTCATTCCCCAATTAAATGGCATCCCCTCAATTTCCAGTTCTTGACAACCACAAAAAGAGCCGCTAGAAATATTTTTGTACATGAGAGTGTGACAGTCATTTCTGAATCAGCTTTCCATATGCCTTCAGACCCCCTACTTCTTCCAAGACTAAAATTAATGCCAAATTAGAAAGATGAGAATGTGTAACAGACAATTGAGGCAAATCACACAAATGGCTGAAAGAACAGAAGTCAACACAAATTATTACCATTTGCTTAAGAAGTTTAATCTGATATAAATCAGTTGCCGTAATGAGGAGACCAAAAGGGAGCAAAAGCCACAAATTAGCCAGCCAGTGCTCAATCTTATTGAATAGATAGTATTCTGTCTATTCTATCTTATTTGAATAGATATGGCAGCCAAGGGCAATAGGTGTTTGTGACATCTTGTAGGAGAGATAGTATAAGATTATGAGTAGTATTATCTTGTAAATAAATGAGAAGCAATGGACTGAAAACATATGTAGAAAATTTGGTAAGAGTCCTAATTAAAGATGATAATTTTAAAGCACTTAAGGTTGAAATTAGAAGTACAATAAACCAAGGAAAAATGGAAAAAAATGTGTCTTGATTTCTATAATATATTGTTTGTTATCAATGGGGTACATTTGCATTTTAATATCTCGGTCACTGAGGGCAGCAAGGAGAAATAGAAATGGTATTTAAAACAAAACTAAGAACTAAGGTGCTCCGTGGCAACCACGCCATCGAAAGACTATGGGTCATCATAAACTTGCATTGACCCCAACTAAGTCCATATGCTTAGGGATGATGGTGATTTTTCCAAATAGTGGCAAAATATGATTAAGAAGACCAGCAAGGTACAAGGAAACTTCTCTGCTGTGTTTGCAATTTCCTGGCCATCAGGGTTGGTTCAGGAAGGAGCTTAGGCCTTTGCTCTGCTTTTTGTTAGTTTTGTGGGTTAGAGGCAGACCCCGACTCTGTCATTTGAACATAAATTTTTGCTACTTTATTGATATTAGTTACCTGTTGTGCTGTATAATACTTGGTGGTCTCGTTGCTATACTTGGGAAAATGCAGGTATTGTACACCTGAATTATAATCTTGCTGTGATAATATCTCTGTATTGATTCAACAAAATGAGTTGTCTATTTCATTTTCACTCAAACATCTCAACAGAGGAGAGTCTGACAATCAGGAACATAAATATTTTGGACTTCACATCTTGTGGTATGAAGAAGATAAAAAGTGTAATAATTTTCAAATGAAATTTCACAGGAAATGCAATTCCATTTGAACCTGGGGGGTGAACTTTTCACAAAAAAGCACTTATTTTAGAACAGTGCTAAAATGTAACAGTTCTCTCAGCATCTAAAAGGTAGGAAATGAAAAAAACATATCACATTCCATATGCTTCATCCAAAGTATGGATAAGGAAGAGCTTCAAAGCTGAAATTATGATGTTTCTCCCCTCCCTACCTCCCCTGCCCAAATTGATGCTTTGTTCCTTGCTATATGGGGAGGGAAACAGAAAACCTTTCTTTTCTCTGTTGCATCTACTGTTATAATGTTAGGTATTCTCTCTAAACTCCAAGGGATGAGTTGTATGGTTTTACACAGAACCATTCAAGACGAAAACAAATATCCCTGACCTTCACTTTTAACCACTGAGGGATTCCAATCCTGATATCTTTGTTTAAATTGAACATTGGCTTAACATATTTGATGTCTTTTCAAGCTGCTATTTTGAATTGCCTGCCAAGCAATGCTCCCCTGTAATCATTTGGGGCATAAATTCTGGGATTCCATTAGTTAAGTTTGCTGATTAGGCTAGGAGAAAGTACGGAAATAGGCAACTAATGTTTAACTTTAATGAATATGACTGATTGCCCCCCAACACTTCCCCCAAGTATTCTTATCTCGCTTTACTGCATTTTCCAGATCACCGATTTAAAGCCCCTATAATTGCACATTTCTTTCAATGAACATGTAGTCTACCTGCAATTATATACTTCCACAAAACCAGAAGTGAAGAGGAATGGAAAAGATAATTTAAACCACTGAGAACTTTTTGACATTCCTCTTCTTCTTGCTTTCTATCAATCCTTCATGATTTTTTTCTTTGGAGGCAATTAGGGTTAAGTGACTTGCCCAGGATCACATAACTAGTAAGTGTCTGGATTTGAACTCATTTGAACTCCTGACTTCAGGGCTGGTGTTCTCGCCACTTTGCCACCTAACCCATCATGATTTGACCCTTGGGCAAGTGGTTCCGTATTCATGTTCAAGGAAAGTTTATGAAATATAGCTAGCTTGTGAATCTTTGTCTTAGTAGCTGTGGTATACAAGCAATGAATTTCAGAAGCATAACCAAAAATCAAGAAAATGTTCAATCATTCAATAGCTATATTCTGTGCATGTGCCATTTATTCATTTTACAAACACATAGAGCACCTACTATGTTCTAACCCCTGTGAAGGATGTACACAAGAATAAAATGGATTCCTCTCCTCATAGAGCAGTATAGCAGGGATAGAAGACATACATTTAAGTAATGGTAACCATAGAAAGCATACTAGATTTGGAGCAATGGAGTCTGAGCTGGAATCCTCCAGTTAACAATAGCAATAGTCCACAAGACTGGATAACTAATTGGAAGAATAAAGAGTGACTTCTTAGCTGAGGGCATGAGTGAATGGAAGGATGATTGTTTCTGCAACAGGAATAAGGAAGTTGGGAATAATTAAGGGGTGGTTGTGATGGGCCAAAATACGTTCTATTTTGGGAGTGTTTTTTTGAGATGGGACATCAATATGGAAATGCTTTTCAGGCAGGTGGTGATGTGGGAACAGAGTTCTTTAGGAGGAAGATGAACACTAGGTATATAGAAATAGAAATCACCCATTTAGAACTAATAACAGTCCATGGGAGCAGATTACCAAGAAAGAGAATATATGAAAAAAAAGGGGGGAAAGGTCCAGGTAAGAGCTTTGGGAAACATTTATGTTTAAGGGAGTGGGAGATGATCTAGCAAAGGAACCTAAAAAGAAGCACTCAGCTAGATAGGAAGAGAAACAGGAGGAGAAGTATCACAGAAACCAAGGGAAGAGAGAGAATATCTGAGAGGATGGGAGTAGTCTACAGTGTCAAAAGCTGGAAAAAGAAAACTAAACTGGAGAGCTGTCAAGTAGAATGAGTACTGAGAAAAGGCTATTAGATTTAGCAGTAAAAATCTCATTGATAATCTTATATATAGAGAGAGAGCAGTCAGGAGAATAGTGTGGTTGGAAGTCAGCTTGCTTCTAAGTTGAAAATTGAGATGAAGAATTGGACATGACTAATATAGAAGACGTGACCCTCGAGACGATCTCACCCTCTGGCAAAATCACTTAATTATTGTATCGCTTTGACTAGCACCGGGTATTCTCTGTGCTCAGAAAAGCAGGAGACAAGCTCAGACCCTTTTTGGTCATGAAGCTCTGCTATGAATCAAACTCATCTCAGTGTTGCTGTTACCCCTCATTGTTAGGGCTACCCATCACTGTGTGTAGCCACACTAAAGCAGGTCCCCCTCCTAGGGGCTGGTGTCTTGGCACATATGTCTAGATCCCTTTCTTGCTTGCAAGCCATTTTCCTCACTGAAATTAAATGTCTGTTTGATTCTTGATTCTCCTGTCTCAAGCCTGCTCTGTTTGACTCTAAACTTCCACAGGTTAGAGACCATTTCAGTCCAGTTGACCACAAACACACAAACACACACACACACACACATCCTGGTCCCACATTATTATTATAATTCCTATTACTACTACTATTAATAATAACTAATATTATTATTTTTTATTTTTTATAAGCAATTGGGGTTAAGTAACTTGCTCAAGGTTATACGGCTAGTCATTATTTATGTGTGGGTGCTTATTTTCTGAGGTTGGATTCGATCCCAGGTCATCCCAACTCGGAGGCCGGCGCTCTTACTCACTGCACCACCTAGCCGCCCCAATAACTAATATTATTAATGAAATAAGTTATCTTATTCATATATATCTTGATAACATTCTGGTAGAAATAACTGGAGGACAAGTTGCTGTCTTGCTATTCTTTTTATTCTCTTGCATTTGATGTTTCACAGACTTTCTCAGGTGAATAAAATGACTTTAAAAAAATTAGATAATTAGAAAACAATATTAGGGTATAGGCATATCTTTTCTAGACTTACTGAATGGAACTTTAGGACAAACCCAACAGTAAACAGGATGACAAGCATGATGTATCTTCTTTTGTTCCTAATTGGTTTTAATTTTTTTCCCACTAGATCTCTATATTTTGAAAGATTTTTATTCCATGTAGTTTGAAGATTATGAGTATTTAGTTTTGTTTTTTTTTAATTATTTCAGCTCATCCTACCAACAAAACCCCCTTATTTTTATGAGCAAATCCTTATGACCTAGCCATTTGTTGACATTCTGTTGTTAAATTCATGTGGATGTTACCCACACAGTGTTCTTGATTCTGTACTTGAATGTTATAGGTTTTGTCTAGAAAGGAAGAAACTTCAGTTATATCAAGCAAATGCAGTAGCATGTAATTATCAACCTTTACTATTGTTTTGTGAAGTGACTTCTGTTTATTCCAAAAGTATTTCTCTAGGTCTATCATGTACTCTAGAATTTATGAAAGTAAATGTTGAAAATTAAAAATAAATTAACTAATTAAAAAAATAATATCTTTATGGCAGCTAAGTGGCTAGTAAATAGAACACTGTGCCTGAAGTCAGAAAGACTCATCTTCCTGAGTTCAAATATGGTCTTAGACACTCATTGGCTTCGTGACCCTGGGCAAGTCACTTTACCCTGTTTGCCTCAATTCTTCATCTGTAAAGTGAGCTGGAGAAGGAAATGGCAAACCACTCTAGTATCTTTACCTAGAAAACTACAGATAGGGTCACAAAGAGTCAAATACGACTAGAATGACTGAATAATAACAAATTAGAGCAACTATCGACTTTCTTCTTCCTTTTTTGGAAAGTATTCAATATTCTATAGCTGCTTTGGGGTGATGAGTCCTGCATTTTGTTAACATTGTAAAGGTTTGGAGTTGGGAACCTTCTAAGTCTAGTCATTCATTTTACTGGCCATTGAATTGTTTATTTTGTTCTTTAATTCCTTGTATTGCCTTAACTTCTTGGCTTTTGCTTTTAATTATCAATAAAGGGGACAAAAAATTTTCTGATCTATTTTGAATAGATAGATGGTAGGTAGATGATAGATAAAGAAGTGATAGATAATTCACTAAATGCTTAATGGGTGCCAGGTACCTTGGTAAATGCTAGGCATACAAAAACAAGAAAACAAGATAGTCCCTACTCTCAAGGAGCTTACATTCAAAAGGGAGGAAAGGATACCTAAAGGAGAGCCATAAAGGGGAGGGGGACGATAGCCTAAGAGGGCTGAGAAATTGGTGAGTAAGTTGTGCAGATGAGAGAGTAAACTGAGTAGTTTAAATGGAGTTTCTCAAGATATGGTGATTCCCTCATTTTACAGATCAGGAAACCAAAACCCAAAATTATGTGCCCAAGGTCACACATGTAGGTTAGTGGAAGAACTGGGATTTAGACTCAGGTCTTTTCTTATTCCAAATCCAGCACTTCTTTATTGAACCACTGTAATGGAAATGCAAATTTAAAGATCTTCCCTGCCCCTAGCTTAAGTGCACCTGGAGCCTGTGATAGGAGGCTTGTTTTTCAGGAAAGCCCACACCTTGATACTTTGTGATTGAGCTGTGGGTCCAGAAGGTTGTTACATTCTCTGAGCCAAGAGAAGGCTATATAAACCCTGAGGAGAGGCTTTGCTTTGGGGCTCACTTTGAGAAGTGTTGTGTGATTTGACCAGATGAGACTCTGGGAAGCCGTTGTTGAGAGCCCCCCGGCTTTGAAAACCCAGATGTTGATGCTTCCCTCTCTGGTAACTGTGATTTGGTATTGATATAATGGTTGGACAGTTTGGAAGCTTGTCTGTTTGATCTGTAAGTTCTGTAACTCTGAAGTTTGGGGTGCTGACCTTTTTCCCCTGAACTAGGTAATGTATGTTTGTTTGATTAAAGTAAGCTTGTTAACCCATTTTGAGTTGCTTTCCTTTTGAAAAGCAGATCTAAGAACCTGTGTTGGCAGTCACCCTGGGGATATTGGGGTGCTTGCTGCTACAACCACCATTGACCAAAAGACACCAGAAGCATTTCCATTTTCCCTAGTTTAAAAGGAAAACTTTAGTTTTTTTTTAGATGATACTTAATTCTAATTGTCCTATTTAATTACAAGGAAGACTAAACACTCTTGTTTACAATTGTCTACAACAGGATAATTAACTATCACCCAGAAAGCCATGTTGGCAATCACACACCGTGGATTAGGAGCAAATGAGATCCTATTTGAAAAACCTGGAAACTGCAGGATTCTGAAATAGATCTTCCTTGTCTTTATTTATTTATTTCTAAAATGTTGCTATTAAAATTAATAGCTGTATCAATCATTGGATCAACTCCAAACCCATTTTAAAAACAAAAGTCACAAAACTTCAAATTTTCCCTACTTCCTCTGGTTTCTATCAGGCCCTGAATGTTTTCTCATTTCTCACAAAGCTGGGCCTCCTGTAGAGAAGTACAAAGCTCTGTCATTATAATGGCGGCACCCATTGAGTGAGACAACAGGCTTATTAACAGTACTGGGAGCCTAAAGCTGCTCTGAACGTTGCCTTTTCCAAAAATAAAAAAAATATGCTGCATAGGCCTCCTTGGTAATAGTCACTGAATTGTGGAATTAGGAAAATCAGGGGCTTCCTCAGTCTTGAATCAATCCTAGAACATAGGGCTAATTTAGACACAAGCAATTTAGAATCAGAGTTGGAAGGAAACTCAGAGGTCATCTGGTGGGATCCTCTCATTTCACAGATGAAGAAACTAAGGCCCAGAAAGGTTTAGTAGGTTGGTCAAGAACTCCCATTAAATGATAGAGCTGGGATTTGAATTGAGGTCTTATGATTCCCAAATATAGCATACTTTCCATTGTGCTAATGGTGACAATGAAAATTTGGGGTGATTTAATAATTCATTAAAAACATGTTTTTAAAGGAGCTTTGACGCCCATCCTTCACTCTCTAACTCTAAGCTTTAGCCAAGAGTTTATTCCTATTGGGCTGTGGGTAATTTCCTTGTTCCTCATTGTTAAAAACAAACGCTGCATTAGGGTAGAGGACCTTGAACAACCCTTCTGTCTCTAACATTCTTAGATATAACCAGCAGCAGCAGCAGCAAGAAAGAAGAAAGACAGCTAGCTTGGTTGGCTCTATGCTATGGGTGGAAGTCTAGAGACTTACTGTTGTACTCTTTCCTCCCAGGTATCCTGTTCAGGAAAAGGAGCCCTGTTCTTCAAAAGAAGCAAATAGAAAGCACAAAGATGGTAAAAATGAAACATCCTAAAGAATATCTTTTCCAAATATAAGTGAATATGGGGGGAGAAAAAGAATTGCTGCCAACTGAAAAGTACTTACTGGGATGCTCCTTAAAAGGGGGTGCTAGGCTACCCATCTCCTACAGTTCAATAAAGACAAACATTTTTGTACATGACTAAAGCAAGAATTTGTTCTGCATATTACAATACAAATTACAATTTTTTTTTCTTTTTTTCCCCCATTGGAGGATAGAAAATGGCATGTGAGAGAGATTAAATGCTCATTAATTGAAAATAAAGTAAACATTTTAAGAAATGGAAGTGGATGCTGAATAAATTCTTTGTTTTCTGAGAAAATCCATTATCAGCTTTTAGATGACAGGGAGACCTCAAAATCAGGACATATTGAAACACATTGTCCTTTCTTTTCAGGTTCCCACCTGAAAATATAGACAATGGCCTAAGAAATGTACCCTAGAATGGAAAGAAAGGAGATTGAACCCCTCTGACTATTGTAGTTTCCATGGTAACAATGGGGGAAGGGGATAATCCCAGGTCACACTGTATCATGGGTTCTTAACTTTTTTGTATTAGGATTTGGATCCCTATGGACCCCTCCTCAGAATAATAATTGGAGAAAATGCTAAATTTTAGTTATAGGTCTGCGAAAATAAAGATGTATTTTTTTCCTAAGCTCTCTGCTCAAAATATATACATGTGGATCCCAGGTGAGGAACCCCTGCACTAAATTAAAATCTTAGGAACAACGAGTTGACTGTAATTTTCTCCCCTCTCATCTTTTTTTTTTTCTTCTCTAAATTAAGCTACTGGCCAGATGTGATGGGACACACCTATAATCCTTGCTACTGAGGAGATGGAGGATGGTGAATCAGTTGAGTCTGCAGTTCTTGAGCAACAACAGGGCTAAAGTCCATCAGTTGTCTAAATTAAGCCTGGGCAACAATATATGAACCTTGGAGAGCACTGGTGCCACCAAACTGCCTAAAAAAGGGCAACTGGGTGTAACTCAGAAAAATATCAGGCCAAAGCTTCCATGCTTATCACAAGTGGGATTGTCGCTTGTCATGAGTGGCTGCTGCCCTTTCAGAGTAGGTGAGATAGGGAGATGCAGCCAAACCCCACATGCTCCCCCTCCTCCCCTCCCCCCACCCGCCCCTTCCAAAAAACAGAAATCAAATCAGAAAATAACTAACCAGAATTCTACCTAGAGGTTTAGTGTAAGTGAAAACCAAGTTTTTAAATTTTTTTTTCTGCCTTTGAACCCCTTCAGTCTGGCTCAAATCTATTCCAAATATTCACACATTAATTCCTTTTATGCACCCTCTGCTCCAGCCAAACTGGACCCCTTGGTGTTCCGCAAATATGACCTTCCTTGTCCTCTCTGTGCCTTTGCATAAGATGTCCTGATCACTGAGATATTCTCTTCCCTCCTTTCTTCTTCTTCATTCCCTTTAAGGATCAATTCTAGCTCAATTTCCTCTTTTCTAATTCCCTTGGTTGTTAGAACTCCCCATTCCCGAAATTACGTTGTATTATATAACATTATATTATATAATTATATAACATGATAATATTATATTATCTAGTTATTATATGATATATAATTATAGGATATAATTATAATATTATATATTGTCTTCTGTACTACTCCCATCTCCAGCTCCTGCCAGTAGAATGTAAGCTTCTTGAGAACAAGAATGCATTGTTTAGCTCTGGATTTCCAGCACTTAGCACAGTGTTTGGTACATAATTAGAAGCTTAATAAATGGTTGTTGAAGTGAATGAAAAAGGTAGGGTTATTTCTATTAAGTGTTGTTATTTTAAGTTAAACCACCAAATGTCTGAAACAAATTCATGAAATCTGGATTCTTGATATGAGGGAGAAAGAGCAAGTTTTTAAAAGAACATTCTCATAAGTGATTGGCATATTTGTTGTGAAGGCCTCCTCATTCTCACATGATTTTTGTGTTTAGCAGTAAGCAAACATTTATTAAATGCTTACTATATGCCAGGTTCTGTGTAAGTGCTGGGGTTATAAGAAAAGCAATAAATAAATAAGTAAATAAACAAACAGATGAACAAAGGAATAAAAATGAACAAACAAAACCAAACATTTCTTTCCCTCAAGGGGCTCCCATTTTAATAGGGGATACATCATGTAAATAACTAGTGACATAGCAGATGTTATACAGAGGAGATGAGTGTTCTGTGAAAAGGGATAGAGAACATTAGCAGCTGGTGAGGGGATTATGGCATAATATTGCTTTTGATGGTTCATATTTGGAGTGAGGCTGACAAATAGAAACAACTTAAGTTAATGCAGCCTATAGCTATCATCACTTTTGGACTGTAGCTGAGTTGGATTCAGATATTGGAGACTTTTAATAACCAGTTTGAAAACTGAATAAGTTGAGGTCTAATTATTCAGATGTACACTGTTTTAACATATCCAGACAAAGCAGAGCATTGAATGACTGCAACATTTAATTGCAACAGAAATGAATAGTAAACCAACATAGATATTATTTGTCACATTATTTTTTTTGTTTTTTTTTGGTGGGGGGAAGGCAGGGCAATTGGGGTTAAGGGACTTGCCCAAGGTCACACAGCTAGTAAGTCTGAGGCTGGATTTAAACTCAGGTCCTCCTGACTCGAGGGCCGATGCTCTATTCACTGTGCCACCTAGCCACCCACATTCTTGAAAAAATATAATTTCATTGCATTTTTTGTAGTTTGTTTGATCTTTTAAATTCATGACTCTGAAAGTGCAGGCAAGGGCACAGTGTATCTCCAGAGTTGGGGGGTACCCTCTTGCATGGGTTCTGTGTATGAAGACTTCAAGGGAGAATCAGTTCCTAAGATTGCCTGCTCCCCCATGTTGACTTCCCCATGCATACGGTCGTCAGTCCCTCCCTCAGATCCTAGCCACCTCCCCTATGTGTGGCTCTCCACCAGATTTCCTTTCCTGCCTCTGCTCTGCATAGTCGTGAATCCAGCAGCAACTTCCATTTCTCTTCACCTGCTTAATGGGGCAAAAATTCCTTCCCTTGCCATTTCACAGAAATGAAAAGTGAGCATAGTTCTCCTCCATGACAGAAAATTCTCTTTCCCCTGGCCCTTTCACTGAGAGGAGGGACAAGAGAGATGTTCTCCTCTACTTTGGTGGAGAAAAACTTCACTCCTTTCCAACAGATACCAACAAAGGAATGAAGCCTGGGATGATGGAGGCAGCTATCCACAGGCCATCCAAGGCTTCAGCGGGCTGACCTCACACATAAATGTACAGTGTAAGTGTACTTTACACAGAGTAAGTATACAGTACAGGTTAATGCAGAGGATAGAGCCCTGGGTTGGGAATCAGGAAGACTGAGCTTTCTGAGTTCAAATTTAGCCTCAGACACCAGGTCACTGCCTCAATTTCCTGCCTCAGTTGTCTGCCTCAATTTCCCCATCTGTAAAATGAGCTGGAGAAGGAAATGACAAATCACTCTAGTGATATCTTTGCCAAGAAAACCCCAAAAGGGGTGAGAGTCAGACACTACTAAAATGACCTCACAAGAAGAACAAAACTCAGACAAATGTCTACAACACAGAATCACTGCATGATATATCTATATCTCTATATCTCTATCTATCTATCTATCTATCTATCTATCTATCTATCTATCTATCTATCTCTTTATCTACATGAAGCAGGTTACATCCCTTCTGAAGTCCTTTCCAAAAGATTTCAGAGTCTGTGATTCTATATGTTAAAGAGAATAAATGAGAAAAAATTTTTTTAAAGCAATTGGGGTTAAGTAACTTGCTCAAGGTTACACGGCTAGTCATTATTTATGTGTGGGTGCTCATTTTCTGAGGCCGGATTCGATCTCGGGTCATCCCAACTCCGAGGCCGGCGCTCTTACTCACTGTGCTACCTAGCTGCCCCATAAATGAGAAAATTTAACAGATAAAACTGAATCATAGAAGGCAGAAAAGGATCTTTTCACCAAGAGATACATACTTTAATCTAGTTACCACAGGCTGAGATGAGTGAACAGGTACCAATGGAAATGCTATAGTCATTGTGATATGAGACAAGACGACATGACTTTTCAATAATCAAAGAAGTCAAAACAGAACTAGGACTAGACCTCTTTTTTTTTTTTTTTTTTTACTAACAGGGAAATATCACAGAAGGCTTTGGGTTGTTTCTTTTCTTCCCTACCCCTACCAAGCTGGTGCAAGAAAATAATGAAGTTCTTTCCTGCTTGAAATGGTAACTGTTACTAGCTCAAAAGTATCATATAGAGAGGAAAAGCGTGCTGGGTTTGGAGTTAGAGAATCTGCATTCAAGTCTCATCTTTGCTCTCATCCTCTTAAAGTCCCTGGCTTCCTTCTACCACTTTAAACAACAGGCCTTTCTTGGTCCCCTCTTCCCAAGCCCCCATTCACTCTTTAGCTATCTGCCCAGTTCCCATGGATTCCACCATCACCTCTTCTTAGAGGGTTGTCACATTTATTTGTCCAGACTTAACCTCTTTCCTGACCTCTATTCTCACATCCCCAAATGCCTATTGGACAGCTCAAACTGAATGTCTCGCAGACGTCTTAAGCTCAACATATGAAAAATAGAACTAATTATCTTTTTTCCCAAGCTCTCCTCTCTCCCTAACTCCTCAATTACCATTAGCACCATCCTCTTCATCACCCAGACCAACCTAGGTGTCATCTTCAACTAATCACACTCTCTCACTCCCCTATATTATAATAAGAGAAACAACAGCAATACTAATCGCTAGAGTTTATATCGTGCCTACTACATATTCCAGGAGCTGTGCTAAGTGCTTTGCAAATATTTTCTGTTTTCACAAGATTTCTGTATACACCTGTCCTCTAACATTGCCTCTACCTTGGTGCAGACCTTAATCACTTCATGCCTAGCCTATTATATTAGCCTGCTAATGGTTCTTCCTGCCCCAAATTTCTCCCCTCTGTGGTCCTTCATTTGTCCAAGTTATCTTAAATCCCAGATCTGACCAAGGCATCCCTGTATTCAAATCAACTCCAGTGGCTTCCTATTGCCTCTAGGATCAAAACCAAAACCCTCTGTTTGGCTTTTATAAACAAAGCCCTTTCCTACTGCCCTGTCTCCCTCTCTCCCCACTCTCAAGTACCCTCATCCCTATTTGTGATGTAGTGGATGCTGATGTTGACCCTGACCAGTCAGTTTTATTGACTCTCCCTATACCTAGAAATCTCTTGTCTTCTCATCTTTGTCTTCTGGCTTCCCTGGCATCCCTCAAGCCTCAGCTTCTTCTATGAGCAAACCCCTTACAACCTCCTTTAATACTAGGACCTTCCCTATGTCATTTCTTATTTACTGTGCATATTTCTTATTTGCATGTTAACCCCTCTCCCCACTAGATTGTAAGTTTCTTGAGAGCAGTAACTGTCTTTTGCTTTTCTTTGTATCCCCAGGGCTTAGCACAGTGCCTAGCACATAGGAGGTGCTCAATAAATATGCTTATAAAAAAAAATTTAAAAATTTGGGAGGGCCGTTAGGTGTCGCAGTAAATAGAGCACTGGCCCTGGAGTCAGGAGGACCTGAGTTCAAATCTAGCCTCAGACACTTAACACAAAAACTAGCTGTGTGACCTTGGGCAAGTCACTTAACCCCAATTGCCCTACCTTCCCCCCTTTAAAAAGCAAGCAAGCAAACAAACAAATAAATATGCTTATGACTAATGACTAGTATCATCTCTTCTATGAGATTACCTTCTATCTACTCTATTTATAATTTATATGTGTGTTGTCTTCCCCCATTAGAATATAAGCTCTTTGAAGGTAGGGACTATCTTATTAAATATTTTTATTTTTTGCTTGTATTTATATCCATCAGGCAGTTAAGTGGTGAAGTGGATAGACTGCCTGGCCTGGAGTCAGGAAGACTCATCTTCCTGAGTTCAAATCTGACCTCAGATACTTACTATCTGTGTGACCCTGGACAAGTCACTTAGTCTTGTTTGTCTCAGTTTCCTTGTCTGGAAAATGAGCTGGAGAAAGAAATGACACACCACTCCAGTATCTTTCCCAAGAAAACTCCAAGTGAGGTCATGAGTGAAATGAGTAAACAGCAACATTTTTATCTATCATTTACCATAGAGCCTGGCTTATAAAGAATCACTAAATAAAGGTTCTCTCTCTCTCTCTCTCTCTCCTCTCTCTCTCTCTCTCTCCTCTCTCTCTGTCTCTCTCTCTGTCTCTCTCTGTCTCTCTCTCTCCTCTCTCTCTTCTCTCTCTCTCCTCTCTCTTCTCTCTCCCTCCCTCCCTCTCTCTCTCTCTCTCTCTCTCTCTCTCTCTCTCTCTCTCTCTCATCTGTTGTGTGGGTACTACCTCTAGCAACTCAGATCACATTCCATTTATTCTTTAGAAAATAATTTTCATGAGTTGCTTTGCCTTCCCCAACTCCCCCTCCCCCCCAACTGATAAGCCATTGGTCAACATGCCTAATGATGAAGCTCTTTGCACTTAGCTAGGCTTGTCCTTAGAATTCTGAAAATTCCAAGTTTATATTCAAATTCCTTCTGTCTTGGGAGTCCCTGACAGGGCCTGTCCAATGCTGAAATAGCCTTCAGGACTCTGGGACCAGTCAGCTTCATGCTGTGGTGAAATATCAAAGACTTTACTATAGAATTATCTTCTGTAGGGGTGGAAATTAGGAAATCAAAGTCTAGTACTATAATGTCTTATTACCCACATGGGATACTACTCTTTGGCTATTGAAGAATGATTAGTTTCATCAAGTTTTGCTATTTTCAGGAACCATTTGCCTGTCTGCCATGTTCACCATCTAACAGCAAGTGATAAGGCTGGTAGTTGAATGAGAATTAGAAATGTTTTACTGCATTGTGCTTCTAAGATTGTTTCTAAATGTGTTGCATTCAAGGTCAGAGTGCTTTTGTCTGGCAGGTCAGGAGAATTTACAAGTTGTTAGGCAGAGTTTCATAGGATAGAACTTCTGGGGACCAAAGGTTCCAGTTTGATGTCAACAAGAATGGGCCTGGAGTTGAAATCTAGGACTATACTCTTTAGATAGTCATATAACTACACCTCTCCTCAATGGAGAGGTGTAGTTAACCCTTCCAACCATATAGCAGAGGAAGTTAACTTGTAGTCTGCTCCAAGGGACTACTGGATAGATTCTAGGGGATCCATGGACTTGGATAGGAAAAAAAAATCTTTGTTTTTATTGACCTCTGACATTTCTTTCCATTATGAATAAAGGTAGGAAACTGCAGAAGTACTTAAACTTCCCCAGGCTGCCAGCCTTTCCATGATACACAAACTCTGCCAAATAGGGTTCTCAACAGTGTTCATTCCAGTTCTTATAACAAAATACTAGGTTAAAAAACAGACCTGGGTTAACGTTTTATCTGGAGGGCTCAAAACGTTTATCCCTCAACTATTTACCTTTTCCTATGGCCTAGCCTGTGTGTCTGGTTTCCTCATTACTCTGTTTCTGTCAATAGCTATAGGTCTAGCCTGAGATAATATAGAAACAAGCCCATTCTGAACTATAATATACTGACATGAAGCTTTGGAACAGCTTCTATAAGTGTCTGGAGAGCTTTTTTTTTTCTTCCAGGAATGATCTGTTTGTGGAGGCTACATGAGGTTCAGGAATTAGTTGTGAACTGATATCATAACTGTTATGGTGAGGCTAACCCAATTTAATACCAAGACTGACTCACCGAATGCCTTTAGATACACAGATTATTCTTGTATCATTTCTAAATAATTGCCCTTTCCTTATGTGAAGTGGCACCCCCCTGTTGTTCATCCAAAATATATACAATTCAAGAAGTTTAGAAGGGGGAGAAGAGTCAGAGGGAGGAAAAAAAATGTCTTCTGCACCCAAATGGAAAATACTGTATTTATCATTTAAAGAAAGGACAAAAACTAAGCTCTGTAAACTATGTGGGTTCCAGTGACAGTAATTATCTGCTCTCCTAGAATGAGTAATTACATTATTCCAAACCCACAGTTAAGTGGTGGTGGTTGTACAGACACATATGAACAGGCTTGCCTAAAGGTACCATGATGCCAGGGAAAATGGAAGAAATAAATGTCTGAGGAAATGAGAGAATTATCTCCACTGATAGAGAATTCATTTTTTTTTCAGCTTGTACCCTCATGAACCGAATTCCAGGCAAACATCCTGTTGTTGTGTCTCCCTAATTAGCAGGATTTTTCCAAAGATGTTTGTCCTCTCAGTCTTTCGGCAGACCATAGACTGATTAAACACTTTCCCTCAAGGCTATATCAATTAGAGGGGAAGAGAAGGTTGAACTGCTGGTCTTGGGACAATATTTACCCTTGGCAACAGTGCTTGCTTGCTTTCTCCTTCTGAAAAAAGGACTCTTTTCCTCATAAAAGCAAGAGAAAATGTATGTCCAAGAGGACATTACGTTCATTTTAATTTAAGATCACATTGCCTGTACCATAGCCAATGCAGCTCTCTCATAATGATCTTTAATAATAATAACAAATAATTCCTCCTTACAGAGTGCTTTAGAGATGCCAAAGCACTTTGCCTTTACATTATGTCTCATGTGCTCTGTACAGAATATCCACAGTGCAGGGATATATCATTTATAGATGTTGTCTTTCTCAAAATTTCCATTCACTGAACTTAAATTTTAAAAGTAAAAAATGTTCAGTTTTCTGAACAAAGAGCAAATCTGATCTTAGATAGGAAGGGAAATAGCAATAATAACTATCATTTTCATAGTATTTTAAGGTTTGCAAAGCACTTCAAATATATTTTTTTATTTGAACCTTATAACAACCCTGTGAGATAGGTTCTTTTTTTTATCTCTATTTTATAGATGAAGAAACTGAGGAAGAAAGAAGTTGCTATCTTTTCTCTGTTGAATATCCAAAATTTATCCTGAATGTCTCTTGTTTGTACATAGTTATTTGCAAGTTGTCCTTTCCATTAGATTGTGAACCCTTTGAAAGCTCTTACTATCTTTTGTCTTTCTTTGTATCTCAGCACTAATTATAATGTCCAGTATGTAGTAGGTACTTAATAAATGTATATTGACTAATGACTTGCCCAGAATCACACAGTTAATAATTGTCAGAGTCAGGATTTGACTCATGTCTTCTTGACTCTAAGTACAACATTCTAGCCAGTGGACCAACTAGAATGAGAACAAGGACTTTTTGGTTCCATCTTGACCTTGGCCTTGCCTAACTTTCAAAATGTTTGGAGATAGACTATAGAGGGGTATGGATTCCATTAACATTGAGGATGATAGCTGATTAATTGGAACAGAAATGGATAGTAAACCAACATAGATAGTATTTGACACATTCTTTTTTTTTTTTTGTCTTTTTGGAGGAGGAAAGGCAGGGCAATTGGGGTTAAGTGACTTGCCCAAGGTCATACAGCTAGTAAGTGTTAAGTGTCTGAGGTTGAATTTAAACTCAGGTCCTCCTGACTCAAGGGCCCAAGTTCTATTCACTGTACCACCTAGCTGCCCTTAGAAGGGCATTTTCATACATCAAAGGACTTGGACATTTTTGAATCAAAGAAGAGGTAAAATAAGATAATTGGAGATGGAGTTCCTGCTCCTGGCTCTGCAACTCCATTCTTGGCTAACCCAAGGTTGCCTGTTTTACTCTTGTATTCTAAGCTGCCCCCCACTTTCCCCTATTTAGGGTGGTGACAGAAATCTTGATCTGCCTCAATAATGCTGTAAGGAATACCACAAGTGAATGATATTATATGCTTCAGGATGCTAAATGAAGAATTTCAGAATTTTAGCGAGCTAGATGTATGTATCCTTACTTTTCAGTCACTTGGCAACGTACACTTCAAAATGGGTAAATTGAAATTGAAATTAGGTAACTTGAAATATCTTGATTTCTTTATAATAGCCATACTCTTGAGAAATCAAGTCAAGGCCAATTTTTGCCTTAAAATGAAACTTGCACCAAAAGAAATATTGAAAAAGCTCCTAAGCTCTGAATTAACCTTCAATAAACATTTCTTAGATGCCTATTATGTGAGAGACGGTGGGATATAGTAAGGTGCACTGGACTTGAAATCAGGAAGATCTGTCTTTGAAGGCTGCCTTATATACTTATTAGCTGTGTTACTGTGGGAAGGTTACTTAACCTCCAAGTCCTAGATTACACAGCAGAAAAAATGGGAATAAGTAAAAGCCCCTGTGTGGGTTGTTCAATCAATCAACAAGCGTTTATGAAATACTCCCTATGTGACAGACAGTATGCTAAGCCCTGGGAATACAAATATAAAGAATGAAAATATCCCTACTTTCATTAAGCTTTTTGAAAACAAGTTGAAAGCACTATATAAATGTAAGCTGCTACTATTGCTGTTGCTGTAAATGCATGAGTGTATAAATGTAAGCTGTTGCTGCTGCTGCTGCTACTATTACTACTACTACTACTACTACTACTACTACTACTACTATTACTGCTACTACTACTATCAGTAGTGGTACAAAGATTAAAATTACATAGTCCCTCACCTTGAAGAGCCTATAGTCTACTGGGCAGATGCCATATATACACAAATGAATATGATACAAGGTAGGGCATGATGCAGACAAAGGACTCAAAGTGCTCTTAGGAAGATTTGAAGAGGGAGAGAAGAATGGTTCTGGATTTGTTAAAGGAATAATGAAATTCCTTTAGATATTTTTTGTCTTCTTGAATTTTAATGAAAAGATTGATTTCTATTCGTTATTTATCTATTGTCGAATTTTAACAAACAGCTGTAGTGATAATTGCTGAATTTCTACTGTATGTTTAGAGAAAACTGTCAATTCACAAACATGGAATTGTGCCATTATCTATGTCTAAGGCATTTTTCTGTAAATATACAGATTTAGTGCTGGTTTTCAATAAATATACAAAGATGCTAATTATCACTAGAACTATTTGTTAAAACTCAAAAATACATAAAAAATAAAGAAAAGGAGTGCCATTTTTTCATTAAAGATCCCCAAATATTTATCTTCCACTGCCTCTCACACAATTTTTCTGAAATTACACTATCATTATCTTGTGTTAACTTTACCTTCAGTTTCTTCTGTCCTTCAAGACTCTGATTTCTCCAGCTCTTGCCTAGTCTGAGCTTGGGCTGCTCTTGTTGTTCAGTCTGGGGGTGGGGGTGGGGGGATTTCTCTCTCTCTCTCCTCCAGGGGCTCTCTTTGAAGTCAGCAGAACCTTGGTGGGCTGTTGGGGGGAGATAAGGACCATGAGAACAGTCCAAAGGAGTGCATTTCACAGCATTCCTCATGATATCGCTGGGGTTTTAAATTTCTCTTCTTTCAGTAGTCTTTAGATAGCCCCTCAACAATGATTTTGTCTACAACATGCACTGACAGAAATGCTGGGGATTGACAGCAAATGCCTTGCCTTACCTACGATATGGCTTTCTGTGAAAAGATAACGTGATGGGATAGATGTTTTTACAATATGTCAGAGATCTTGGCTGGCTTCAGAACAAGTCTGCAGGTAGACAAAACCTATTGGTCAAATTACTTTGGGCTGCACTTATAGACCTAGGGAAGGTGAGAAATTCACATAATGGGCAGTGTTCGATATGGGATCCTCTCACGAAGGAGTAATGATAATGGAAAATAATAATGGTGGTCACTAGCATTTATATAATGTTTTAAAACCTGCAAAGTATTTTATATATTATCTCATTTGAGCCTCACGACAACCCTATAAAGCAGGGGATATTAATACAACCATTTTACAGCTGAGGAAATTGAGCCTGAGAATGGTAACCTTTCCCAAGGTCAAAAAGCAAGTAAGTGTCTGTGGCAGAATTCAAACTCAGGTCTTCCTGACTCCAACACCAACATTATGCACAGCACCACTTTGTGGCTCTGTTCAAATATTATCACTGTTATGAAACAAGTCAATTCTTTGAGAATTTTCCTAAGTGACAAACATTTCTGACCTTCCCATCACCTCATTTTCTTTTGGGAAGCAGGTAAGGTACAAAATATGTCATTTCAGTATTTCAGAAGAGCCCATTGGTGGAGTACCCTCCTTTCCCTCTGTTGGTTGTAACTGCTTTTTGCTTAGAAGGTAGATTTGATCCATTGCCTGGGTCCAAATAATTCATCACCACGTAGCCAACTGTCTGTTGGTGAGTCCATCTAATCCTACTTCACTGGACTCATGTTAGGAGAACAGAACATACATTTGAGCACCATTCTGCACTGGGTATTTTTCCAGCTTGGCTGGTCTGCCATAGCTTTGATCTTAAACCACAGTTCACCTCTAGACCATGGAGTTTGTTGTTTGACTTTTGTTCCCAAAAAGGACCATGACATCAGAAGAAAGATGTCATGACTTGCAGGTGAATTGGATTTAAGTGAGGGAGAACTGTGCAAAGTCACCATTCTCACTCTCTGCTCTGGAGCCATCTACGTCTAGTGTCAAGATATAAATTAGGGGGGCTGCTTGGTGGCACAGTGAATAGAGCATCGGCACTGAAGTCAGGAGGACCTGAGTTCAAATCTGTCCTCAGACACTTAACACAAAAACTAGCTGTGTGATCTTGGGCAAGTCACTTAACCCCAATTGCCCTCCAAAAAAAAAAAAAAAAAAAAAAAAAAAAAAAAAAGAAATAGATCCCTGTGAGCAGCATATTAATAAAATTAATTAATATCATCTATTAGCAAATTAATTAAATTTATTATTAGAAATAATTTTAGTAATTAATTTACTGAAATTAATACCATTAACAAAACATCTATTTTACATTGTATCATTTACTTATTTTGTGAAACATTTCCTGTTTACAATTTAATATGAACCTGTTCAAACTAAAGAGTATTAGTGTCAATTTGACATCTCTGAACTAAATGATCTTAGCCAAGTCATTTAACCCCTTAGTCCTCAGATTCCTCATCTGTAATATGAAAAAGCAAAGGTTTATTTCTAAGATCATACCTGCTCTAAATTTCTCACTACAAGAAAGTTGGGGCTATATAGAAGACTCAAAAAATTGAAATGTTCTGTTTATTTCAACAAACCATGGAGTAGGACTTTAGTGGAGGATAAATCCTGAATGAATAATTAGTTTCCCTATTGCCATTCATACTCTGATATCACTACACAGTTTTTGATTATCACTGCCTTTTGACTTGCTTTTATTACGAGAGGCAAAAGCCATCTTAAAGCTGGAGTAATGAGTTGATTCTTTATACCCTCCATAAAAACAGAAAACCCATTTTCAGAAAATGCTTGATAAAGTAATTTTGAACATGAACACAACATGGTAAAGTGGAAGGAGTGTTGGATTTGAAGTCAGATTTGTTGAAATCTTGACTCTGTCACTAATTTCCCATTGTTTTTTGTATAAGTGGCTTAATTTCTCTGAGCTTCAATGTCCTTATTTGTAAAATAAAAGAATTGAACTGATTATGTTTGGTGATAACAAGCTTGTATTTTATCTCTTTACTACCAACGATGTGACTGACCTTAAGTGTCTCCTTATAGAAACATTCCCTTCCACTATATTGTTCATAAGTTAAAACAACTGTCACAAGAAAACTTGAATGGAGTTCTGGAGCAAAATCTCAAAAAGTTTCAATATTCTTTAGTCTTTTTAATATTCCATTTATCCTTCATCTCCATAAAGCACTTTTGAACCTCACAGTAATATTGTAGATGAATATTCAGATTGGCTCCTACTTTTGTAGTGGGCATTATTAAGCCTGTTTACAGAGAGCAAAGCTCAATTTAAAATCAAATTATTGATTAAAAACACATAAAATTGATTAATGAACCGTAATCTTTTCTCTCAGCCCAATAATAACCATATGTATTATATACATGTATATATAATATACATATAGACACATACACCACACACATACACAAGCACACACATGAGTAAGTCAGGAACTAAGGTCAATTTAAGCTTATTTCCAAAATATTTTATAAATGCAAACAAAAATTTCTACCTAATGTTGTCTAAACTATGAATATTACATATCCACACAGAGCAATAAGATTGTGTACACATTATACGTGCATGATGTTGATAAAAACAAGAACATTTACCTTAATCAGTGGCTCTTCTGGTCATCAGTTTCTAAATGACTGTGACCCATTCAACAACATATATTTTGGAGAATCAAAATTTCAGGTGAGCCCAAATGCAATAGAGATATGGGACAACTGGGTGGTACAATGGATAGAGAACAGGACTTGGAACCAGGAAGATCTGAGCTCAAATTTGGCCTTAGAAGCTTACTAGCTATTTGACCCAGGGCAAATTATTTAAACTCTCTGTGCCTCAGTTTCCTTATCTATAAAAATGGAGATAATAATAGCACCCCCTTTGCCTACCTTTACCTAATCATGAGAGACAAATGAGTTAACATATGCAAAATACTCTGCAATTCTTGAAGCAATATATAAATGCCAAGTATTGTTATTAGTTATCATGAAGGGCATAAGTAGTCTACAGAAGGAATGGTTTGTGCATGTAAGATATCATCTAAGAAATGTATGATTGGAATTGTTTGGCTCCATAGCACCTAATTACTGTACTGGTACCCAGAGAATGTTAAATGTCCTCGTTACTGGGTGGAGCCTCACTGGAGAATCTATGGGAAAACATGGACCAGAATTATACCAAATGAGAAATGTGAATGTATTGGGAAATACACCACTGGGGAAAATACCTACAATGATGAGACTGTGAATCCATTGTAAAGGTGTTGAATGATTCTTCCTCATATGTCTGATGTTTGGAGAATGCCACAAGAAACCTGTAAGGACACATGAGTGTCTATTTGTGCTTATATGCATACATGTGCTCAATGTGTTTATATGAATGATATTACTGTCACTTCATATTATTTTGATTTTCAGTATTCATGAAAGTGTTTTTTACTCTAATATATAATTTTAGAAATTAAGGTACCATCAGGTGGTGGTAACTGTTTGGTCTTGACCATGTATTCTAACCAGGAAAGTTTTTTCTAGAAGCATGTTTTGCCTGAGATAGAGACAAACATGGCATCTGTACTTTTTTCTTTATTTTTAAATTTTTTTTTTTGCTTTTTGGAGGGCAATTTGGGGTTAAGTGACTTGCCCAAGGTCACATGGCCATTTGTACTTTTTTCAAAAGCAAAAATATAGTTCAGTGGTAAAGCTGAATATGAAGTAGAAGATTTTATGTGAGATTAGAGAATGTCTTAAACATAAATACCCAGATAAAATTTAGTAACTTTATCACTCATCCTTAACTATTTCCAAATAATTTATATATATATATATATATATATATATATACATATATATATATATGTGTGTGTGTGTGTGTGTGTGTGTGTGTGTGTGTTTATGTTGATCAGAATCTTGCTAACTAATCTTGCCCCCTTCAATGTGATGTTCAAATCTTTCTTGGGGCATCTACAGGGTATATATAGGAACTCCAGACTTTTATAGTAAAGCACCCTCTGATCATGATTTTTAGATAATTCTAACATGAATCATCAAAGAGAATGTATTAAATTATCTTCCCAGCATTCTTTTTTTAAATTAAAATTTATGTTTATTTTTAGTACACATCATTCATTTCCACAAGATTTTGAGTTACTTTTTTCTCCCCATATTTCCCTTACCCACCACCCCTACACAGTGATCCTGCTGTATAACCCCTCCCCCACTCTGCTATCTCCCATATACTCCCTCATACCCCCTCCAACTTTCCAGTAGGGCAAGATGGATCTCTATAGCCCGGTGCCTGTATATCCTATTTCCCAGTTGCACGTAAAAGGAAATAATAATAATATTTTAAAAAATATTTGATTTAAAAAATTTGAATTACAGATTCTTTCCCTTCCTCCCTCATCACCCACCCTTACTGGGAAGATAGGCTTGTACATGTGTAGCTACACAAAACGTTTCCATAGTGGATATATTGTGAAAGACTGACTATTTTTCCCTCCATCCTATCCCGCCCCCCACTTGTTCTATTCTCTACTTTGACCCTGTCCCTTTTCAAAAGTGTGTGCTTCTAACTTCCTTCCCCCCAACCAGCTCTCCCCTCCATCATCCTCCCTCTCATCCCCTTCCCCCCTACTCTCCTGTAGGGTGAGATACCTTATTTGGTGTGTATATCATTCCCTCCCTAAGCCAAATTCAATGAGAGTAAGGCTGACCCATTCCCTTTTGCCTCCCTGTTCTTCCTCTCCATTGTAACAGTTTTCCCTTGCTTCTTCTATATGAGATAATTTACCCCATTCTGTCTCTCCCCATCTCCTCTCATTATATTCGTCTCTTACCTTTCAATTTCACCTTTTAAGTATCATCCCTTCCTATTTGATTGGTCCTGTGCCCTCTGTCTATGTATACCTGTAGACATAGATATACACACTCACATATGTATTCATATACCCATATACCCTCCTATATAGACACACACACACACATATATATACACACACATTTATATTCCCTTCAACCATTCTCATACTAAGTTTCATAAGTTACAATTATTGTTTTTCCATGTAGCAATGTAAATAGTTTAACTTCGATAAGTTTCTTATGATTTCTTTTCCCTGTTTATCTTCTCATGCTTCTCTTGCTTTTTATATCTGAATGTCAAATTTTCTCTTCAACTCTGTTTTTTTCATCAAGAATACTTGAAGTCCTCTATTCCCCTGAATGACCATATTTTCCCCTGAAACATGATGCTCAGTTTTGCTGGCTAAGTGATTCTTGGTTTTAATTCTGGCTTCTTTGACCTCCAGAATAGCATATTCCAAGTCCTTTGATCCCTCAGTGTAGAAGCTGCTAGATCCTATGTTATCCTGATTGTGTTTCCACAATATTGCAATATGGCTGCTTGTAATATTTTCTCCTTGATCTAGGAACTTTGAAACCTGGCTATAATATTCCTAGGAGTTTTCTTTTTGGGATCTTTTTCAGGAGGTGATCGGTAGATTCTTTCAACCTCTATTTTGCCCTCTGGTTCTAAAACATCAGGGCAATTTTCCTTGAGAATTTCTTGAAGGATGATTTCTAGGTTCTATTTTGATCATGGCTTCTGGGTAGTCCAATAATTTTTAAATTATCTGTCCTGAATCTATTTTCCAGGTCAGTGTTTTTTCCAATGAGATATTTCACACTGCCTTCTATTTTTTCATTTGTTTGGTTCTGTTTAACAGTATCTTGATATCTCATAAAGTCACTGGCTTCCATTTGGTCCAATCTAATTCTGAAGGAATGATTCACTTCAGTGGGCTTTTGAGATTCTTTTTCCATCCGGCAAATTCAGCTTTTTAAGGCATTCTTCTCCTCTTTTGAGCCTCTTTTGACATTTGAGTTAGTCTATTTTTTAAGGTGTAATTTTCTTCAGTTTCTTCAATCTCTTTTCATGACTTGTATCATTCTCATTTCTCTTCCCAAGTTTTCCTCCACTTCTCTTATTTGGTTTTCAAAATCCTTCTTAAGTTTCTCTATGGCCTATAACCAATTCATATTTTTCTTGGAAACTTTTGGTACAAGAACTCTGACTTCGTTGTCTTCCTCCCATTCCATGCTTTGATCCTTTTTGTCCCCCCAAAATGAATCTAAGGTTTGACTGCTGTGTTTGCTTTGCTTCTTTTGCTTGGTCATGTGGCCATTCAATTACTTGCCTTTTGAGCTTTTTGCCACAGTAGAACTCTGCTTCCAGAGAGGAGAGCTTTGTCCCAAATTGTTGGGGTTTACACAGCTGCCAGAGCTATTAGTTGGCTGCTCTCCCTGAAGCCTCCACTGGCTCTTGCACCTGGTCATGCACCCCAGGACCTCCACCCTAGACAGCAATCCACATCCAAGTAGGTTAAAGCAAGAGTGATTACCCCTCTGACTGGTCACTTGGTCCCCCTATGATCTTCAGGCCAGGAGCTCTGAAGCAGCCACATGGAGGCGGATGCATGGCCACCTCCACTCAGCCACTTCTCCCTCCAGGGGCAGGGGCTGGACTGCACTCCTAGATGCCCTGTTCCTAATATCCACTGACCTCTCACTTTGTCTTTGGCATTTATGGGTTGATAAATCTGGAAACCACCACAGCTGCTGGTGATCCACTCTCCCAAAGTGCGCTACAGGGTCAAGACCAACCTGAGGCTAAAACCTAGGGCTCATGTGGTGCTCCCAGTGCACTGCAATGGACTTTTCCTGCCTGCCTGTTGGACTGCCTTCAGCAGGAGTTTCTTTCTCTCTCTCACTTTGTGGGTTTCTTAGCTCTAAAGTTTGTTTAGAGTCATTGTTTATAGGTATTTGAGGTGGTTATGGGGGGAGAACACAGAGTTTGCCTGCTTCTATGCCGCCATTTTGGTTCAGGCCCCTCATTTCCCAGCATTCTTGATCAATTCTCTAAACTGTAAGAGAGATTGTTTTCTTTTTTCCTACCTGGCTGAAGAAAAATAAGAGAGAAAAATAGTAACTACACATTTAGAACTAGAACTATAGACAATTAAGTTATTTGCAGTCAGAAGTAGGTTATTATCCACTTTACTCTTAAAGAAAAATAAAGCATCCTCTTTCCCCAAGTCTTTCTTGAAGACAGATAAGCATCTGGGCAAACAAGTCATTTTAAAAAAAACAGTCATTTTTTTCTTAGTTATACCCTAGCAATAGCTACAAATAATTTACCTTGGATAAAAATATTTCAAAATCATTTCACAAAATATTTTAAGCAAAAAGAGAAAGAGACAGAGAGCAAGACAAAGAGACAGAGACAGACAGACAGAGACAGAGAGACAGAAAGAGGTTGTGAGAGAGAAGAGGGATACAGAGAGGGAAGGGGGGAGACAGAGAGACAAAGAGAGAGACAGAGAGAGACAGACAGACAGAGACAGAAAGACAGAGAAAGAGAAATGGAACAGTTAGGAAAACCAGAAATCATTATTTTCTAATAGAAATATTCTACTATACAGACTCATATAGATTTTAATTGAAATCTATATAGATTAAAGGTAGAATCACAGTTCCAAATGCATAAGATTATACAACCAATAAGTTTCTAAAGTAAGATTTGAACGGACGTCTTCCTGGGTTGCAAGTCCAACATTCTATCAACTATGATGCACTACCTCTGCTATTAGAAAGGTATTTCTATTCAAAGAATAATTGATGTAGAGCTAATGGGGATATTGTAGTTTATTTAGTCCAACCTCTTTTTAATACTATTTGTTATATTAAATGACTTTCTAGAATGGGAAAAGAAAGGGATGTCAGGACAAATTCTGGTGATATAAACAACAAAATATATAGATATTTTTTTAAAAGATCTCGTTTTCATATTTTATATTTAAGTTTTGATTTTTCAATAAGTTACTTGGGGAGAGAAGGACAAAGTTATATTTATTTCTATCTCTGGCAAGTTATGTCTATAACATCAGAATAACTCATTGAACCATGTGTTTGTGATCCTAGCTAGAATCACCACCTCTCAGTGGTAATGTGCCATAATTATAGGAAAAGTACCTAAAAGGAAAAAAAAAACACAGTGGTTCTTCCTCTTACATATTTGTCTTTGACCTTTTTGCTCACAGAAAGACAATCTGTCTATTACCTGCCCCCTGGTTTGTCAGCTGATATTGTTTCCAAGGGGTCTATAGCCACACTCCCTTATTTGAAATGATGCTTCAGCTTATCCTCAAAGCATTTGGTGATTGACATAACAATGGTTCACTGGCAACCTCTCAGCTCATTGCATGTCTTAACTTGAATTATAACATCTAGATTCCTCCCTCCTTGCCAATCCCCCCACCCCTGGAACATATTTAATCTATTTGTGTCCCTTAAATAGGACATTTTGATGAATTCATTACTAATCTCCCTAGAGTCAAAATATAATGCCAATGTATTATAGATGTTTTTACAGTTGTGTAGGCCAAACATGGGCAATATTTCATGTGGCTGAACTTTAGACTTTAAGTATACTGCATCATTGTGCCAAACACAGCATACGGTGGTATTTAGAGTCCTAAATTTATAGCGGGAAGGGACCTTTGAGGTCTTCCATTAGTGTTGAATGATCTCATAAATCCATTTTAACATAGTGTAAAAGAGGCTGTGTATCTAGCATGCCCCAAACCCCACCCCTTAGCTCAATTCCCATGAATATATCCTGTGAGTATGAGTGTACCATCTATGTTCCATGGTCCCAAGTCAAGGATGCAGACAGAGCCCTCATGCCAAAGAAGATCTCATGTTGCCTTAGTGCTGAAACGGAGTACTCTGGGCAAGTTTCTCATCTAAAAATATGGCTACATGGTAGCCCAGGGGCATGGCTATCTTACCACCTTGGAGGAATAGTGTGTTCTTGGATTTAAAAAAAAAGTTGTATTACATAGCTCTCTCAAGTATTCTGATAATCAATTACAGGACATGTGATCTTGTATGTGGAAATACTCAATCCCTTTTGTTGTGGTTGGTCAGTCAGTCATCATAATTGAATTACCATCTTTTGCCAGAAGTAAGGACCATGGTCAGTGACAAATGAAGAGGAAGACCCAGTCCCTATTCTGGAGCAGCTGTCATCTAATGTACATGGAATCTGGGCTCTATCATGTTAACTCCAGGGGATCAGCTCCATGGAGAGTTCATGAGCTGGCTTTGTTTTAGCTTGGTATTGTGTGTGTGTGTGTGTGTGTGTGTGTGTGTGTGTGTGTGAATATTCATTTGTTGTCAACGGAGTTACTGTGTAGCTTTTGAAATTTCTTCTTCTAAATCTTGAGAGTTTATCAGGCCAGACCTGTCAAGGGGAATTTGATGTTTTCAGCAGCTTCTCAGTCAATCTGACACAAGCATAGAAGCTGTCAGTGAACAGTTGATACCCTTTGTTGAACATGTAACCATTACTGAATCACTCGCTGACCCACTGAAATTACAAGCTCATGTTCAGGGTCTGAGCTGAAGTTCCTGCCACTGTACAAATAATGCCTGTTAGGGGCATGTGTTGCTGCCATTTCACTCCTAACATGTCTTTGAGCTGGGCTGGGCGGGCTATGGACCTTGCAGATGCTGGCTAAAACCTCATTCTTCATGCCCATCGAGAATCCATTGATGGATAGCACTTCATACAGAGCCTAGTGCTTTTAAAAAGCCCTTCAACCCCCCCCCCCCTCCAATATCACAAAGGTCTTCTTTGCTGTGAATACTGACCATTCTTTTCTTTCGGCCTCTTGATAATGTTATCTTTCAAATGAGCCATCTGGATTTGAGAGAGAAAGATTGACATATTATCATCACCCAACAAAAGACTATGTCCTTCCGTGGGTCCTCAGGCTTTGCTGTTTATTAGCTATAAGCTAGACAGACGTGCATAGAGTGCATAGAGTCCACCTCTACATGAGTGGGCAGGGTGGGGAATCTGAGTGTGGACTGAATAGTCTTTGTGTGAGCTCTGCTCCTCCTCCATCCTCAGGCAGCTTGGTAGAATTTTAAAGGATATCTCTGGGCTTACAATATTTTTATCTTTTTCAAAACTTACATTCAGGGATCCCCAGAGTCTGACTCCAACCTCCTGCCTTGTCTTATTTTACACAATTCCCCTTTTATGCACTCTAGCTTCAAGTTACTGGCTATTCCCAATAGGATGTAAACTTCTTGCAGGTAAAGATTGTTTCACATTTGTACACATGCCCCCAGTATCCAACTCAGTGCCATATACAAAAAAAGTTTTTACTAAATAAATATAGGTTAATAAATTAGAGAATATAAACTCCTCATTAATAGGAATTCTTTTATTTTTTGTGCTTGTATCCTCAGCACCCAACTCAGTGCATAGCACATAAGTGTTTGACAGATATTATTGATTGGCTAATCGATCTCATTTTAATTTCTTTTGTCTCTGTTCCTAGTACATTTTTTGGTTGTTTAGTCATATTCAATTCTTCATGACCCCATTTGGGGTTTTCTTGGCAAAGATATTGGAATGGTCCTCCATTTGAAAACAAGGAAACTGAGGTAACCTGGGTTAAGTGACTTGCCCAGGGTCACACAGATAGTAAATGTCTGAGGCCTGATTTGAACTCAGTAAGATGAGTCTTCCTGAATTCAGGCCTTGTGCTCTATCCATTGTGCCATCTAGCTGCCCATTCCTTGTATATATCAACCCACCTACGGTTTGGCTTAGTCTGACTTGGGCCAGTATCCTGGTAGTTTAGGTCTGATATATAAACAAAATGAGACTTAGAAGTCATTCTTTTTTTTTTAACAAAAAGAGATTTGCTTAGCCATAGCAGAAGAAGGATGTTCAACACGGAGAGGCAAGAACACCTTTAACTGATTCAGGTGAGGAAACTCTGTTTCCTGAGTTGCTCATTGCCATCAAACATCAGAGAACTTCCTGGGGCTGCTTTGTACTAAGGAAATCAGCAAGTGATGTCAATAGCCTGAACCTTTAGCCCACTAAGCTAACCATGATTTCAAGATGGTCTTAGTAACTTTTTTATTTTATTTTATTTTTTTTTCTGTTTAAACAAATGCTTTATTAACTTCTGTTTTACATCATTCATTTCCACCAGATTTTGAGTTACAATCATTTCCCGCCCCCCCCTCCCCGTTTTTCCCCTACCCACCCTCCCAGAACAGCAGTCCCGCAAGACATAGCTTCCTCCAATCTGCTCTCTCCCATATCCTCTCCCACACCCCCTTCGACCTCTCCATTACAGGAAGGTGAATCTTTGTGTCCCGATGCCTGCATATCTTATCTCCCAATTACAAGCAAAAGAGTATTAATAATAGTATATATATATATATATATATATATATATATATATATATATATATATATATATATATGAAACATTTAATGTTACGACCTCGAATTTCAGATCCATTTCCTTCCTCCCTTGTCACCCATTCCTTCTTGGGAGATAAGTAATTCAGTATATGTTGTACATGTCTAGCTATGCAAAACATTATCATAGTAGATATATTGTACAAGGCTGCTTATAATTCCCTCCCCCTCATCCCACCCCCTACCTGGTCCATTCCCCACTTGATCCTGTCCCTCTTCCATAGTGGGTACCTCCAACCTCCCCTCCCCTCAAGGATGCCCACCTATCCATCATCCCTCCTTTCATCCCCCTTCCCCCCATTCTGCTGTAGGTTGAGATGTCTCACCTAGTATGTATGTCATTCTCTCCCTGAACCAAATTCAATGAGAATGTGGTTTCGTCTTTTTGCCTTCCCATTTTTCCCCTCCCCTGCAACTACTTCCCCCTGCTTCCTCTACATGAGATAAGTTTACCCCACCCTGTCACTCCCCATCTCCTCCTGCCACTTTCCTTTCTCACCTCACAACTTCACCCCTTGAGTATCTTCCCTTCCCAACAAATTCAACCTATGCCCTCTATCCATATATAACTGTAACCATATACACACACATTCACATATGTATTCACATGACCATACACCCTTCTTCCATTATTTTCATAGTGAGAAAGATTTCCTCAGTCACAGTTATTGTTTTTCCATATAGGAATGTAAATAGTTCAACTTTGATAAGTTCCTTTTGATTTCCTTTCCCTGATTACCTTCTCAGGCATCTCTTGCTTCTTGTGTCTGGATGTCAAATTTTCTATTCAATTCTGGTTTTTTCCTCAAGAATGCTTGAAAGTCCTCTATTCCACTGAATGACCATATTTTCCCTGAAACAAAATACTCAGTTTTGCTGGGTAGGTGACCCTTGGGTTCATTCCCAGTTCTTTTGCCCTCTGGAATATCATATTCCATGCCCTTCGATCCCTCAGTGTAGAAGCTGCCAGGTCCTGGGCTATTCTGATTGTGTTTCCACAATATTGAAATTGTTTCTTCCTGGCTGCTTGTAGTATTTTCTCCTTGATCTGGGGATTCTGCAACCTGGCTATAATATTCCTGGGAGTTTTCTTTTTGGGATCTTTTTCAGGAGGTGATGGGTGGATTCTTTCAACCTCTATTTTGCCCTCTGGATCTAAAACATCAGGGCAATTTTCCTTGAGAATTTCTTGAAGGGTGATTTCTAGGTTCTTTCTTTGATCATGGCTTTCAGGTAGTCCAATAATTTTTAAATTGTCTCTCCTGGATCTATTTTCCAGGTCAGTGGTTTTTCCATGAGATATTTCACATTGCCTTCTAATCTTTCATTTGTTTGGATCTGCTTAACAGCATCTTGATTTCTCATAAAGTCATTAGCTTCCATTTGCTCCAGTCTAACTCTGAAGGAATGAATCTCCTCTGAACTTTTGAGATTCTTTTTCCATCTGGCAAATTCGACTTTTTAAGGCATTCTTCTCCTCATTGCCCTTTTGGGCCTCCTTTGCCATTTGAGTTAGTCTATTTTTTAAGGTGTTGTTTTCCTCAGTCAGGCTGTTGACCTCATTTCATACTTTTCCTGCATCCTTCTCATTTCTCTTTCCAATTTTTCCTCCACTTCTCTTATTTGATTTTTAAAGTCCTTCTTAAGGTCCTCTATGGCCTGCAACCCGCTCATGTTTTCCCCTGGGGCTTTTGGAGCAGGACTTATGACTTCATAGTCCTCTTCCCGCTCCATGCTTCGGCCCTCCTTGCCCCCAAAGTAGGAGTCTAGGGTTGCATTTTTCTCTTTAATTTGTTTCCTTTGTCTTGGCATGTTGCCACTTAATTACTTGACTTTTGGGCTTGTTGCCACACTATGGCTTTAAGGCCAGATAGAGGAATTTTTGTCCCAAACGTGTGGGGCACAACTTCTGTTTCTGGCAAGCTGGAAACCCACCCACAACCTCCCCCCCCCAGATCACAATCCAGATCCAGGGAGGTTAAAGCAAGAGCGATTACCCCCCAAGACTGATCACTGGATCTCCCTACAGTTCGCAGGCCAGGAGCTGGAGCTGCCTCTGAAAACTACAAAATGGCATGTCTCCTCAGAGGCTTCTAGCCCCCAGGGGAGGAAGCTGACACATTCCCCAAATACTGGTCCCAAAGTCCATAGGGCACTAATCTCTCACTTTGTCCGAGGCGTTTCTATGTAGATAATTCTGGAATCGCTACAGCTGCTGGTGTTCTGTGGTCCCTCTAGCTGGCTGCTGGCCCAACTGCCCTGGGGCTAAAACCATGACTCAGGCGGACCGGATCTGTTCTCAGCTCCCCATGCTCTGCACTGCACACTGCCGCCTCCCAGACCGCTGCGCTGGTCCTTCCTGCAGGGCTGCTGGGCTGTCCTCAGCAGGAGGTTAGCTTCTCTGTGTCGTTCTGTGGGTGCTGGGGCTCCAGAAGTTGTTCAGAGTCCCCTTTTACATAGTTTGGAGGAAATCTGGGGGCAGAGTGGCTTGGACGCGCTGTTTTTACTCCTCCATCTCTGGTCTTAGTAACTTTTAAGAAAAACTTAGCCTAACTTGCATGGGAAGAAGAGCTAAGATATTGCTTCTAGTGTTTCCTTCCATGTCTCCTCCTTCCGAAAATTTTCTTTTCCTTCTAAGCCAAATAGAAGTGCCATCATATTCCTAAAACCTTCCTTGATTGCCCCAACTAGAGACAAACCTTTCCTTCCTGATTGTTTTATGCTCTTTTCTTTGATTTATCTTTTGTTTAAAATCTATGTGCTTTATTGGTGCAGCGAAGTGGTGCAATGGATAGAGTGCTGGACCTCAAGTAAGGAAGACTCATCTTCCTGAGTTCAAATCTGGCCTCAAACCCTTCTTAACCATGTGACCTTGGGCAAGTCATTTAAGTCTTTTTGTCTTGTTCCCTCATCTGTACCATGATCTGGAGAAGGAAATGGCAAACCACTCCAGTATTTTTTGCCAAAAAAACAGCAAATGAGGTCATGAAGAGTCAGATACAACTGACTGGAAAACAGCTGAAACAACACTTCTGTTTAGAAAAAAAAAAAAGAATTACTCCATACCTTCTACTATCTAGATAGTATCTTACGCAAGAATCCTTGTCTGGTCCAGTAGGGCACTGATTCATCAAGATCCTTATAACTCTGTAAAGGCTATAATGTAACATGCATGTAAAGGCTGAAGTGAGATCCTTCCACTTCTTTATCTTAAGAAACCTATTTTTTTCCAAAGTACAGCTTCAGTGTTTTTCCTCACCTCCCCCTATCTCCAAGTTACTGGTGCTCTCTCCTTCTTGAGATTACTTTGTATACATTTTTGTAGCAATGCTTGCATGTATAGACCAAATTGACTTGTAGGTCACTCCATGGTCTGGTACATGTCTAATTTTCATAGTATCATTTGAGTTTTATCAAGGGGTATATTTGGATATTTTCTTTTTTATCAGGCAACCTTACCACAGTTGGCTAAGTATTTATTAAATATTTGAAGAAAAAGAATATGATTAAATATTAAAATTGTTGAATTTTATTTAATCTAATTATAAAGTTTATTAACAAATGCAAGAGAAAATAAAACAAGCAGATAATTATTTACTATATTTTGGCTATGAGAAAGATCATGGACAGAACTACCTCACGCCATCAATATAACAGAAACATAATTTCATCTTGTTCACTGATGAAAGTCTCTTAAGAATCCTATTCATGCTGCCCTTCAAGATAAAAGTTTAAATTCAGTCTCTCAGAAAAGAAGTTATATTGGTATTTTTCTTTAACTGTCACAGAAACCAACCTTTCCAGAATATACTGTAAACTGTCAGTTTCCTCATAGACTCCATAAACTTTTCTTTGTAGTTTTCCCTCCTGATATGAGCTGAGACAGTTTTTACAAAACAAAAAAGTTGCTTTGAATCTTCCCCCCCCCCCCGTCTTTTCCATAGTTTACTTCATTAATCATCATAGATCAAAAATTTTAAAAAATCACTCCTTGGAGAGGAGTATCTCATTGAAGAACATTTATAATCCTACTTCAAACTGTCCATCCCTATTCTCTTTTCTGCAACATTCCATTTGCTCTTAAAGATACAATAACTGTATCTACAGTTTCTGTAGGAGGGATTAGTAAAACAGGTGTTACATTTCTACTCATCAAAATTTTTAATTCCTTTTAAAATTATTTAAGGGTACTTCAAATCCACATTAATATTGTATTCACTTAATAAATATTTCCTGAATTGAATTGTTCATTGAACTCTTCTAATTCTTGGAATTTAGAGATGGAACCTTAAAGGTTATCTCATCCAATGCTCTCATATTGCAGACAGGTGGGGATGCAATTAATGGAGCACTAGAATTGGAGTCAGACTTAGTTCTAAAACTAACTATGGGACCTAGACCAATTCATTCAATTTCTTTGACCCTCAGTTCATGTTTACATAGAAAATGAGCATAGTAGTGTTTGTATTGCCTACTTCATAACATTTTGAAGAAAATTGTTTATAAGCTGGAAAACACTGATAAACTCCAGTTATTATAATTGCTCTTATGAGGAAATTGAGATCCCGATAGGTTACTAGAATGTATTTCTGAGGAACCTTTGGGTTCTGCAGAGGCACACTAGGGTTCTGTGGGGTTGTCTTGTCAATGGAATTAGGGGTTAGCTATCAGAGAAGAATGATACATGGCTCAGGGGCAGAAGAACAGTCAGGTATGCAGGGTACTGGAGGATTTGCTAGAATAATGTACCCAGACTGTGCAGAATATCTGGGGCAGGGCAAAGTTTATTGCATTGTTATGCCAGTCAAGATATTTGTGAGAGTTAGAAAGAGAGAATAGCTCTGGTGTATCTTTGATTAAAACAGCTATGACATGTTAGGGAGTAGAAAGAGTATGGATGAATGTAAGTGAGGAGTCTCTGGGAGGCTTAGATGGATGTTGCAGGAACATGATGTTCAAGTCTTGACTTTTCTTCCTTGTGTTGTCATTATGGTGGGTTTGGGATGTTCTTAAATGTCTGTATGTATTCAGGGTCATGTATTAAAGCTGACTCTGAGCTCACACATTATTGTTATTCTGTTTTCAGTCGTGTTTGATTCTCCTTGGTGAAGATAATGAAGTAATTTGCTATTTCCTTCTCCAGATCATTTTTACAGATTAGGAAACTGAGGCAAACAGGATTAAGTGACTTGCCCAAGGTCACATAGCTAGTATGTGTCTGAGGCTGTATTTGAACTCAGAAGAGAAGCTTTTCTGACACCAGGTCTTGAACTTGATCCATTGTACTACTTATTGTCTTGAACTTACAAACAGCAGAAAATGAATTGGGGCCTTGATCTATAATGTATTATACTGTTTGAGTTCAGTCTGTTTAATCTCTTTCCGAGGATGTGTTTACTAGGTACTAGGATGTATCATTAAATATTTTTGTGAAACTAGGAAATTTGTATATAGTTTAACATTGTCTGAAGATTTTTTATTGATATATTTCATTTCAACCCAGCAACTTCTCAAGAAGCATCAACATACCATTCCCTCAAAAATATATTCCCTAAAATGGTTTAGCAAAAATGCATGGTAGTTTATGTCATTTCCCACTTCTGTAATTTACCAAATGTTAACAGAAAGGAAGAATATGTGCTTTACTTTTAACATTGTCATGCTAATGTAGCACTTTTTCTGGACTACTTCCTCCATTAGCACTTGGGTTAATGGGTCAGGTTTTTATGGGGCAGCTGCTACCTTGGGTTGTAGGGTCCCCCTTCTGTGGCCATATTACTTAAAGTATAGCTTATGAATCATCACTAGTGTTCTTCCCATTAACAGCCAGCCATTAGATATAATTAGCTTTTAGGCAAAGGCATTTACTAAGATAGAATAATAAAAATAGCAACTATACAAAGTCCTCTTAAAGTGAGAGCTCATTGTCCAACAAATATACACATGGATAGAATGGGTATAAACATAGAGTACCATTAGGGAATACGTGTGTCCAAGGCTACCCACTGCTTCAGCACTACTAGGTATAAGAGTTATCTTAGGAGGATGACTGGTTCACCCTTTTATTTTTACTGCTGTATAGTTCATTTTGTGGCAATTTTCTGTCTGTGGAGGAAATCTGGAGAACCTGGAAATTTCTGACCTACATCTTCCCAGATGTAGATATGATATACATCTTCCCAGAGTATACCCAGTCCCAGAGTCCTTTCTTATCTTGAGCAGTCTCTCTGGAGTTCAACTCTTGTTTGCCAAGGCTGACCCTTGAATCCATAGCTGGCTTTCTTCTCTCCTGCCAGGGGTCGTGCTACTTGAAGCAAATTCTGGCCTCAAGTCACAGTCTTTCTGTATCTATATCTCTCTATAGTGTGTCTCTTCTCCTTTAATTATATCTCAAATTCTCTCAAACTGAGAACGATTCTTGGGTAGACTGTCCCTTCTGGACCATAGCTTCACTGCGGACAAGAGTGTCACAGAAGAGGAAATCCTCTCCTTTCCCCTAAGAAGTGGTGAGCTATATTCTTTTCTCTGTGCTGACTCCCAAGCCCAAATATTTAATTTTTTAAAATCCTGAAAAGACATGGACCATTTTTTTTTGCTTTGTCCTTTTCTGATTCAGAGATATTCATACCTATTAATGGAGTAATAGAATGTTAAAATTCTGTTCATATATTTAAACCTTATCATCTATGATTATATCTTTTGATTATATTAATGGAGGTGGAGGTGGGGAGAAAACCAAATCCTTTCCCCTTCCCTTTACACTAAAATTGTCCCCCATTTTAACTGAGTTTTGTCACCTTAATGCCATCTTTATTTGCCTTATTTTAGTCATATGTACATTGGAGTTGGTGTTTTGTTTTGTTTTGTTTTGTTTTTTGAGGTAGGGGGAGGGCTTTGTGTCCAAAACTTTTTGTGTTTCTCTCCACTTTTCACCTTTGTCATATTTTTTGTTCAAGTATAGCGCCAACACGATATTCATAGTGCCTATGGCGTTTATGAATATCCTATCGTAATCCTGAACCACAAAATATAATAAACTCTACACATGGAAGGCAGAACCAAAACATTTATTCAAACACCAGAAATCCAAATCCATCAAAGCAACAAAGAAATCTATACATGGTAACAATGGAGGGGGCACCTCTATCCCCAACCCTTCTCCTTGCTAGGGTCTTCCCACAAATGAAAACTCACAACTTGCTGCCTGCTTCCTCTCTCTCTCTCTCTCTCTCTCTCTCTCTCTCTCTCTCTCTCTCTCTCTCTCTCTCTCAGATCTAACTACCTTCTCCTGGCCTCTGCTCCACCCATTTGGCAAGCTCCTCCTACCACAAACTCATGCCTCAGGTTTCCACATGACTCAAGCAAGTTATATGGGCCTATTAATGTATGGGAAAGATCTTCCCATTAAGAAAAATACATTAACAATACAATGAGTAGGTCCTTTTCCCTTAAAAAAGATTTCTTTTGGGTACAGAACTAGTAGTGATACTACTGGATCAATTGCTCAGTTTGATTGCCCTTTGGACATAGTTTCAAATTGCTCTCCAAAATGACCACCCTCTCTCTTAAGTTAGTTGCTTTTGTTTATAGAGACCTCTTTTTCCTTTTTGTTTTTTCCTTTTTTTTTTTTTTGGAGGGCAACTGGGGATAAGTGACTTGCCCAAGGTCACATGACTAGTTTTAAGTGTCTGAGGCCAGATTTGAACTCAGGTTCTCCTGACTCCAGGGCTGGTGCTCCATTCACTGTGCCACTTAGCTGCCCCAACTTTCCCTTTTTTTCCATGCTTGGATTTCATTCTTAAGTTTTTCAGTCCATCCCTGTTTGTATTATCTCTGTCATTCTCCTTTTCAGTTTATTTTATTAAGATTTTCCACTATCTGTTCTATGCCATACATTTGTTTACCTTTTTGAATTATTTTTAAAGAGCTCTAATTTACCTCCTAATTGTGTCCTTTTGATTATTAATTAAGTTTCTCATGTAATCTAGAGTTTCTTTTGATTGCTTCATTTGTATTCCTTGGAGTATAGTTGTTATTAGTGCTGTTAGCATTGGTAGTTCCTTGATTTTTTTTAACCTATGGTAATTACTCATTTTATTGGGGCCTCTTTTTGATTACATTTTTCTTTGGTTTCTCCTAGTTTTTCTGTGAGGTTTCCCTTTAGGGATTTTTCTTTTTACTTTTCTTTTTGTTGTTGTGGCTGTTTTAGATTATTTTATTTTATTATATTACTAGGGCCTTCCTTGTTGTTTTGATGGGAATACATAAGTGAGACAATAAATGTTTATTAAGTTCCTACAATGTTCCAGGTACTGTGCTAAGTACTGGCAATACAAAGAAAGGTAAAAGACAGACCCTGGCTCTCAAGGAGCTCATAATCTATTGGGGGAAGACAACATAAAAAAGAAGCTGAAGAGAGCAGGAGGGTACCAGATGTATGAGTATGATGAAGCCCTGTAGCCAGGTGTGAAATGATAAACTCACTGTCTGTAATAGTAAGGGGAATTCGAAGATCTTCCCTGCCCCTTAATAAGCCTAAGGGAATTTAAAGGCCTTCCCTGATTTGAAAATATTCTCTGCCCCCAACAGGCTAAATGTAATCACATGGGGCCTGAAGGGGGAGGAGTTTGCCAAAGGGTAAAGAAGAGCCCACAGGAAGTTGGACATGGTTGGGAGAAGAGAACAAATTGAGGGAGACAGGCTTGTGAGTAAATATTGGTCTTGTATAGGTTGTGGGAAGGCTAAAGGATGCTATGTTGTGGTGCATTAACTTCTATGTTGCTATGATGGATTTGATTTCCTGGTGTTGGGATTTGGTTTTCTGGTGTCTAAATAAATGTTTTGCTTCTGTCTTCTATATGGAGAGTCTGTTATATTTTGGTGATTGAGCACTATGCAGGTATATTTATAGTGACCATTGATGCTATGAATATTGCATTGGTGCTACACTGCCCTGAACCTTTTCTTTCAATGGAGGATCTGCAAGGACCTCTCCTCCAATGTCTACCCTCAACCTTCTCAAATCAGAAGAAGCAAGGGGTTGCAGGGTTAGGGATTATTGAGGAGGTGTGAGAATGAGTTGATGTAATCTTGCAGGGAGATTTATTTCTGGAGATAATTAGAAAGTCCAAGGGAGCAACCAGATGGGAAATGAAGGAAATGGAGCTTTGATGTAACCATTCATCCAGTTACCTTGCTGAAAGTTCCCTAGGCTATTATATTTGTTTATTTTACAGTTGGCAGGGACATGGGACACTACCCAGTCCATCCCCTTATTTTACAGATTATAAAAGTTTAGTCTAGAATAATAAAATTATTTTCCCTACCATCATATGGGTAGTTAGCAGCAAATGTGGAGCTACAGTCTGAGTTTTTCAGTGCCTCACTTGAATAATTAGTGGTTCTTGTTTTAAAATTTAGCTGGATAAGGGACAACATGAAAAGGAATGAATGGAATTATATTCTAAGTATTACAATAGCCATCACTGGTCTTCCTATCCTGATACTTTTTTATTGTTGTTATTTCTTTCCTTTCTACTTAATCCATAGTATACAAATCGTTATTCGTTCTGCTTTATTATCCCATGCCTTGTACAGAGTCATAGAATGTGAAAGCCCCTTAGAGAACTTTTTGATTAAAACCTTTGTAGGTGCAGATTTTTTTTTACATAGCCCAGAACACCGGTAGGCACTAGCTACTCTCATATCTCATCCTCAGAAGACACAATGCTCAGAACAGACACAATCACCAGTGCAGTTGGTGCCAAGTTATATGTAGCCTTCTGTGCCTTCTGTTGCCACTTCAGTTTCTACATGACGGTCCCTCATGTTATTTATGTGACATCTAGGGCATTGATTATGCTGCATTCCCAGCTTCATAATGTAAAGCTTCAGGGATAGGTGCTATTTGGAAACCTTTGCTTTGGCATTGCAACAGCCTCCCAGATTCAATAACAAAAAGGCTTTATGTCCTTGTTTTTTTTTCCCCTCAGTTTAAGATTCAAGATAAAAAATAAGGGGGGATTGATGACCCACATCAACACTGAAAACAATATGGCAAAACCAATGTCCCCTTAGATATATCTAGTACATTTCTTTACAAAAAGGGTTTGTTTTTTAACCTGGGGTCATTTTTCTTTTCTGAAAAAGTAAATCTCATTTATATACATATACATACATACATGCATACATACATACATATGTGTATGCGTGTGTATGATTGTGTTTCAATTTTTGAAATTCTATGCATTTTATTTCATTCATTTAGAAACATCCTTTTGAGGAGGGTCCCACAGGCTTCACCAGGCTGTCAAAGGGGTGTAGGATATAAAAAAGGTTTAGAACTCTGTTCTAAAAAGTTTCATCGGCAACTTTTACCTAACTACAATCCTGAGACAAAAGACAAAATAATTATTGATGTGTTTAGAGAAAGACAAAGTGAAGAGACCCAGCAGGCTACCTGACTCGATTTATCTCTTGTAGTTTGTAAAAAAAGTTGGAAGTTTTTAATCACCTTGTTTATCTATTCAGGGGAACGTGGGAGCCAACCCACCTGATAGTTTCCCCACTGTTTAGAGTCAGAAAGTGTCAAAGAACATTTTCTTTGAAGAGTTCACATGATAGATTCATTACTTTTGGATGAGAAGATCAGCATCAGAAGGTTCTATTCACCGTTTTAAAGTCCCATTTCTCATAGAATTGGTAGCTTATGCTAATAGAGTAATTATACTGTGCTTTGATTTGGGGACCAACTGCCCTAACTGCTTTTATGCAGGTAAATTGAGTAATCAAGGCACTCACTATTTTGTAATATCTTAGTGGTGAATATGTACTTGTTTGTATAACTATCCTGCCAATGGGCAGAAATCTTGTAGTCCTTAAAGAAGAAAGAGAAAGTTTCTGGTTGATGGAGACTAGAGTTTTAATGAATCAGAAATAATTTCCACCTTTTCCTTTCTGCTCAACAACATTGCTGGTCTGATCCTCTTTTCTTAGAATCATGGAATTTCAGAGCTGGAAGGACTTTAGAGTTCATTCCCCTATCAGTTTTACTTTTGATGTCCTGGACTTTGCCACCATACTGCCTTGGGGTTTCCTTGTCCTTGAACATTCATTAGTCCCTGCAGTCTTCCCAATCTGGACACCCCTCCAACATACTACCCACTTCTCCCATTATGAGTTCTTCCTGGGACCTTAGTTTTGAGGAGGGGCCCTAGTTGGTCATCCCTCCTTTCCCACCCAACTTTGCTTCTGACTTTCCAAAGTTTGACACCATTCCCCCACTCACATATTTCCCTTCCTTCCCACTTCTACTCCCCTTTTCTGCTCACTTTTGTGTGTTGTCTTTCCCCATGAAAAGATAAGCTCCTTGAAGGCAGGGGATAACTTTCTATTTCTTTGTACTTGTATCTTCAACATTTTGCACAGTGTCTTGCACAAACTAAGTGCTTCACAATGCTTAACAAAACATTGCTATGCTTTGCCAATAAGTCAATCTCCCTCATTTTACAGATGAGGAAACTGAAATCCAAAGAGTGAGGTGAACTGGACTGGGTAGAAAAGCCAGGAGCAGTGCCCAGGTCTCCAGACTCCTGGTACAAAATTATTTTTGCTTTCTTCTGTTTTAGTATCACTACACTTTGGAAAGCAATTCTAATCCATATCGAAGGAGTGCTTTGTATATAATAATGCTTAACATTTATCTAGCACCTACTATGTACCTGGAACTATACAAAGAACTTTATAATTATTGCTTCATTTGATCCTCACAGAGACCCTGGAGGTTGGCGGCTACTATTATTCCTATTTTGCAAATGAGGAAATTGAGGCAATAAGATATCAAATGATTTTCCTAGGGTCACATAGTTAGTAAGTTCCTGAGGCTGGATTTGAACTCAGGTTTTCCTGATTCCAAGACTGATGCTCTATCCATGGCATCATCTATCTGCATAGTATATCCACAGAGTTGTTGTTCAGTCATTTAGTCACTTCCGACTCTTCATGACCTCATGCTATGGCGTGCTAACACTGTCCATGGGGTTTTCTTGTCAAAGATACTGGAGTGGTTTACCATTTCCTTCTGCAGTGGATAAAGGCAGGGGTTAAATGACTTGCTCAGGGTCACACAGTTAGTAACTGTGTGAATCTGATTTGAACTCAGGTCTTCCATACCTACACAGTAGGTATTAAAATATTTTTTGAATGAACAAATGAGATAGAAATTAGAAAAAAGTACATAGAGTACCAATTTCCCAAAGAATGATGTGGGATACCAATTTTGCCAAGAGATGATAAGTAGGCGTCCAAAAGGTAGTTTTTCATCTTTAGTAACCTTTTCAGGAAGTTAAAAAAAAAAAAAAACATAACAAGCCAGTTCCTCCCTTCCACCCTCCTTTTTTTCAGTTCCCAGAATAGAGAAATAGACAGATCAACACTATGGGGTAGAAAGATGTTGGAGCAAAGCTATCTCTTAAAAGCCCAGGTCCTCCTCCAGGCACAACCATGCTATTGTCTCCACACTAGCAGTGCTCCTGAAGTTTTCCCAGGTGGGATTGCAGGAGTGTGGGGGGGAAGGACTACAGCTTGCCCTCACCATTGTTCTTTGACTTGGCTTTCAGAGCAATTTCAAAGAGAGGTTAATAAAGCCTGGTTTTATTTGAGTGAAGGCTTGTGATCATTTGCTGATAGTATCATTTGTTTTCTGTCTGGCACTCGGGTTGTGGAGCAAGGTCCCTGTGGACCACTGTGACTGAGTTCTACCTGGCAGTAAACATCTCTACTCTCTCCCTTGTCACTTGATCTGGGATGAAAGAAGCATGTTTCTTTTCCAAGTAATACTGAAGAAAGACACTAACTCTAGGCCTGTTGGGATGCTTACTGTATCTTGGTTTTTGGCATTAACATTGAACCGATACACCAAGCAACTGAAACATTACCAATATATTTTTAGTCCTCACTAGGCTGCAGGGTAGAAGAAGAGTGTACCAGTGCGGGTGTGGTGGGGAAGTAGGAAGGTTATGTCTTAAAAACCATTCCAGATGAAAGATAAGGGAGAAGGTATATAGTTACCTCTTCTCAGGCTCTCTACAAACAGGTGCCAAGTCCAGCACCATGTTTGGTTTGCCTGTAAAAAATCCAGTCTTCTATAATTTATTTGGGGTGTAAGAAAATATGTCTAATTGGATAGCAAGTCCTTGATAAGATATTAATAGTGGTTGTATGTCAATGTTGACTTGAGGGTATTTGATCGGGCCAGTCCGATAAAATCAGTGCTCATTTGAAGTTGCCTTGTGATTGACTGGGGAGGAGAGTTCCAATGTGAGTGCCTCTGTGGGGCAGTAAGATTCCGTTCTCCCCATCCAGCCATGATTATTATACAGCTCCCCTGGTTTGCCTGCCTGTGGGGTTTTAAATAGTGTCTGCAATCTGGTGCCATGCTGATTTACTAATCCTTGATCTTAGCTGAACATGATCAGAGCCCTTGCTCCTGTTTAGGACGGATAGGCTTACTGCTAATTGACAGTCTTTGGCGTCTCCCCAAAAGGACTGTGAGTGGTGAGAAGCAGGAACTAATACAGCAACAGAAGATGGATCTGACAAGTTAATTTGGAAAAATCCTACTTTGCAAAATATACCAGGAAGGACTTTTTTTCTCACTTTCTTAGAACAGTGGTGGGCAGTGTGCGATTTACTTTTGACTGGTGAATTTTTAATTTAAAGAAAATTAGAAGTACAGGCCTCCTCTGTCTTTGGGCACATCTGTGGCCATATTGTTTATGTATACATAAAAAGCTAGCTGCACATTGTCTTTTTCTCACTAAACACATCCTGGGGCCTTCTGGAACAGTGATCAAGCTGTCCTGTCCTGATGGCATCGCCTAGGGAAATATATGAATCAGAGTTCATTTATTCATTTAATAAGCATTACATTAGTGTTGACAAAGTGTCATCTCTCTACTAGGTACTGGGGATACACAAAACAATGGTTCCTGCCTTCCAGAAGCTTACATTCTATTGTTGAACATTTCATGTATCTAGAAAGCAAAATTTAAATTATACAAAAAAGTAGATATAACCTATTTCTTTATAGAGGCAAAAGTTTCAGTAGTGGAACAACTTTTTTTCAATGTATTGAATGATTTTGCTAGCTCCCCCTCCCCTCTTCTTCTTTTTTTTTTCTTTTAAAAATATTCGTAGATATATGGGATAGTTCTGAGATGGGAGTCACCATACAGGAGGAATTTAAATGACATAAAAATAAAAGAAAGCAATATAATTTGCTTCTAAAAGAAAAGTTAGATAAAAGAACTTTGGGGAAAAGCATTAGCAACTGTGGGTGGGGAGAGACAGGTTTAGCTTCATTTAGGAGGTGATATAGCTTTGAAAGAAACTCAAAAGTTCAGAGTTGGAAGGGATCTCACAAAGTTTAGTTAATACCTGAGCAGAAATCTCCTCTATGTCACAACTAACAAGTGGTCATATGGTCTTTACTTGAAAACCTCCAATGAGAGGGAATCTACTACCACTGAGAGAAGTCCATCCTATTTTTGGATAATTCTGATTGTTAAATACAGTCAATAAAGTACCAGGCCTGGAGTCAGGAAGATTGATCTTCCTGAATTCAAATCTAGTCTCAGATACTTATTAGCTGTGAGACCCTGGGCAAGTCACTTAACCCTGTTTGCCTCAATTTCCTCAGATGAGTTGGAGAAGGAAATGGCAAACCACTCCAGTATCTCTGCCAAGAAAACCCCAAATGGGGTCATGAAGAATTGGATATGACTTAAAAATACTAGACATCCACAATAGATTTTCCCTTTTGCAATTTCCTCTCTTTGTTGCTAGTTTTGACCTCAGAATTTGAAGTCTCTTCTCTCACCACCTCTCTCTTGAGTAAATCGTGCCCACACCATTTCCCTCTATTTTTCTTGTCTTTAACCAACTAGATATCTCAGGCATTCTGCCTCATATGGAACCGTATAGAGTGACCTTTATCATTCTCCATTGTCTTCCAACACTTATCCAGGTATCACAGGAAAATCTTTTTCTTTCTTCCTTTCTCTTTATATCATTTGCAAGTCCTTCTAATGATACTTGTCATAACTGAAAAGCATAAAAGTAGGACAAAAGTGATATCTCTGAATAAGGAAAGATACAAGTTGTTTCTTTGTTTTGTTTTGTTTTTTTGCTTTTTGGAGGGGAATTGGGGTTAAGTAACTTGCCCAAGATCACATGGCTAGGTTTTTGTTTGTGTGTATTAAGTGTCTGAGGCTGGATCCTAACTCAGGTCCTTCTGACTCCAGGGCCAGCGCTCTACTCACTGAGCCACCTAGCCACCCCTGAAAGATACAAGTTTTGGGCTGAAATTAATCATGCTGAAGAATATGACAAATAAGGAAAAATTATTCAATTATTTTTCACTTTTACTAATACTGCATTTTGTAGTATTTTAATGGCAAATATATAGTATTTTAGTTACATTTCAGTAAATCAAACTTTTGTGGACTATCCTGGCAACTTAATAATCAATTATAAAATATTGCTATGGGAAAATAAGTTTCAATTTTCAAGTAACAAATTGACTTTTGCAAGTAGGGAATTGCCTGAGTGGGTTGATGGAGAATAACATAGAATAAGCAATTTTATTTGCTTCGAGGATTTCTTAGCCCATTAATAAGCTTTCCTCTCTAGGTTTATGTTCCAAAGGCTGGGCATCCATTCAACTCTGGATTATCCACAAATAGATTTTAAACACGTGGCTTATATAGAATGTGATCTTTGAAGTCATCTAGTCTAATTTCTTCATTTTCTGTGTGAGACAACCAAATCCCAAAGAGCTAAAATGACTTGCCCAAAGTTAACCAATTAGTCACATGGTTAGTTCCTGGCAGAATCCAGACAAAGCCTGAGCTTCCTATGAACTGGGTTAGTTCTTTTCTCATTAACCACACTTCCCATACTGACTTGATTCTTCCTTCCCTCCTTAACCACTCCACTCCCAACAGATGCTTCCCCATTCCTGACTATGATGTGACCTATAGATCTCTGCCAATAACTATTCAGAAATATTATCTCCCCCTTGCCCCCTTCAATGAAAGAGAACTTAGCACAGTTGCAATCTACATATATAATGATAGCATGTAGATATATGTATATATGTTTACAGAAAGTATGTGTATATACAGATATATATTTACTGAAGGTATGTGTATATATGTATTTTTATATAAATATGTATACAGAATATGCATTATGTAAATGTATACACATGATATATGTAAACATGTATACAGAAGGTATGTTTATGTATGCACATATCCACATATGTGTATGTATGCACATGTATATACATGTGCATGTATATATATTATAGTACAAAGAAATATGTATGCAGAAGGATAGATATTACATAATACATAGGGACAGGTAGGTGGTGCAGTGGATAGAACACCAGACTAAGAGCCACAAAGACCTAAATTCAAATTTGGTCTCAGACACTTACTAAGGTCACTTGTGTGACCTTGGGCAAGTAACTTAACCTCTCTTTGCCTTAGTTTCCTCATTGGTAAAATGAGCTGGAGAAGAAAATAGCAAACATTCAAGTATCTTTGCCAAGAAGACCCCATGGACAGTATGGTCGGTTCATGGGGTCAGGAAGAATAAGAAATGACTGAACAACAACAAAAAATAATACAGATGAAAATATATTCCAGAATATATGCAAATATGCATACAAGAAAACATATTATATAACTATGTGTTCATATATACATATACGTAATATATCTATAACATATTATACATACATGGGTATATAGAAGAATATATTGGATACAAATTAACTACAAAGGACCTCTGAAGGAAGACACTGTATGCATCATTAGGAAGAATTGATAAATAGAAGTATGTATAAAATGATTTTACATATATACATATTTGTGTCTATTGGTAACTATCTCTAGGGTGAAGAAGGGGAGGGAAGAAAGAAAGGAAAAAATTACATGATACATTATTATATATTTAAAGGGAATAGTGAGTTGTACATAATAGATTTGCAGTTTCATGTATAATCATCTTTTTTTTCCCCTATTTTACTATATCATGGAAATGCTTGTTTTATTTCTTAAGTTTGGAATAAAATAAATATAATTTTTTAAAAAGAGATATAAAAATAAAAAAATAAAATATATCTAAATATACAAGATGTGCATATACATTATCTGTGTTTAAAGCACATATATTATAAAGTATAAAATAGAATGACCTATGTACATGTGTGTAAACACATGAACACACATGTATACATATCCACTTCCACATCTATGCCTGAGAAGCAGCATGTCATAGTAGTAGACAGAGAGCTGGCCTCAGCATTAGAAAGGCAAGGGCTCACATCCTGCCTGTGTGATGCTGGACCTGCCACTTAATTTTACAGTGTTCCAGTCAACTCTCTCAGACTGCAAATTGCAGAGAGGGTTCTGATCATTATCAATAGAGAAGTTATTCTCAGGGGAGCTCTCTGAACCAGTTAACGTAAAGGTCTAGTCTCTATAACTATCTCTATATTTTTGGTCTCAATCTGTGATTTCCTTGGTGTAGAAAACACCTGGTGAAGGAGCTCCCTCTACAAAGTCTGTAGGGTCCTGAAGGTTGTTCATCAATTATTCCTTGCTCTTTCTACCTGACCAGCCCAGCTCTCTTTCCATTCCTACATTTCTCTGATAGCACCTATATACTACATCTACTGTGCATTTCTTTACCACTAGCATATACAGCCTATTCATGCCCACCATGTTCCTCTTCATTGACCTATAAACTCCATACTTTGAAGTCAACAGAATTCTATAACTTGCAGTTATACAACATCACCCAAATAAGATTAATGCTTAAAAATAGGGGCCTCTCTAGAGGAAGCTTGGGAATCATTAAGAGTGCTGTTTCATTTCCCAAAGGTTCACCAGGTGAACATGCATCTCTCTGAGAGAGAGAGAGAGAGAGAGAGAGAGAGAGAGAGAGAGAGAGAGAGAGAATTCAACTGGAAGGCCACTTTTTAGATAGTTTTGCTTTAATGAATCAATTTTTTAAAATAATCAACAAACAATAAACACAGTGGGATCTTGTATCTTTTCTTTCAGTTAACTGTATATCTATAAAGATGTAGTCTGCTGTATGATATAATAAGGCCTATCTATTGCTTTCTCAACAAGGATGTACTTAATTTGTAGATATTTCCCATAAAGTTTTTTTTTTGAAAGTAGACATATTGGTCAGTAGTTTTTGATATTTTTCCAGTTACATCTTTTAGGTCCTAATAAAATCCTCCATTTGCTCCATGATTTTGGCATCCACCACTCTTTCAGATATCTTGAGAATTAATCTCTCAAAATTTGTCTCATCCAGGATGGAAATCCTCTGTATGTGCCTTTTCTGGTTTAGGTCTTCTTTCTATCCCAGATTTCCCTAGTGTCATTTCTATTTTTTCCAAAAAGAACATGAAGGACTGTCACATTACAATCCAAATATGGTAGCTCCATTGTCACTGATGAGGAGAATATTTTAATAGAAATTATTATAGTTCTATTTCATTTTGTTTCTGTTCATTGCCCCTCCCCATCAGTTTCATCCTCAAATATCTAGGGGGGAGAGGAATCTGGAAAGATGGCAGAGTAGGTCAGAATATTCCAAGCTCTCCAGATTTCCCCCCACAAAAGAGATAAAATAATGCCTCAGGGAAAACATAGAGTGGTGAAAATAAATAAGAGTAGGGGTCAAATAGGGGTCCTCCCAGGACAATTGGAGATCTGAAGCAAAATCACAGGACTAGGTTTGGTCCCTATGAAGAGTAAACACCTCCAGGCTTTGTTTGCTTAAACAATAAGTGGCAAGCCCTGTGGTTAGTTGGACTGGGAGGCTGCCTTGGCCCTAGCCAAGAGAACTTTTAGCCCTGGGACAGTGACTGGAGTTGTGTGTCTGAGCCAGGGAGGACTGAGGGAACTTCTTATGACAAGGAATGCCAGACCCAACTGTACTGTGGAAACACATCTGGGGCTTAGAACCAGCACATTGCTGGTGAGTGCAGAAGCAAGTGGGCTGGGGCACTGCTAGTTATGGGTACTTACAGGAGACTGAATGTTTTGGTTTTGGTTCCAGGCCAGAGGGGAGAACTGAAGGAGGATCTGAGGGCCGTGGCACCATCCCCATACCCCAGGACTAGAGGTGATTACAAAAACTAAGCTATTACAAATATTTAAAAAATGCATAGACAAAGAAAGAATCCAGCTATACAGAGCTACTGTGGGGATAGAGAAGACTGGAGTTAATTTTCAGAGGAGTATACTAAAGCAAAGAAACTCTCTTCTACCCTAAAGAGCAATCACCTGACTGAAAAAGAATTCATAGAACTTAAAAAAAAAGAATTTAAAAATCAAATGAGAGAGATTGAGGAAAAACTAAAAAAAAAAAAAAAAAGCCAAGAAAAATCAAACAATTAGAAAAGGAGATCCAGAGTCCTAAGGAAGAAAATGAAGCCAACAAAGTTATAAGAAATCAAGAAATAATAAATTCAAAATATAAAGAATTAAAAAAAATGGAAGAGAATGGGAAACATCTCATGAGAAAAACAATTGATCTGGAGAGCAGATCAAGAAGAGAAAACATAAGAATAATTGGACAACCTGAAAGCTATGGTTAAAAAAAATAATTTTGATGCAATAATACAAGAAGTAATTTTTAAAAGAAATTGTCCTGAAGCATTAGAAAAAGAGGGGAAAGCAAAAATAGAAAAGCTCCACTTATCACCATCTGAAAAGGATCCTATGAGGAAAACCCACAGGAATATTATTGTTAAATTCCAAACACCACCACCCCACCCCCGCTCAAGGGTAAAATATTACCAGCAATAAGAAAAAAATAATTTAAATATGTCAGTGCCACAATTAAAATTACACAAGACCTAGCAACAGCAACACTAAAAGACTGCAGGTCTTGAAACACTATATATTGATGAGCAAAACTACTGGAGTTCTGACAGAAAATATTATACCCAACAAAGCTAAGCATAATCCTGAATGAAGAAAAAAATGGATATATAATGAATTGTCAGACTTTTAGGACTTTGTTAAAAAAATAAACAAACAAACCTGAACTTAGAAGATTTGACATATAAGAGCCAAGAGAAATATAAGACTAATTACAAGGGACTTAAGAAGGACAGACTATTTACCTTTTATGTATGTGAAATGTATGTTTAAGAATTGTTATTTGTAATTGGATAGTTCACAAGAAAGATGGGGGAAGACCTGAATATGATATTACTTTAAAAAATAAAACCATTTAACAGTTATATAATTACCAAAAAAACCCCAAACTGTTAAAAAGAGTAATTATCTTATACAAAGGAGATGTGAGAGGAAGAGCCAGTACAGAGGAATTAGGGGAGGTGGACTATTATTTCTGGACACCTACTTTCACTGGGAATGGATTCAAGAGGAAACACTACATGCATATCTAGAAGAGTAGAAAAATCTTCTGAATTCATAAAGAAATAAAATGTTAAGAGGATAGGGAGGGGGCAGAGGATAAGGGATGGAAGGTGAAGGTATAAATCAAAGGGGGGTATAGATGGGTGTTTAGATTTAGGAGAATAGGAGGATAAGAGGGGGATCTTTGGGAGGGGTAGGCTAAGTAATAGGAGGGTAAGTTGGCAGGTATAAGTCAAGTATAGGTGTCAGGAGGAATAGGAAATAAGACATACACACAAACATAGAAACAAAGATCAGGAGTAAAATTTATTAGAGAAAGTATATGTTTATATATGTATGAATGTATATATGTGTATATGTATATGTGTATGTATAGATCTATATATAAATATATCCACACTTAATTGTAGCCTTTGGGGAGGGCAGGGGAAAAAACAACAAAGTAAAAAGTACAGAGCAGAGAATAAAAGAAGACTTACAAGGAAGCAAAGAAAAAAATGGACACCTCTCAACACAACATTTAGTATTTATTTATAGGCTTTCTTGAAATGGAAATTTATTTCTTTATATTTCAAATTCTCTCTTATGTTCTGCTGTGCACATGACATGTCTTTTCCTTTTCTTATTTTGTATTTGTCTTCATATTTAAGTTTATAATATGTTTCTTTTTCTCTTCTTATTGTATATTTAAGTTTTAGTATTTAAGTCTAAAATAAAATAATTTTTTAAAACATTCATGGAATAATCAAGTCAACAGGCATTTATTAAGCGCCCACTATATGCCCAGCGCTGTGTTAAACACTGGGAATAGAAAGTAAAGCACCAACAAACGCCACAGCCCCTACCCTCACGATGGAGGAGCTCACGATGCGGCTGAGTCAAATTTCTTGTCAAGCTTCCTGAAAGCTTTTTTCCTTCTGTTTCTGTTTTATGAGGCAATGCTACTCATTTTCTCTCATATTCTTCCACTATAATATTTTGCAAAGACATTTCCATTGTAAGAATGTAAACTTTGTGAGTATTCGTTATTTCATTATTTGTGCTTGTATCTGCAGTGCCTACCTTCAGCAAATAAAAGGTATTGGAAAATACTTAATTGATTATATATATATATATGTTCCTTCTGACACCAGGGCCAGCGCTCTACTCACTGCATCACCTAGCTGTCCCTGATTGATATTTTTAAATGGTGTTGTCCTTGGAAACTTTCTCTCTTAGCCTTTCCAAAGGGTCAAATACTGACTGACTAAGGCAGCCCTTGGGCTCTTTTACTTTCCTCAGAATAGTCATTTATTTACACCTGTGAAATTTTCTATGAAAGGGGTAATTTTTATGCCTATTTCTATTCTTTGACCTATTTCCCCTTTTTTTTTCTATTAACAACTTATTTAAATAGGTCAAGTTTTAGTTACTTCAATTGCACACCATATTTTCTTATTTTTATTCTTTTCTTTTAGATCAGTATTTTTATTTTCCTGTTAATAAATGCAGCAATATAACTATACACAAACAATAGAATTGGAAAGAATTATTATGTCTGTAATTAGTGATTTCTTTATTTTTTAAATAATCGGTTTTGGTGGGTTTTCTGTGATGTTACTAATGGACACTGCTGTTTGATTTCTCTTGTCAAAGAGACTATTCATAATACATAGTTGTACAGCTTTTGTTTTGTCTATAAGCCTTTGGATTTTCATTTGATACCCCTGAACCATGTTTTCCAACATATTTGGGGGGGCATCCTTTCCCATGCCCATCTTTGCAACAAAGCCATGGAATACTAAAGTATATGTTGATTTAATTTGGAGGGTCTTGTGGAGTCCTCCATAGAATTTCTCTACCTCTTCATGCTATGCAACAGATGTTGGCACACAAGCTGCAATTATTTTAATTGTGGTCTTTTTGCAAATGCTACCATAAGCACTGCAATTCAAGATGACCAAATGTCCTAGTAAATTATATTTCTTGTGTTTGAACCCACAATAAAACCAACTTCATCAACTCCTTTATTTGTCTCTCCAAGGACAACCTGTGAGCCGTCCTCTGAGTTAGCTGCAGCTTACTTTTGTCTTTTGATTTTATTTTTGGTGAGAGTGTCAAGATGGATATGATTCAGTTCCTCCAATAGTCTGCCCATTTGTTGGGCAATCAAAAAGGATGTCGCATTTAGAGCACCCATAGCTAAGTTCACATTTATAGACATACTAGAAACTATGATTTTACGAAGGCACTTTCTGTCACCATTGCTGCCACCCTGGCAAAATACTTCTGACCACATTTATAGACACATAATTGCCTAAGAGATGCAAAAAAAGAGAAATTCCTATTGTGTTTGTTGTTTTTAACAGCATCAACAACAACATTTGTTTTAGGTAGAGCAAAACAGTACTTTAAAGGTCTTTCTTAAATAAAGTGTATTCTATTCATAGTTCAAAAGAGTAGAAGATTACTTGGGATATTTAAGAGAAATAAATTTATTTAATGATCCACTGATAACTAATGTTTTTTCACAGGTATTTATTTTATTTTTAATTTGGATTAAAACAAGCATTTCCATAACAGAATATAATAAAAAGATGACTGCATATGGAACTACAAGTCTATTATGTACAACTTGCTATTCCTTTTAAATATAAAATAAAATTAGCATGTAAGTTCCTTTTTATTCCTTTTTTCCTTCCCTCCCCCACCCTAGAGATGGCTGCCCTTAGACGCAAATAGTTTTATATGTGTATATATGTATGCATACATACATACATATATTATTATTATTATTATTATATACATACTTCTTATCATTTCTTTCTCTAGATGCAGATAGTGTCTTTATATTTCCTATTAATCAAAGAAATACATGTTAGCTAGAGTTGTTATCATTTCATAGAGGAACGTCAAAACAAAGTCCAAATAGAGAAACGTGTTCCCCTAGGTTGTGAGATCTTCAATATGTTCCTGTTTATGGGTAACATTAATACCAGAACACTGCTGAAACTGCTAAATGAGATCCATAATCACTCAAGATTTCAGTCTCACTATCCCACATAAGAAATACCAAGTGGGGGGCAGAGCCAAGATGGCGGAGTAGAAACAGCTCATCCAAGCCACTCTGCCCCCAGATTCCCCACAAACTATGTAAAAGGGGACTCTGAACAACTTATGGAGCCCCAGCACCCACAGAACAACACAGAGAAGCTAACCTCCCGCTGAGGGCAGCCCAGCAGCCCTGCAGGAAGGACCAGCGCAGTGGTCAGGGACCTCGCAGCGTGCAGCGCGCAGAGCGCAGGAGCCAAGCCGAGCCCAGGTCCGCATGAGCCGAGGTTTTAGCCCCAGGGCAGCAGGGCCAGCAGCCAGCTGGAGGAACCCCAGAACACCAGCTGTGGCGACTCCAGAATTATCAACATAGACTTGCCTAGGACAAAGTAAGAGGTTAGTGTCCTATGGACTTTGGGACTGGTATTAGGGAATGCGTCGGCTCCCTCCCCTGGGGGCTAGAAGCCGCTGAGGACAAACGCTATTTTGTAGTTTTCAGAGGCAGCTCCCGCTCCCAGCCTGCAAATTTGTAGGGAGATCCAGCGATCAGTCTTGGGGGGTAATAGCTCTTGCTTTAACCTCCCTGGATCTGGATTGTGATCTAGGGTGGAAGTCGTGGGTGGGTTTACAGCTTGCCAGAAACGGAAGTTGCCCCCCACACGTTCGGGACGAAAATTCCTCTATCTGGCCTTAAAGCCATAGTGTGGCAACAAGCCCAAAAGTCAAGCAATTAAGTGGCAACATACCAAGGCAAAGGAAACAGAAAAATGCAACCCTAGACTCCTATTTTGGGGGCATAGAGCAGGAAAAGGACTGTGAGGTCAGAAGTCCTGCTCCAAAAGCCCCAGGGGAAAACATGAGCGGGTTGCAGGCCATAGAGGACCTTAAGAAGGACTTTAAAAATCAAATAAGAGAAGTGGAGGAAAAATTGGAAAGAGAAATGAGAAGGATGCAGGAAAAGTATGAAATGAAGGTCAACAGCCTGACTGAGGAAAACAACACCTTTAAAAAATAGACTAGCTCAAACGGCAAAGGAGGCCCAAAAGGGCAATGAGGAGAAGAATGCCTTAAAAAGTTGAATTTGCCAAATGGAAAAAGAATCTCAAAAGTTCACTGAGGAGATTCATTCCTTCAGAGTTAGACTGGAGCAAATGGAAGCTAGTGACTTTATGAGAAATCAAGATGCTGTTAAGCAGATCCAAACAAATGAAAGAATAGAAGGCAATGTGAAATATCTCATGGGAAAAACCACTGACCTAGAAAATAGATCCAAGAGAGACAATTTAAAAATTATTGGACTACCTGAAAGCCATGATCAAAGAAGAACCTAGAAATCACCCTTCAAGAAATTCTCAAGGAAAATTGCCCTGATGTTTTAGACCCAGAGGGCAAAATAGAGGTTGAAAGAATCCACCGATCACCTCCTGAAAAAGATCCCAAAAAGAAAAGTCCCAGAAATATTATAGCCAGGTTCCAGAATCCCCAGATCAAGGAGAAAATACTACAAGAAGCCAGGAAGAAACAATTTCAATATTGTGGAAACACAATCAGAATAGCCCAGGACCTGGCAGCTTCTACACTGAGGGATCGAAGGGCATGGAATATGATATTCCAGAGGGCAAAAGAACTGGGAATGAACCCAAGGGTCACCTACCCAGCAAAACTGAGTATTTTGTTTCAGGGGAAAATACGGTCATTCAGTGGAATAGAGGGCTTTCAAGCATTCTTGAGGAAAAAAACCAGAACTGAATAGATAATTTGACATCCAGACACAAGAGGGAAGAGATGCCTGAGAAGGTAATCAGGGAAAAGAAATCAAAAGGAACTTATCAAAGTTGAACTATTTACATTCCTATATGGAAAAGCAATAACTGTGACTGATGATATCTTTCTCACTATGAAAATAATGGAAGAAGGGGGTGTGGTCATATGAATACATATGTGAATGTGTGTGTATATGGTTACAGTTATATATGGATAGAGGGCATAGGTTGAATTTGTTGGGAAGGGAGAATACTCAAGGGATGAAATTATGAGGTGAGAGAGGAAAGTGGCAAGAGGAGATTGGGAGAGACAGGGTAGGGTAAACTATCCCATGTAGAAGAAGCAAGGGGAAGTGGTTGCAAAGGAGGGGGAGAATAAGGAAGGCTAAAAAGGCAAAACCACATTCACATTGAATTTGGTTCAGGGAGAAAATGACATACATACTAAATGGGATATCTCAACCTGCAGCAGGATAGGGGGAAGGGGGATGAGAGGAGGGATGATGGATGGGAGGGCATCCTTGGGGTGAGGGGAGGTTGGAAGTACCCACTATAGAAGAGGGACAGGATCATGTAGGGAATGGACCAGGTGGGGGGTGGGATGAGTGGGAGGGAATTATAAGCAGCCTTGTACAATATATCTACTATGATAATGTTTTGCATAGCTAGACATGTACAACATATACTGAATTACTTATCTCCCAAGAGGGAATGGGCGACAAGGGAGGAAGGAAATGGATCTGTAATTCGAGGTCGTAACATTAAATGTTTCAAATATATATAAATACTATTATTAATACTCTTTTGCTTGTAATAGGGAGATAAGATGTGCAGGCATTGGGATGCAAAGACTCACCTTCCTCTAATGGAAAAATCGATGGGGGTATGGGAGAAGGTATGGGAGAGAGCAGATTGGAGGAAGCGATATCTTGTGGGATTACTATTCTGGGAGGTTGGGTAGGGGAATAATGGGGGGAAAATGATTGTAACTCAAAATCTGGCAGAAATGAATGATGTAAAACAGAAGTTAATAAAGCATTTGTTTAAAAAAAAAAGAAATACCAAGTGTAGAAGAATGCTTATTTATGATATTTAGTTGACTGGACAACCAATAGAACTGCTCCATTAGTACATAGGTCTTGGGACAACACCGAATGGACAAGTAACTGGGCCAAGAATTGAGCAGGATGAGGGCAAACTTGATTGCCTTTGGAAAATAGACTAGTGCTCTTAATGATACCCAAGTTTCTTAGTTAAATCAAAGCCTGTTTTTTTAAGCCAATAGTCTTCCATTGATATTATGTAGTTGTAAGTCTTAGCATGGCATAGTCCTGGAGAACAAAACTTGTGGGCAACCCAAAGGAAAATGAAAACACTCAACATGGCCCCAAATAGGCAGCAGCATATAACTGAAGACAGAATTATATAGGTGAATCTATGGAAAGAGAGACAGGAGTGGGAAAGAAGGGAGGTGTATTGGTGGTGTAGGAAGAATAAAGAATAACTGATGGCCCGCCCATATGCTCCACTGGTACCCAAACAGTCTTTTTGAGAGGAACAGGCTTTTGGGAAATGCTTCAGGCCTGTAGAAATTTCATGCAAAGATACAGGCAAGGATCGAACAAATGAAAAAATAGGAATAATTATAGCACCTACTACCCTAGTTATGAGGGTCAAATGACATAATATCCAAAAAGCATTTTGCAAACCTTAAAGTGCTATATAAATGCTAGTTATTACTATCACTATAAGAATGAAGGACTTTAAAGTAGTACTATGTAATTATGGGAGGAGGTAGTAGAAATTGATGCTCTGTGGGAGTTCTGGATTTTCATTAAATTGACCCAAATGAGGTAAGACCAGCAATTATATTTTTAATTTTTTAAAAACATTTGGATTTGGGGGTGTTTTTAGAGGAAAGGTATGCTGAAGAGACTCACACATATTGAAGAAAATTCCCCAGACTTGCTTATCTTTAATTTAGTCCTTCCTCCAGTCTTCATCATCTATCTAGAGCTGAGGCAGGAGAATAAAAATTGCTTGAAAGAATTCCACTGGTAAAAAAGTATTAGAGGGGAGTGGGTAGGTGGCACAGTGAATAGAGCACCGGCACTTGAGTCAGGAGGACCAAAGTTTAAATCTGGCCTCAGACACTTGACAGAAAAACTAGCTTTGTGACTTTGGGCAAGTCACTTAACCCCAATTGCCTTACTTTCCCCCCTCCAAAAAAGCAAGAGAAAAAATATTAGAAGTCTACCCACATTTGTGCACATACCAGAATCATTTGACCTAATCTCATAACCTTCCTGTGGACAAAACTTCCACAGTAGAATCTATTAGTGGTGGCATTCTGGAAAAACAAAATTAATCCTGGAAAAGTGAACTTCATTTTTAGGTGCATAACTATGTAGATCAGGGGAGGGAAACCCATGGCCTCAAGGCTACACATGGCCCTCTAGGTCTTCAAATGTGGCCCTTTGACTGAAAAAGGGCCTCACTTAAGGATTGTAATGGTAATGGTAATTTGAAGATTTTCCCTGCCCCTTAATAAACATAAAGGGAATTTGAAGACCTTCCCTGCTTTGAAAATAAACTCTGCACCCTAATAGACTAAATGTAATCACATGGAGTCTGGGATGGGAGGAGTTTGCTGAAGGGTGAAGCAGAGCCCATGGGAAACTGGGACTCAGAGCAAGCTAGACAGTTGGGAGGAGAGGACACTTCTGAGGAAGATAGACTTTTGAGTAAATGTTGGTCTTGTGTTGGTTTGTGGGAAGGCTAAAGGATCCTGTGGCACTCTGTACTGTTATGGCTTATTAACTTCTTTGCTTCTATGATGGAATGGGCTTATCGGTTTTGGGATTCGATTTTCTGGTATCTGAATAAATGTTTTGCTTTTGTCTTCTATATGGAAAGGTTGTTATATTTTGCAATTGAGCACTATGTGGATATATTTATTGTGACTGTTGGTGCTGTGAATATTGCACTGGTGCTATAAGGACCTAAAGGGCCACATATGGCCTTAAGGCCCCAGGTTCCCCACCCCTGATATAGATATTCTGTGCAATTCTGCTATGACCTTCCAACTCAAAAAACTCAAACTTCTTCCTAAAGACTAAAGGTTTCAAGAAAGTTATTGCTGTAGCATTTTGATCAAATATCCTTCCCCTATCCTTAATTATGAGGAAAAAGAGATTTGGTTCACAAGAATAAAATGATACTACCAGTGAAATTATTGTGTATGCATGTGCATGTGTGCATGCATGTGTATGTGTGTGTGCGCACGCGCGTGCACGCATGTGTGTGTGTGTGTGTGTGTGTATGTGTGTGTGTAAAATAGAACATTATATGGGTACCAGAGCATCTCAGTATTGTCAGTGTCTTTCCTGTGGTTCTAAAAAAGGAAATGTTTTTATTTAAGTGACATTTTCACTAGTAAAGATACTAATGGTAGATCTTTTTTTTTTTTTAAGCAATTGGGGTTAAGTAACTTGCTCAAGGTTACATGGCTAGTCGTTATTTATGTGTGGGTGCTCATTTTCTGAGGCCAGATTTGATCTCGGGTCATCCCAACTCCGAGGTCAGCGCTCTTACTCACTGCGCCACCTAGCTGCCCCTTTTAGGGCAATTGGGGTTAAGTAACTTGCCCAAGGTCACACGGCTAGGTTTTTGTTTGTGTGGGTTAAGTGTCTGAGGCCGGATCCGAACTCAGGTCCTTCTGACTCCAGGGCCGGTGCTCTACTCACTGCGCCACCTAGCCGCCCCAGATCTTTTTTTTTTTTAAACAAATGCTTTATTAACTTCTGTTTTACATCATTCATTTCTGCCAGATTTTGAGTTACAATCATTTCCCCCCCGTTATTCCCCTACCCAACCTCCCAGAATATAATGGTAGATATTTAAGAAGGTCTGAAAAAATAAAAAAGATGGTGTTGAAATATAGAGAATGGCCAATTTTCTTATATATCTATTAAAGACATCACACAGCACTGCTTTTCTGCCAATTGGCTTGTTCTGTTAGCAAAATCCTTTAGCCTAATAATTTTTTCACACTGCACTGTGATGCGAGTAGGCTGGGTTGGACTGTTTCTTTGGAATGTTTAAACAAGAAGATAAACATTTTCCATAATAATCTTAATTTCGAATCAGTTGTGCCCATATGGCATTGAGTGGGGTGTCACAGAGTCAAAACTGCACAAATGCTTTTGAAATACCTCGTATTAAATATGAAATTATTTTATTATATAAAGTGCAATTGTCTTTTGTCATCATCAAAACATAAGTATCAAAAAAACATGGTGCAATTCATTTTCTCTGTACCAAAAAAAAAGTTGAAGGAGGGGTGTGTGTGTGTGTGTGTGTGTGAGTGATTCTCAGTCTATTGATGTCACTCCCTACTTAACTAGGCTGGTCCTCTGAGCAAATGAGATACATAGAGAAGGGATTCATGCTGGTAACTTGGTGGTATAATGGATAGAGAGTTAGACCTGAAGTCAGGAAGACATGAGTTCAAATTCTGCCACAGTCACTTTGTAGCTGTGTGGTCTTAGGCGAGTCACTTAATCTCTATTTGCCTCAGTTTACTTATCTGTAAAATGTGGATAATAACAGCAGCTACCTCTGATGGTTGCTGTGAGGGTCAAATCAGATAACTGTAAAGCAGAAGCCTGGTACATAGGAAACACTACATAAGTGTTAGTTATTTTAAATAGCAGCATTAACCTCTGTCTGCCCCTAAAACCCATATTGATGCACTGCATAATAATTACATTATTATGTTATATATCACTATGTCATCACTATATCACTATCACTTTTGGCCGCCCCCAAAAGTCTGTGCAATTTTAAGCCAAACTCAGAATGGTCTCATCTTATTTATTATTTGAACCATGTATTACTTATTTTACTATAGATTACATTATTTGAGCCAAACTCAAAATAGTATATTATAATGCAAACTATGAACATAAAGGACTATTCTTAATCAGGAGTAATTATAATTATGATGATATTAGCTCAAATACAAATAGTGTTTTTCATGATTATAAAATGCTATTGTCGCAGAAATGAAATTTCGAGATGACCACTTACCCAAGCCTTGGGAAGGTATCTTCCAATATGGGAGATTGGAATGTATGAGGTCATATTTTGATTCAACTAAAGTGATATCCTGTAGCGGCAAGCACCCCAATATCCCCAGGGTGACTGCCAACACAGGTTCTTAGATCTGCTTTTGTAAAGGAAAGCAACTCAAAATGGGTTAACAAGCTTACTTTAATCAAACAAACATACATTACCTAGTTCAGGGAAAAAAGGTCAGCACCCCGAACTTCAGAGTTACAGAACTTACAGATCAAACAGACAGGCTTCCAAACTGTCCAACCATTATATCAATACCAAATCACAGTTACCAGAGAGGGAAGCATCAACATCTGGGTTTTCAAAGCTGGGGTGGGGGGGGTGGGGCTCTCAACAACGGCTTCCCAGAGTCTCATCTGGTCAAATCACACAACACTTCTCAAAGTGAGCCCCAAAGCTAAGCCTCTCATCAGGGTTTATATAGTCTTCTCCTAGCTCAGAGATTGTAACAACCTCCTTGACCCACTGCCCAATCACAAAGTATCAAGGTGTGGGCTTCCCTGAAAAACAAGCCTCTTCCCACCACAGGCTCCAGGTGCACTTAAGCTAGGGGCAGGGAAGATCTTTAAATTTGCATTTCCATTACATATCCTTACATGTTACTAGCTTAGAAATCTATTTCTTCACGTTGAATAACAGTTTCAACTACCCTTAGATTCTTGGCACTGGTCTAAACACTGTAAGAAGAAAATTAACATGACAGGGTCTCAGTCTTTTCAATCTAACATATATAGTGTTGACCAGAAAAAAAGTGACAGCATATTATACACAAGATTCAACATATGAATAATATTTGTACTACCTATCTAGGGAAAATATCTGAGTGCTACATAAATGTGAGCCAATATTTTGATCCTATCAACATAAGGTTGGTCTGAAATGTTGGTCACATGATTTAGCCAAAGTAATGTGAAGAAAAGAGGCATCTAAGTGGCACAGTGAATAGAATGCTGGGCTTGGAGTAAAAAAGACTTATCTATGTAAGTTCAAATCTGGCGTTAGACATTAACTAGCCTTGTGACCCTGGGCAAGTCACTTAACCTTGTTTGCCTTAGTTAAATCATCTATAAAATGAGTTGGAGAAGGAAATGGCAAACCACTTCAATATCTCTGCCAAGTGAATCCCAAATGGGGTCATGGAGAATCAGAAACAACTGAAAAATGACTCAACAACAAAAATGTAAAGAAAACTGTCCCTATTGTGCTATAAGAAATGAGGAGCAGATGGCCTTCATATTTACCTGGAGAGGCTTATACAAACTGATGCTGAGTGAGAAGAGGAGAACCAGGAGAAATTTGTATACGATCACAGAAACAACATATGTGTGATGACCAACTATGACAGACTAGACTCTTCTCAGCAATGCAGTGATATAAGTCAATCCCAAAAGACTCATGAAGGAGAGAAATGCAACATCCAGAGATATAACTAGCAAGACCTGAGTTTGAATCCTGATGGAAGCAAAGTACTTGATCTTTTTCTTTTCATTGTTTGGTTTTATTTCTTCTTTACCATTTTTCATCCCACCTAGTAGAATATGTCTTTGTAACCTGACTACTGTCTAATGTGAAAGTATTTGCAGATCCTATACTGGATTGTATGCTGTCATGGGAAGGGAGGAGAGGGAGGGAAAGAAAATTTGAAACTCAAGGAGCTATGGAATTGAATCCTGTAAAATAAACAAATTAATAAAAAAATAAAAAAAAAGAAAACTGTCCCTAGAGAAGCCAATACTAGGGTTTGTGACATTTTAGCACCTTGCTCCAATCCAACTGCCATAAGATTGTTTGATTCTCCTTGGCAACAAAAATGTAAACAAGTCATAATTCATTAACTTACTCATTTTCTTTTCTTTTGAGGACATAATTTAAATTTAAGTCTTTATCAATGCCATGTCCATGTGCATAATACATTAGGAAACATGTTAAGAAATTTACTGTTTCCTAATACTTAATTATCCTGCTTAAAGTAACTTACATGTTTCCTGAGAGGCAGACAAAACAATGAATGCTGAAAGCAATAGGTCTTTATTAAGAGGAACATTTTAATACATGCAAGGAAAGCATAAAGCCTAATTTGAGAGAAGTAGGGATATGAGGAGGGGAGTATGGAAAGAGTGTCCAAAGAAATATCTGGGTCACAAGCACCATGGAAAAAAATGATACACTCATATCCAGTTGTTATTGAGTCATTTCAAACTCTTTGTGATCCCATTTTTAGGGTGTTTTTCTTGGCCAAGATACTGGAATGGTTTGGCATTTCCTTTTCCAGCTAAAGAACTGAGGCAAACAGGGTTAAGTGTCTTGCCCAGGGTCACACAGGTATTAAGTATTGGAGGCCAGATTTGAACTCATGAAGATAAGTTTTCCTGATTCCAACCCAGTGCTCTATCCACTGTGCCACCTGCCTGCCCAGCAGCATACCCAGAGGGAGCTAGATATATCTGTGATTCGGTCAGCATAGAGGAATCTGAGCTTCAGATGACAGGACCTTTAGGCTACAGTAGGAAGGGAGTCTATGATCTGATGAGATGGGTGTTTAACTCAGACTTTCCTCAGTCCTTCTGTTTCAGAGTGGGTAGACGTAGACTTGGGTCATCTCGCACAACAGGACAGCTTAAGAATGCCCATGAGAATAAGAGTTTGTGTAGGCAGCGGAGGGTATATTTTGTTGGCTGCTCTTCTATGAGACAAGATCTTCCAGGGGTTGGCTAAGAAACAAGATGCTTCCAGCATGAAGGATTCTAGACAGGGGATGTTCTAGAAACAAAGAGGGGCAAGGAAGGCATACCAGTTAGGAGAGGGAGTTTTTCTAGAGCAAAGAGGTCTATCCCAAGAAAGGACAGGTACTCCAAAACAGATTTTTTTTTCATACAACAGTGGTGCAGGGAATAGAGTGCCAGGCCTGGAGTCAGGAAGACCTGAGTTCGAATCTGGTCTCAGACACTTACTAGGTGTGTGACCCTGGGCAAGTCACTTAACCCTGTTTGCCTCAATTTCCTCATCTGTAAAATGAGCTGAAGAAGCAAATGGCAAACCACTCTTATCTTTGCCAAGAAAACTCCAGAAGGGGTTACGAAGAATCGGACATGACTGAAAAATGACTAAACAACAAAGGCAAAACAACCCCATAGTTCTGCTTTGTAAATAGAGAAATTCTTAACTTTTCCAACGTCACATTTGTGACAAATGAATGAACTTTGGAGGTGCTATGTTAACTAAATTACATTCTACTTATGAAGCTGTCCTAGTTCTTTGTTCAATTTCCAATGCTCTCTGATGTGTCACAAGGTGCATACAACTTTGAGAGTGACTCCCACTGTTTTCTTTCATTCACTGATGTCATAGGGGCTCCTTTTCTGAAAATGTCTCCAGTATACCTAATAGACAGTGCCACAAAATCATGCTTATTGGGATCAGGCTTCCAGCACTATGTAATTTGGTTGATACCATATTTTTTGCAATGTATAGACATTAACATGCAGAAAACTGGCATCGGAAATCAAATGCCAATGTTCAGTAAAATAGTGCTTTATATGTTGGGTAGTAAGAATATGCTCCTCTGTTATGATGCACAGTAACCTGTAACATTATGGAGCTGTCATTGAATAAAGATGTTTTAATGCTCATGAGTTTAAGATTGAAGCAAGAGCACAAGGTGTCAGAATACTACAATGTATGTTTTGAAGTCACCAGGAATTTTCAGTCCACTATGCTATCATGATACCCTTAATACACAAACAGAGTGGAAATATTATGGAAGATGATTATTTTACACGGTCAAGAAGTACTCAAAATTATATAATTTGTTTCATTTTAATTTTGAGAAATTTAGGCTAAAACAATTTTTCCTTATCAGACCTTGACAGAGGGGAAAATGTTTTTAAATCAAATATAAATCATGCTAAATGAGTTGGGCTACAAATATACTTGATATATACTTATAGAGGTGAAATTGTAAAGCACACTTATCTTGGAACTATACTGTTGAGCTGAGTGCCACAGGATTTCATCATTTTTTTTTTTGGCTTTTTGGAAGGGGGAAGGTATAGCAATTGGGGTTGACTTGCTCAAGGTCACTTGGCTAGTTTTTGCGTTAAATGGCTGAGGCTGGATTTGAACTCAGGTCCTCCTGACTTCAGGAACAGTGCTCTATTCACTGTGTCACCTAGCTGCCCTAGGATTTCATCATTTTAAAGGGACATCTGAGTCCATCCAGTCCAACCCACATGTGAACAAAAATCCTTTCTATAACATACCTACCAAGTTGTTCTCCTCAGCCTTCACTTGAAGATCTCCAATGAGGGTGAATCAACCAATCAATGAACAGTCAACAATTAAGCGACTGCTATGTATTGGGGTCTATTCTAGGCACTAGGAAAAATAAATACAAAAGGCCATCGCTGTCCTCAAAGAGTTTACTTTATATTGGATGATTCCACAACCTACACTTTTCTGTAGTTGTAACTCTTTGGAGGGCCACTAAGTGGCTCAGTGAATAGAATGCTGGGCCTGGAGTCAGGAAGATCATCTCAGGAAGGCCTCAGACACTTACTAGTCATGTGAGCAAATCACTTCACCCTGGTTGTCTGTTTCTCCACCTGTAAGATGAGCTGGAAAAAGAAATGCAAACCACTCCAATATCCCTTAAAGATCATTTCTTCCTACCCCATCATTCTACAGATAAGAAAACAAAGGCCCAGATAAATTTAAATTATTTTCTCATAGTTACAGAGGTAGGAAGTAGCACAGGTGGAATATGACGCAAGGTCTCTTGATTCTAAGTCAAATACTCTTTCTACTACATGCTATTTGAAGATTAATAAATAGACAAATGGCTATGCTAATTTGTATACTTTGTGTAAAAGGGTAAATACTTCCTTGATGATGGCATGTAGCTGGATGTGCATCCTGTTGAGTCTATCTTTTCTTATCTTCCTTCCTTCCTTCTTCCTTCCTTCCTTCCTTCCTTCCTTCCTTCCTTCCTTCCTTCCTTCCTTCCTTCCTTCCTTCCTTTCTTCTTTCTTTCTTTCTTTCTTTCTTTCTTTCTTTCTTTCTTTCTTTCTTTCTTTCTTTCTTTCTTTCTTTCTTTCTTTCTTTCTTTCTTTCTTTCTTTCTTTCTTTTTCTTCCTTCCTTCCTTCCTTCCTTCCTTCCTTCCTTCCTTCCTTCCTTCCTTCCTTCCTTCCTTCCTTCCTTCTTCTTTTTCCTTCCTTCCTTTGGTCCACTTAAAAAATGTCAGCTCTTAAGTAGATAGATAGTTAGGGGAGGGGCTAGACCTGTGATTTTGTTGGTATGATGAACTCTTGTTTTGGAAACCCTCTTTACCCATGAAGATTAACATTTTGTCTGTAATTTACAGTTTTAAAGACTTGCCTGGGGCACTGAGAGATTAAATTACTCTCTCATGGCCACATAGTGCCAATAGCAAGATTTGAATCCTGGTCTGCTGGACTTCAAGTCTGCCTCTATTCAACTATGCCAAGCTCCCTGTAATTTATAAGTCCCAAGACAGAAAAGTGATATTCATGTAACCCCTTTGACACCAATATTCTCTCAGTTCTGTTCTATGACTTTCAATCATGTGATATGACATAGTTTTGGAAGAATCAAAATTTCAAAGGAAAAATACAAGGTGGGAGTAAGTAGCCTGAAGTATATTAACAAAGAGGTCTTGAAAGAGAGGAATGGAATAAAAGATCACAAGACTATGTGTTAATGGAAAGGAAAGATGACTAGTCACGTAGCTTGGATGGATGTGAAACTAAGTATCATATTATTATCCTTGAGACAAGAAAAGAACTAGAGGAAAATCTCCTTTGGGTTAGAAAAATTTATATGAAGGCATGGATTAGAATTAAAAATATTGATGGGGCAGGCATTTGTACCATCATATGGAGAACCTATACCAGTGAGATCACTGATTCATCTAAGATTCATATCACCATCATCAGTGGTAGTTCCCTGCATGTCCTTGTACTAGGTGCTGTGTGCATCACAACTAGTATAACAAACACTGCATGGGTATATCCCAGGGTTCAATCTTGAGCCCCCCTTTCTCTCTACATTATTTCTTTCTTTCTTAAAATTAATTCAATTTAATCTGATTTTCAGTTTCCATTTTTTTTTATCTCCCACCTCCTAAGTTCCCACCCATTTAAAAAGCAAGAAAAAACGAAACCTATATGTATGTCAAGAAAAACAAATTCCTCCATTAGCCAGTTTGTGTGTGTGTGTGTGTGTGTGTGTGTGTGTGTGTGTGTGTACACATATAAAATCAGTCTTCTGGAGCTATGGCTGGTTCTGTAGTGTTAATCAGTGTTAATCAGAGTTCCTGAGTCTTTCAAAGTTGTTGCCTTTACAGTATTGTTATTTTATAACTTGTTCTTTTTGTTCTGCTCACTTTGCATCAGTTTGTAAAAGTTTTCCTAAAACCATCCTCTTCATTATTTCTTACAACACAATAGTATCCTTTCTTATACATATACTATAACTTATTCAGCCATTCCTAAGTTGATGGACTCCTTCCTCAGTCTTCAATTCTTTGCCACCACAAAAAGAATTTTGTTTCTTGATGATACCATCATTTCCCATGGGTTCAAGAATCATCTCTATGCAAGATGATTCCCATATCTACATATCTCTTAGCTACCTTTCTAGTTCTGCCACTGTAGTCCTGCTTGGTATACTCCTCTACCTAGATACCCCACAGACATCTCTAACCAAGCATATCTAAAACGAAACTCATCAACTTTCCTCCCAAACACCCCTTTCCTAAATTCCTTATTTTGAGGGGTCCGCTATTTATCCAGTCATCCAGGGTTACGACCCTAGGTTAAAGTTATCCTCAATGCTTCATTCCCTCAACCCTCAAATCTAATAAGATGACATCTTAGAAATTTTGCCTCTATGACATCCCTTACATCTCTTTCCTTCTATTCACATCACAGCCATCAGTCCCTCTATTCTTTCTATATTCCAATCCATCCTCCACACAGCTGCCATATTTATATTCTTAAACAACCATTTCACTCTTCTAATAGCTTCAATGCCATTATTGCCTTTGAGATAGAACAAAATTCATGGTTGACATTTAAAGTCCTTCACCTTACTACATTCCATCTCTCTGGACTAATTTTGCTTTTACTCTGCCTTATGTAGCCCACACTTTAGCCAAATTGACCTACTTTCTATACCTGATATTCAACATTAAAACTCCCACCTCCCCGTCTTTGAACCAGCTGCTTTTTGAAATCCCTAGGTCTATTCAAGACTCAGTACAAATAAATCTCTTCCAATTAGTCTTTACTGATTCCCTGCCCCCTTCCCTCAGTCAACTTGTTAGTTTTTTCCTCCAGAATTTATTTTGCATTTACTTTGCTCATATTTTGTATTTGCTTCTCTGTATATACCTTGACACTTCCCTCCAATTCTCCATTAGGATGTAAACCTTGAGGAAATGTTTAAATTTTGCTCCCCTTCCTTCTCCCCCAGCACATGTCACAGATCCTGGAACACAGCAGACATTTAATAAATGCTTGTAGGACTGAATTAGGTACAAATGATCTTGCTATGCAAACTGATTGCAAGAAGTGAGTATAATTATTAATCCCATTTTGCAGATAGAGAAACTAAAGGAATGGATGTTTGATTCACACATGGACTCACAGGGGTAACATATGGACACGGTGGAATTAAACTAGGGCATTTTATGTCACCATCTTGTATTCAAAAGATCAAAATCTCTTTATGCCAACAACTTCAACAATATTCAGCATTAGTAATAGGTAACTAGGAGTTCTATTATCAAAGATTGACATTTTCAAAAAATGGACCAAAGCAGCAGAAAATAATATTTGTTCAAATGAACATTAGGTCCCCCCTGGAAATGATCACAATGGAAGAGTCCAACAACCAGTTAACTGTGGCATACAAGGCCCCCTGTATGAAAAATTACAGGGTTAGGGGCATTCAGCCAATCAAGCAATCTGATTGGCTGAACAATCTTAAGTGCTTTATAATTGTGTTTTTAGAGGATTGTAGTTTAATGCCATCCAAGGTTCACTATTTTAAACTGTGTCACAGTTTAAAAGGACTGCCATACAGTCCTCTGTTTCAACCCTCACATTATGTAAATTGGTAAGAGTGTTATCCTGAGAGTTCCTGGTATTTTCAGGCTGTTTTAAAATTCCTTCTGGAAAAATTCCCCATGAGTGCACAACCTCTGGCTTTACAAAAACAAAACAAAACAAAAAACAAAAAATAGGCAGGCTGCTTTCAATAAGCTTCTCTAGATCTCAGGCTTTGAATGTGAGGCCTCTGGGGAAAGACCACACCTGAACCTTCCTAATCTGATAGGCTTGTCTTACAGCAACTCACCTGTTATCTACCCCTTGTTTCTCTTGTTCTTTTAGAGTATTCCCCCCTGTTCTTGAAAGATGAATTTGGGTGGTGGCTGAAATGTTTGTTAAGTAAAGGGCATGCTAGAGTGACTGGTAGGTTGGAAAATGCCTTTGGCCTTATTATTCCTTTTGTGCAGATGGCCCAGAGAGGTGAGTTGTCTGGGATTACAGGACTATTCAGTAACAAATCCAAAGCAAAAACCTGAAGGAGAAAAAAAAATCTTGAACTCTTCACCCAGTACTCTTTCTATCACATGTATCACTTCACATCTCTAAGAAATCATTCCTTGATCCAAGCCATTAAAAAACTTGAGCATTTGGAGTAAGAGTTGTTGTTCAGTCATTTCCAACTCTTTGTGATCACATTTGGGGTTTTCTTGGCAAAGATACTGGAGCGGTATGCCATTTTCTCCTCTGGCTTATTTTCTAGATGAGGAAACTGAGGCAAAGAGGGTTAAGTGACTTGCCTACCGGCACACAGCTAGTATGTCTGAGCTGGATTTGAGCTCAGATCTTCCTGACTCCAGGGCCAGCTCCTTAGCTGTCTCCCAAAGCACTCCTATGATCCTTTTTCTTCTTTGTCTTGGAGAATTCCCTGAGAGCATATATTTGAGGAAAGGTTGTTTTACAAAGCAAAGCAACAGAATGAGGATCAGTCAATCAGGAAACACCAGGAAGAGCCTTCTGAGTGCCAGATGTTGTGCTAGATACTAGGGCAGGTTCACCACCCTTGTCCTAGGGCTTAATTGATGTAGGGGCCCTTCCCTTCACCTTACCCTCCCCAACACATCAGAACAGGTGCAGAGAACCTCTAGTTTATGTATTCTTTCCCTTGGTGCAGGCTTTTGCAGGGAGGCAGACTTAGGCACAGGCTTGCCTAAGGGGACATGAGCTTGTGGCTCATAGCCACATGGAGGGAAATTAATCTCTCCACCTGATGCTTCTGAGATGGTCCTTACATCCTTACGCTTCAATGCCAGTAGAAAGAAAGGGACTTCAAGGTCAAGGATCACCCCTTTAATATATCCATGGAGTTCTAGCTTAGTCACCAATGAAAGGAATCATGGCTGACACAAAGCAGACAGCTGCTCTGAAGTTGGTTGGGATGGGAAGTCCCCCCACCCCCATGAATCTGTAAGGGGGTACTAAACTAAGAATAAATAAAAAGTCATGTGTGGAGCACTAAGCAACTGGAAAAAAACCAGGAAAGACTTCTTGAAGTGGTGATACTTGAGTCTGGAAATCAAGGAATCATAGGAGGGATGGGAGAACATTACAAGAGAAGGGAGCTTATGCAAAGACAGAGAAATAAGAAATGGAATGTCACATATTGGGAAATAAGAAATAGGATAGTTCAGCATGTGTATATAGTGTGTGAAGGGGAGAAAGGAGGAATAGGGAGCCATGGAAGTAACTTTGTGAAGAAAACCACAAATGAGATCACAAAGAGTTGAAAATCACTGAACGACAGCTTTTACTCCAATTAGGAGATTATTGTGATAGCTGAGAGAAAAGGTGACAAATGCCTGAACTAGAGTGGTGTTCCTATGAGTGGAGAAAAAAAGGAGAGATGTGAGAAATGTTGAGGAGGTAGAATAAACAAACCTTGGCATCTCACTGGAAGTTAGAGGAATGAGAGCAAAGAGGTAAGAATAACTTCTAGGTTGTAAACGGGGTGACTGGGAGAATGGAAATGACCAGGTAAAAACAGGGAAGGCAGATGGAGAGATGGGTTTAGGGCAGATGTCAAATTACTAGGCAGCAAATGACCTGCAAAACTCCAAGTGCAGTTCAAACTATATCAAAATGTAATTAAGAAATATCTAATAGAATAAATAAAAATACAATACAACATAATGTTACTGAGTGGTTTTCTGAGTCAATATGTTTCCAGCAGGGATTCATTTCTAGCTTAGCAGAAATGATGATCAGTTCAGGTTTGGACATGGTAAATTTGAGACAGTGATGAGACTTCCAGGGCAGGTAGGTACTGGGTCTGGAGTCAGGAAGACCTGAGTTCAAATCTAGCCTCAGACCCATAATAGTTGTATGACCTTGGACAAGTCACTTAACCCATGTCTGCTTCAATTTCCTCATCTGTAAAATGAGCTGGAGATGGAAATGGCAAAGCACTCCAGTACCTTTGCCAAGAAAACCCCACTAGGGTCATAGAAAATCCCACATAGGGTCATGGACATGACTGAAATGATAAAGAATAACATGAAATTTTCAGGTGGAGATTTCAGGTAGTCATTTGGTGATGCAGGATAGGAGTTTGGGAGAGAGACTAGGACTATATATAGATATATAGAGGTTTAAGAGTCATTTACATAGACATGATAATTGAATTCATTGAAAGCTAAAGAAATCGCCAAGATAGGGTATAGACAGAGAGTGGAGGCCCCAGGATAGAGTTTGGAATCAGACCTAACAACAAGAGCTGGATATAGATTGTGGTTTTGCAAATAAAAGTTAATTGGTCAAACCAACAAAAGAGAATCACAATAGAGCTATGTCTGGAAAGCCCAGGAAGGAGAGATTAATCAAAAGGGGGAGACTGTCAAAAGTCTCAAATGCTGCAGAGAGGTCAACAAGGAAAATCACTGCATTTGACAATATAGAACCCATTGATGACTTTAGTAAGACCAGTTTCAAAGGAATGGTGGGATCAGAAGCCATATTAGAAAGTGAATGGGAAAAGTGAATAGGAGGTCATAAAATGGAAGCCACGAGAATAGAGAAAGCTTTTTCTAGGAACTTAATTGTGAAAGGGAAGAGATCTAGTTTGATGATTTGATTGAATGAAAGTTTTTCAGAATGAGATATAGAAAGATGCCAGTGGATAATGAGAGAAAATGGAGTAAAAATTATTGTTCAGTTGTTCAGAGATTGAAAATTGGGGAGAGAAAGGGATCATTGTGTATTCTATGAGAGATTCAAGAAAATGGTGAAAAGGTACCAGAGGGCCTGGCTTTAGCAAGGAGAGGAGCCAATGCTTCCCTGAAGACTGGGTCAAAGAAGGAGAGGATGCAGAATGATGTTGATGTGATCTGAAGTATGGAATTGAGAAAAGAGAACTTATTATAGGTGGCTTCCATTTTGGTAGGGTAAAGTATGAGGTAAGATGGGAAAATGGTGGGGTGGGGAACCTGTGGCCTCCAGACTACATGTTGCCCTCCTTTGGATTCAAAGGGCTTCACTTGAGGACCTAGAGACCGTGTGGACTTGAGGCTGCAGGTTCCACACCCCTGGTGTAGGTGGTTTGAGAAGATGAGAGATTTGGAACAGCTGTTTAGGGGAGTATACTAGGAATTCAAGCAAGAAAAGGAAAAGAAGTAGTATGCAATCAGCCACAAGCACTTATTAAATACTTACTGTCTCCTGCAGTGAGGGCCAAGCTGAGATTGGATAAAATCCTTTTGTAAAGGACCCAGGAAGTGTGGCTTGGGGCTTCCTCCAGAGGCATTCAGTGATGCATAAGCAATAGAGATGACTGATGGGGGAGTAATCTAGGACTGGTTTAGAAAGGAATAAATGGTGATAAGACAATGACTGAGGCAAGGGAATCAAGGGCAGAGGACAGTGCAAAGCTGAACCGGCCAACTAAAGAGCAAAGATTTTGAAGAGAGCCAAGTGAGGCCAGAGCAGGGATGATAGATTGGAAAATGGGGAGGGAGAAAAGTAACTGGAGGTTGTAATAAGGTTGGAAAAGAGATTTAGAAGGGATGAAGCAGAGAAAGAAATGGAGGTAGAGGAGGTTATAGTCATATAGAAATTAGAGTTGTGGAAGAGAAATCCTTTGGTATGATAATGGGCTGAAGGGTATGATCTTGTGAATGACTGGCTAAAGTCATGGGAATGGGTACTGAGGAGCTGGGAAGCAAGGGGATGTCAACATGTACATTGAAGTCCCCAAGTTTAAAGATAGGGGTTGGAGTGGAGAGAAAGGCTGATCTAGGTTCTGAACTCCTTGAGAAAGGAGAGGGAATAACCTTGGGAGTTGAAAAAGAGCAGCTGCCAGGACCTGTCTGGGTAGGGTGGCATATCTGGGTAGAGTGAACCACAAAAGAGGGAGGTGCTAAGGGATGGTGATAAGGGTAGAGTTTGGAAGTGTCAATGACGAATAAGAAGCATGACCATACTTCCTCCTAGTCTAGTGAGACAGGGGGCATAAGAGAAGGTACATCTGGGGGTAGAGAGGATGGCAAAGGCTGCCATGTCTTCTTGGGATGTCCAGGTTTCTGTATTCTGTATTCTGAGCAGAATAGATCTAAGGGCAATTTGGGAACTCCAGGGGCCACAATGGAAAGAAAGGGAAGAGTGGGATTGGGCTGACATGAATGGGATAAGAGACTGAAGTATGCGATTAAGAAAATGAGAACTTATTGTAGATAGTTTCAATTTTCAGTGGTAAAGTATGATGTAAGAAGGGAAGAAGGCATGGTGTAGGTGACTTGAGAAGATGAGAAGAAGAGGGAAGGAAACTTACCTAGGTAGCCCTTCACTCTAAGAGACAGATACTCTGAATGAACCATAGCTCCTAAGTTGGCCTACCCTTCCCAGGAACAATGATACAGTTGAATAGGTCATCATTCATCAAGTACTAGGTGGAAGGCTGAGTGGGGTGGAGTGTGCACTGGGCCAGCAGGACAAATGTCAAGTGCCCATGCAGGTTCTGGCTGGAGGATAGATGGGGCAGAATTCAATTCTGGGGCATGGCTGATTATAGAGAGTTGAAATGTGGTTTATTTACTCATATAATACTTATATTTTCTGGCCCAGGGTCAGAATCAGGAAGATGAGATCCTAAGTGTGCTTAGAGACTCAGATAAAAAAAAGGCCTGATTCCTTGATACTTTGTTGGCCATATTTGAAACAAATGGTCTATGGTTTATAATTGCAAATCTTTTATTGTCCAAGTCTTTCAAAACAGTTTACAAAGTTTTATTTTGTTAAATTAAGTAGTATAGTTATCCCTTCAACATTGTGGGGATTAGGAGCATGGTGCCCCTTTGATCTGGAAAATCCACATAAAATTTTTGGGCCCTCCCTTTGTACCAGAGAAGTCTGAATTATTATAACATTAAAAGATAAAGTATGTTGGTATTATACAATACTACACATATATTTCATGCATTTCTGAGTTTCTAATTTTTTCTGTGCTGTCTGTTGGCATGGCATCTGCAGCTTCCACAAAACTCACCAAAAATTCCCATTTACATCCTTATGCCAATGCTTGATATATTGAAACCACGATGGGAAAAGTTGTGATGTGGAAAGGATAACTATAGATCATTTGTCCCTATAAGGTTTAAAAGATTGACTAAGAATGAATGAGAAGCTGAGGGTGGGCTTGGAGTCAGGAAGACTCATCTTCTTGAGTTGAAATCTGGCCTCAGACACTACTGTGTGACCTTGGGCAAGTCACTTAACCCTGTTTGCTTCAGTTTCCTCATCTGTAAAATGAGCTGGAGAAGGAAATGGCAAACTATTCCAGTATCTTTGCCAAGAAAATTTCAATGGGGTCACAGAATCATACATGATTGAAATGACTGAACAACAAAAGTAAAAAATGAAGAACAAGTCAAATAGGCATTGCTGAATTACCCGTGGTCCTTCTATAATAATTTTATAATAACTAGCATTTATATGTCATTTTATGGTTTATAAAGTACTTTATGTGTATTATCTCATTTGATCCCTGCAACCACCTTGAAATAGTTGATGCTATTCTGAAACCCAGTTTACAGATGAGGAAACTGAGACCTAGAGGTTAAGTGACTTGCCCAGAGCCACACAACTAGTGTTTGAGGCAGGATTTGAATTCAGGTTTTCCAGATCTAGTACTGCACCACTTAAGGAAATCTTGTTTAACTGAAATTGACATACAGTCCCAAATCCTTGATTGTGCCACAAGTTTCAGTTTTCTCCACCATCAAACCATTCTCCAAAGCTGTTAGCAAGCAGACAAATGGATGGATGGATTTGAATTTCTCCTTTTGTCTCTGTTACTACCCATCTGTTGGTGAAGGTTGTAAAGTTGCTGTGAAAGCCTAGATGATCCTCAGACTTGAAAAATCACTGTCCCCTACTCTGGTACTGACCATAGCATGCAGACATAGAGTTTGGAAATACACTGAAGTTCATCTATATATATTGTCAGCCTGTTTGCTTCTGTCAGTTGCCTCCCTTTGGTTGCTTGGTGGGTTCAGGACTTCTCTTGCAAGCCCTGACCCCAAAGATGTATGAAGCAGAACTAGGAGTCCTGGAAAAGTTTTCAATGAGATCTAGATTGTGTATATATTTGCCTGGGTATTGGAGACAGTCAAGGGGAAAAAAAAAGTACTGCGAGGTGGTTGCAGTCTAATTCTAAAGCACAGAAGGGTGTGCTCTCTGAAGTCATTGATAGGCAGGCTGTCTGGTTTTAAAGTCTTATCTTCAGGGTAGCAGAGCTTAAATGTGTCAAAGGCCTCTTTCCGCAGACACTGATTGTATCTCTGCAGTGTTCCCCAGAGATTCTTGTCCATGAGGAAGGCAGCAATGGGCATTCCATCAATTTTTTGGTCTTCTAATATTTTAAATATTTGCTAGATCTGTTGATTACCTAAATGCTTTTCTTCCAAATGCCTCCACTGGTCCCCAACTTTTACTGGTAATACTGACAAGCTACATAACAAAGGGCCCCCGGGTTCCTTAGCCCTGCATGAATGAAGCAGGATGGGGAAAGATTCTGGAGTCTCCTGCTGGCAAAGGACTGATCATGGCAAACTGGCAGTTAGTGATTTTTGGTTTAAGGGGGATGGGAGGGAGGTGCTTCCCGTGAGACTGTTCAGACAGGGAATATGGATGGCACTGAGCATCTGGTTTTAATATCCTTGGTGGTGGTAAGGGTTTGACCTAGTGGCCTGCAGGAAAGAGAAGCTCTGTGACTCCACCATCCCTGGGCTGGACACTTGGCCTGTTCTTTGGGAAATCTGACTGACCACATTTGTGAAGCCTATAGTCTTCTAGGGAGAATAAAATAAGCAAAGAGGGAAGGATAAGTGGTATGGGATTGACTGTCAGGTATGGAGAGAAATCAGCTAAAGTGAAAGGTGACTCTTGCCTGTCAGATCTTAGAGAAAAAGAAAATGGCTCAGAGGATACTTTTGATGTTCACGGATAGTTTATGCTGCAGGCCCTTTCTCTTTTCCAGATTAATCATAGGATCATAGCTCTAAAGCTGGAAGGTATTTTAGAGACCATCATGATCAACCCCCTCCTTTTATAAGATGAGGAAATAGAGGTGTGAGAAGCAGGAGGGACTTTCCCAGGGTTACACATTGAGTCGGTGTCCGAGGTAGGATTTTAATTTCTCCCCACTTAATAGTATTTTATTTTTTCCAATTACATGTAAAGAGAGTTTTCAACATTCACTTTTATAAGATTTTGAATTCCAGATTTTTTCTCCCTTCCCTTCTCCCTCCGCAAGATGGGAAGCAATTTGATATAGGCTATACGTGGAGATTCATATTAAACATATTTCTACATTTCTCATATTGTGGAAGAAGAATCAGAACAAAAGGGAAAAACCAAGAGAAAGAAAAAAGAGAGAAAATAATATGCTTTGATCTGCATTCAGATTCCATAGTTCTTTCTCTGGATGTGGATAACATTTTCCATAATGAGTCTTTTGGAATTATCTTAGATTGCTGTATTGTTGAGAAGAGCTAAGTCTATTAAAGTTGATCATCTCACACTATTGCTGTTACTGTGTCTTATGTTCTCCTGGTTCTACGCACTTCACTCAGCATCAGTTCATATAAGTCTTTCTGGGCTTTTCTGAAGCCTGCCTACTCAGTTCTTATAGCACAATAATATTCAATTACATTCATATACCAGCAACTTGGTCAGCCATTCCCCAATTGATGGGCATCCCCCCAATTTCCAGTTCTAGGTGGGATTTTAATTAATGCCATAGTGTTGAGCCTAGGTTAGAGATCTAGCTTTTCTACTGACCAGCTGTGTAACCTTAGGCAAACCACTCTCTGAAACTCAGTTTCTTCATTTGGAAAATGGGAGAAAAACACTTGCGCTGCTTGCCTCACAATACTGCTGTGAGAATCAAGTCAGACAATGCCTTTGAAACACTAATACTTTATGTCGGTCTTAAAACATTTTCCATGTTGAGAGGCAATGTAGGGTGGTAGTAGGAGTGCTGGACCCCGATCCAGGAAGAGCTGTTTAAGAATGCCATTCTGGATATTTGATAGCTATGTGACCCTGGGCATCAATTCCTTCATCTGTAAAATGGGAATGATAATAGCATCCATCTCATGGTACTGTCTTTGTAAGACTCAAATAAGATAATGTATGGAAATCCCTTTGTAAACCTTCAGGGATTACATCAATGCCACCATTATAATTATAATTGATTTCACAAAAATCCTATCAGATAAGGAAGTATTACTGTCTCCATTTTATTAGGTGAGAATAATAAAGCTTTTAAGAGTGAAGTGAGTAGTCCAAGTTACATAGTTTCTAAGATGCACTCCCTGCAAAGCTGTCCTAATGATAAATTCCATTTTGGGCTTGGGGTATATGAGGTGACAAAGAGACATTAAAATGGAAATGTTCAAAAGGTAATTGAAGGGACAGGACTGGAACTTGGGCCAGAAAATTCATTGAGGCTAAGGATTTGAGAATCATGTGTGTAGAGGTAACCTTGGGCCAGCACAATAACTAATAACTAAAATCAGTTTGTCTTTCATCTAGAAATGAATTGGATTTTGGAGGAATGAAAACACAAACCAAGAAATGTAGGGTGGTCAAATGGGAAAAAACCCAAAACTTGGTCTTGTTATCAGAAAACCAAAATTCAAAACCTGCTTCTGATATTTTCTATCTTTGTGGCCCTGGCTAAGTTATGTAATTTTTCCATGTCTCATTTTTCTTGTCTGTAAAGTAAGGTCAATACTTGCTTCACCTGTCTCATAAGAATATAAATAAAAATAATTTATATAAAATCGATATGTGTGCGTGCGTGCGTGCGTGTGTGTGTGTGTGTGTGTGTGTGTATGTGTGTGTGTATATCTCAATGTGCAGGCATATAAGGAGATTGGTAGAGGAGGAGATAGGAAAAGAAGAATTAAAAAAAAACTCCTAGTGATTGCAAAATCTTTCCCAGGTCCAGTGACTCAGCCTGGACTCAGAATCAGGAAATCCAGGTTCTTGTCATAGAATTCTAGATTTAGAGCTGGAAGGGATTCCTATCATCATCATCATCATCATCATCATCATCATCATCATCATCATCATCATCATTTTCACCACCACCACCACCATCATGATCATCATCATAGCAACAAAATGTCTTTATAACACCTGTGCTAAAGGCTTTATCAATTTTATCTTTTTTTGTTTCTTACAATAATTCTTTGAGGTAAGTGCTATTATTATTCCCCTTTTACAGATGAGGAAATTGAGGCAAACAGAGCTTAAATGATTTGTTTAAAGTTTCAGTAATAAGTGGCAAAACCAGGAGCTGAAGCCTAATATAGGATAATAGGAACACAGATCTAATACTGGAAGGGATCTCTGAGATAATTTCCTCCAACTCTCTAATTTTACAGATGAAAAAACAGAGGCCCAGGAATGTTGTGATTTGCCCATGGTCACATAGGTGGCAAGTGTCAGAGAATATTTTAGACCAAAACTTCAGACTCCAGAGTTAACGCTTACCCATTATCCATTGTACTAACACTGTTTTTGCTGAGTGACTAAAATCATTTAAACTAACTCAGTCAAGTCAATTAGCCAATAAACATTCATTAAGTGCTTACTATGTGTCAGGGACTATTCTAAGCACTAGGGGTACAAAGGAAGTTCAAACCACAATATTTGAAGTTATATTCTAGTTTGATATATTTGACATATTCCAGTGGGGAAGAAGATACAAACACCTATGTACATTAAAGGTTTATAATCTTAGCTAATTTCAGGGAAAACTCTAGCAGTGTGGGGAATTTGGAAAGGCCTTTACAAGAAGGTAGGATTTGAGTTGAATCTTGAATGAGGCAGATATGGGGAGGTAGAGTGTATCTGGCACAGGGGACCAGCCAGTATAAGTGAACAAAATTGGGAGATAAAATGTCTCATGCTGGGATAAGCAAGAAGACTGGTATCTCCTCATAACCTTAACTATAAACTGGGAGATCACTTCTCATTGCCTATCCACACTGAGTTGTTGCTTGGGCAGTGCTTTTGCCAAATCATAATGTATTAAAGAAACATGAGTTATTATTACTATTATCAAATGTTTATGGAGAGTGGCAGTCATGCATGGCATAGCTTTTCTGACTTGGATGATTTTCAGAGGGTGAAGAAGACATTTTGTGGCCTTATTAAGGAGTTTCCTTTCCAACTCAACCCTTATCCAACTTGGTTCCATGGCGTTCTGTGTTATGGGAATTGAGTTCTGGTGGAATTCATGTTTTTTGAGATCATGGTCTTTTTTTTTTTTTTTGTCTCAGTGTCTGGGCAGTAGTAGGTGGTTAACAAATGTTTATTCAGTTCCATGAGAACATTTTAATATTAACACTATTTTCCCTCTAAAATATTCAGTATGATTTTATGTTTGTACCAAAAATATTTACGTGAAGAAACTTTTTGGTATGAAGATGAACTTGATTTCTCCTATTTTTTCTCCCTCTAAGTTCCCAAACTTCCCCAAATCCTTTTTTCCCCCAATTATATTCCATTTCCCTAGACCCCCTAAACCATCCTAAATTAGTTCTAGTACTAATAATGGTCCAAGGCCAAAATGGTCCATGGCCAGAGTAATTTGGGAAATACCGATCTAAGCTGAAGGGGAAAGAGTAAGAGAGGAAAACACACATAGTCTAACAAAGAAAACCGGGAGATGCCCATATATAATTAAATAGGTAGGCATACATACATGCTTAAGCACTTAATTACTTGGTTTTGAGGTAATGAGACTGTACACACAACCCCGTGAGAGTCAGTTTCATTACTATGCACATCTTGTACAGTATAATCAATCAGTCAACAAGTAATGATTGAATGCCTACAATAGGGGTGGCCAAGTCATGACCTTATGTCATCCTGAAGCTACTGAGAGCTTCATGTGTGGCCCTGAAAGTATGAGAAACCGGGAGGTGGGGGGGAGGGGAATGCTATTCTGATGGACATTGAGGCTGTGTTTTGAGAGATTCATGTTATGATTATAATAACCTATAGACACTTGAGTGTGTTTAACCAAACGTGCAACAGAGGGGAACATTTTTATAACAAAGGTAACCAGTTTGTTTTTGTTTTCACTTATTGTGTCCTTAGACTAATGACCCAAATGAATTCTGGCCTAGTCCTCTGGTCAGCTTGACCAGTCATAATATTATATGCCACTGTGCCAGTTTCTATGGAGAATGTAAGAGAGGTAGAAGAATTAGGAAGAGAAGACAAACTCACAGGCAACAATCAGAGAGTAACACAAGACAGTATAGAATAGTGCAAGAGTTGTTCTGGTAATTATTTAACAATTGGCTCTCTGAAAAAATGTATATTTTTAAATTTAAAATTTAAACTGTATTATTAATATTTCCTCTGTTACTCTATTACTTTAAGTCTGGACAATCAACAAAACAATTTGCATCAAGACCTGATATGTAGTAATATATCAAGCCCTAGTTGACAAGATTTCAATGAGGGCACTAAAAATTTAATAATTGGTTCTTAAGACCCATTAGAGCTGGCTCCAGCACACCCTTGGATTAGAGGATTACCCAGTGTGTTGCTAGCAATAATTCAGTTAATTTAATTAAGCATACATTTATTGTGTCTACCATGTACAAGGAATTCTGCTAGATAATGGGTGTGCAAAAAATGAAAAATGGCATAGTCTTTCCTTCAAGAAGCTTAACATTTAGTGGGAAAGATAAAATATAGATATGTATAGTGGTGCCACCTTCAGAAATTGGAAAGGACTGAGGGGTGAGGAGAAAGATAATGAATTCAGTTTGGGACATTTGGGGTTTCGAGTCATAGTAGGTATTTGAGTATGCAGGGCTAGAAATCTGGAAGAGTGTGGTGCTAAATACATAGATTTGGGAATCATCTGTATAAAGATCATAATTAAAGTGAGATTACTAAGGGAGAATACATATAGCAAGAAGAGAAGGAAGCTGAGGCCAAAGGTTTGAGGGACACCCATGCTTTAGCAGATGGAGGGATAGGGACCTAGCAAAGGAGATTGAGTAGGAGTGCTAAGACAGGTAGGAGGATAGAGAAGTATCCCAAGACTTGAGAGGGAGAAAGAATGCAGAATAAGGAAGTGATTGGTGTAGCCTGTCAAGGAAGAAGAGGGGAGCTGCCTCATTTTCTGAGAATGGAGCAAAGTAAGAGAATATGATTTTGGAAACAAAGAGATTTTGAGGTTGTATAGGATGTACAAGAGATTATATAGGATGAACAATGATGGAGGTCAGGACTGAATGCCTCAGTCTTCTCATTAAAGTAGAAGGCAAGGTCGTCCATCTACTGAGGGAGGGAGATGTAGAGTGGAGTTACAGGACTGAGAAAAGAAGAAAGGGTTTAAAACAACCATTGAGAGGAGAGCTAGAAGGGCAATCAGAGATGAATATAGGGATTGCTCTGCAGCAATGAGGACCCAGCTGGGATTGAATAGCGTGAATTTCTGGAGGACCAGTCAGCACAATTTTATCATTTCTTCCAGTCAGGCTACTTGGTAGTAGAAAGAAAGAAGACAGATGGTAAGGGTAACCCATGACTGAAACTTAGCAGTCTGGGAACAGAAAAAAAGACAGGGATTCAAGTTTTAGCACAGTGCCTTAGGGTCAGTGTTTTAAGGGAGAAAAGTGAAAGCAGAGCAGGCATGATGAGCTCAGAGAAGAGGGATGGATGGAGGGCTTGGAGATGGAGAGCAGAGTGATTAGATTCATGAGCAATGAGGCAATGAGAGAGTTGGGAAGGCAGGAGGAAGTTCTGGTGTGAGGGAAAAACAAGATACAACAAATGTAATAAAGGTTCAGAGAAAGAGGCTTGCCAAATGTCAAATGGCCAGCTACTTGTCAGGGACAGGACCTGTGCCAGTGTCTCTCATGTCTTACAATCAATACTATAGTTCTTCAGAAGGACCTTGAGAGTGTCCTTGTATCATTTCTTCTGACCTCTGTGTGTGCGATTGCCTTGTGCAAGTTCTCTGTAAGATAGTCTTTTAGGTAAATGTTTGGCATTCAGGTTATGTGGCCAGCCCATTGGAGTGGCACTCTTTGCAGTGGAGGTCGAATGTTTAGCAGTTCAGTCAAGAGAGGACTTCACTATCTGGTGTCTTATCTTGCCAGGTGATCTTCATAATCTTCCTGAGACAATTCATATGGAAGTGATATATTTTCCTGGCGTGTCACTGGTAAACTCTCCAGGCTTCACAGGCAGACAGCAAAGAGGTCAGCACGACAGCTCTGTAGATCTTCAGTTCATTATGCAGCCTCATACCTCTTCTCTCCCACACTTGCTTCTCCTCCTCCTCCTCCTCCTCCTCCTCCTCCTCCTCCTCCTCCTCCTCCTCCTCCTCCTCCTCCTTCTTCTTCTTCTTCTTCTTCTTCTTCTTCTTCTTCTTCTTCTTCTTCTTCTTCTTCTTCTTCTTCTTCTTCTTCTATTACTACTACTTCTTCTACTACTACTACTGCTTCTGCTGATGCTGCTAAAATGAGAAAACTGAGGTCCACATTACTCCTTTGCACACATCAGTGACTGATGCTCTGTTACCTCTAAGATAAACTATAATCACTGCTATTTGACATTTAATTCCAAAAGCTGAGTCCAAGCTATAGATCTAGATTAATTTTGCATGGTTCCTCCTCATGCACTCTAAGTTCCAGCCATTTTGGACTACTTGCTGCATTCCCCACATAACAATCCATCTGTTGCCTCTGGGACATTGCATAGGCTACCCCCATGACTGGGGTTCTCATCTTTCCTACCTCTGCATCTTGGAATTCCTGGCTCTCTTCCAGTCCCATCTCCTACTAAAGACTTTACTTATCCATCCTGTTTTCAGTTTTTTTTTTATCACACTTGCTCTACAATTCTTTTGTATTTAAAGAGCTGGCCCAGGATTCAGGAAGAACTGAGTTCCAGATTAATCTCTTATATATACTGACTATGTGACCCTGGGCAAGTCATTTAAGTTGTCAAATCAACAAGTATTTATTAAACTCCTCCTATGTGTAAAACACTATGTTAAATTCTGGGAATACAAAGACAGGCAAAACTAAAACAAATTCTCAGGAAGCTCATAGAATAATTAGGGAGACTATGTAGAAACAAACTATATACAGGATAAATTAGAAATAATTTCAGATGAAAGGTATTAAGATAAATGAGGGTTTAATCTTTTAGTGCTAGGCAATTTTCTCCTTTATTATATGGGACAACTTTTGGGGAGGGATGAGGTAGGGGCAATTAATCGTACAGTGGAAAAGATATTCTAAAACCAACCATCAATAAAAATTACTTAAAAAATTCAATAGTTTGGTCAAAAACAAAAAAGAAAGATTTTGCTTTGATTTACTTGGATGCATGTTGTTTAACTCCAGTACAGGGTGTCCCTAAAGTCTGGACACATAGGAAATCACATTAACTTTGGGTATTTTCAAGAAATGAAATAAATGAAAATATCAACATTTTATTTAATTAGCATAAATGAGATTTCATAGGGGCATTTAGGTGGCACAGTGAATAGAGCACCAGCCCTCAAGTCAGGAGGACCTGAGTTCAAAACTGGCTTCAGACATTTAACACACACACACACACACACACACACAAACTAGCTGTATGACCTTGGACAAGTCACTTAACCCAATTGCCCTCCAAAAAGCAAAAAAAAAAAGAGAGAGAGAGAGATTTCATAGGAAGACATAGGAGATACATAGGAAATTCAATTAATTAATTAAATTAATACCATTAATATGGAAAATAATCCTCAGTAGCCAATGAAAGCTTTTATTCCATATGAAATTGTCATGGCTAAAATTTACTCATTCTAGAATGAAGGAAAAGTCCTTCTTTTCTTTCAAAGTTTTTTTTTTCCTTGATAAAAAAACCCTTTAAAAGTTTGTCTTTATATCTCTACCATATAGAATAGTACCCAGCACATCCAAGATGCTTAAAATGCTTGTTGAATCATGTAAAATGATATAGTTTCCAGTGCTTTATGGAAGCTTGCTAGAACCAGTTTCCCAAATATCAGGAGATGGTATCAGGGAACTATATCAGGAAAAGTAGTCTATAAATATCCATGATGCGTATTCATTAATTTTGAGTTCCTGTCCTGTCATTAACATTCTTGCTGTGTAATCTTAGGGGTATGCTGTGTTATATCCTGGTACCTGCATTTCTTCATAGCTGAACTGAGAATAATACAGTAACCTGCCACGTTAGTTGGTCATGAGAAAGAGTTAATGAAAATGATTGCAATGTAATGTATGAAACGTGAATTACTAGAGAAATACCTAGTTATAGTCAACGGCCTATGTAATTTGCAGTATTATTAGGGACTATTTGTGACTTTTTTATAACATTACTCTAGGGGGTCCAAATGTCGAATGAAAGAAATGCCAGACTGTGGGCACATTGGCTAAAACATGCAGAAGCTATATGTGATTTAGAGAATAATAAATCAAAATAGAGATTTCAGCATTGTGAATATTAGCAATTCAGAAATGTACATTATCATGTTTGTTGGCATATTCGCCTAATGTGCTCTTTTTATTCCTGTCCCTCAGTATTGAGGAAGGGATACGAAAATTTTGGTCTAAGGATTGCTTTAGTTGTGAACAATATCAGGGGCCATTCTGATTAATGTAGTTGAAAAACTATGCTTGCTTATAATAAGAGTACTCAGAGGTATTACAGTGCTTAACTGCTTTGTCCATCAAAGCTTCAAATCTTCTTTGCAATTGGGGGTGGGGGTGAGGCAGGAATTACATCTTGGTTGCAACAGCTGTGTTCTATAGAATCATCTTGATCAAATGAGATATAATGTATAAACAGCCTTCCATACTTGAAAGTACTCTCTGAAAGTATGGCCTTTTCTTTTTGGCAGTGGGAGGCAGGAAGGTCTATAACTTTGTTTTTATTTATATTTCTTTTAGTACTGAAGATCCAAGAAAAAAAAAAAAACAGTCGGACAGGATTCATAATCCCTCAGTTCAGATGTTCCCTGGGTCGGCTTCCTAGCCAAGGATCTTGATGAAAAAATGGGATAGATGGTATTCTAATTAGCTTTGCCTCTTTGCCCACTTTTATACAAGACAGAAAAAGCAGTGTAAGATACCCCTTTCTGATGGGTGGCAAGGATGGCCCTGTGCTAGGGATATATAGGGCCCAGTGCTATCAGAAAACTGGGAGCTGGTTCTTGGTTCCTAGGCTTTGGGCACTAACAGGTAGCACCGGAGTCTGATGGTTTAAGAGGAACCAGTATGGTTATGAATCACTGAGCAAATAGGTGCAATCACTGCCCACTCATACCACTGGGCATTAATGTCTGTTCTTCATGAACACTAAAGGGGACAAAAAAGAGAAAGAAAAGAGGAAACCAAGAGAATATCCCAGAAGATCATTTTCAAAAATTTTTCAACAAGGAAAAACTTTATTTAAACCGCAGAAGTTAGAAGGATTCTGACCTCATCTACCAACTGTTGTGCTCTTAACTACCTCTACTTTCTTTCAATACTCAGCACCAAGTGCATAGAGGCAAAGGGACCAGATAGATCTGGTTGTAGCCAATGAAACACTTTCAATAAACACAGATTTCTATGAACGTCAAGCCAGATTCTTCACTGACTTCTCCCGATTTTAACTCACCATACTGTTTATGGTGAGAATGGGTTATTTGAAAACTATAGAAAAATATTCCTCGAGTGGAATTACGTCATTTATGTGTCCCCAGATCATAAGATTGAGTTGAGGACACAGGTCAGAAGATCCTTGGAAGGGACCATAGAGCTCACGGAGTTCAATCCCCTCATTTTGTAGATGAGGAAACTGAGGAACTGAGAGTCTAAGTGGTTTGCTCAGGGTTGCATAGGTTTTGTCCGAGGTAAGATTTGAGGCTAAGAATTACTAACTTCAAGTCCAGCTCCCTCTTACTACGTCATGCCACTATCACTTATCTGTCTTTTTACTGCAGCTATTCCTGGCTTCACCTGACATCTCTCCTGAATAATATAACCTCCAATATACCTTCACCCCATCCCAGTAGAGTATCAGAAAGAAGTACATTTCATGCAGGCTATCCAAAGTTCCAAGGAGAGAAATGAGTTGATAGCTACAGCTTTCCATTTTGTTCCAATGAAATGTTGTTAACAATATTGCTACATGTAGTGGTGGTTGTTCTTGTTGCATCATTTCAATAGTGTCTGACTCTGTGACCCCATTTGAGGTTTTCTTGACAAAGATACTGGATTGGTTTGTCATTTCCTTCTCCAGCTCATTTTACACATGGGGAATCTGAGGCAAACAGGGTTAAATCACTTGCCCATAGTAAGTATCTAAAGCCACTGATCAGTGAAGATGGATCTTCCTAATTTCTAGCTCAATCTTCTACCTACTGTGTCACCTAGGTGACCTTCTGCTAAGTGTGAGTGTGTGGCAAACAAATATTCATGCAATTCTCACCATATGGCAAACACTTAAAAGTACAGAAATGCATAAAGTTATCACTAAATTAATATTAATAAAGACTAGAAATTGTCAGCAATATGACATGTAGAGGTCATACCTTTGTAAGTTCAGTTAATGAGGAACTGACCTCTATTCTTTAAAACATTTCACAGAATCAGAACAGAGGATATCTCAGAGTTGGCAAGGAATTCAGTAGAAATTTTGTCCAACACATCCTGGAAAGATGATACTCTCTACATCAGACTCAACAACTGGTCATACCACCTTTGCCTAAGGAGCTCTAGTGAATGGAAACTCACTGTATACAAAGGCAGACCATTCCACTTTTTGGACAATTCTCATTGTTAGGGAATGTTTTTCCTTTCATGAAACCTCAATCTCTGAAGCTTCTACTCATTGCCCTAAGGGACCAGAAAGAACAAGATTTTTATGTGTGGACCATTCAAATACTTGAACATGCCTATTTGTCCTCCTCTGCTCCTAGATCTTCTCTTTTCCAAGCTAAACATGTGCAGTTGCTTCAAACAAGCTTTATATGGCATCCTCTCAGGGCCCTTACCATCCTAATCACCCTCCTTTGGATGCTCTCCAGCTTACAAACGCTCTTTTGAAAATGTGACTCAAGAACCAAACACAATACCCCAGATGTGGTTTTGACCAGGGCAGAATATACTAGGACTATCACATCTCATCATGAAAGCATTGCTGGCTAATGTCAAGAGTAGCTGAAATGTTGACTTTAATCATGTGTGTTTAAATTGTGAAAATATTTAATCGAGCTTTCAGGCAAGACTATGTTCATATTATGGAAAGATATGCAAGATGAGATTTACCTGCATTAGAATATTAGAATCAGGATAGTTCCCACTAAAATAATCACTTAGAAGGGGAGTGGTTCCTTATTTTTCTGTGTACGAATATACATTTCTTGGAAAGTAGTTCTGAAGGCACTTAATAAATGCTTGTTGATAGAAAGTCAATGGAGCCCTTCTTGAAGGCCAGGTTTTTTTTCCTTCTGGACTTCTCATTTGTGGGGAGGGGCAGTAAAAATGTGTTCTGTTTCTAGTTTATTCATTCAGTAGTCACGCAAGTTAGCCATCATCTTTCAAATTCTCTAATAAATATCTTGGTTTAGTTCATGAGAAATAGGTTCTTTTAAATATATGAGAACAAATGATCAACAGAAAAGACTGTCCCAGTCACTTTAATACAATTATTCTTACCACATTTGCTAATTGAGACAATTCAGCTAGAGAAACTGGTATAAATGAGGAATGTTCACAGAGTTTAGGCCTCTCTTCAGCCAAAAAGGAATTACAGGGAAAGTATAATTAATTTCTCCTCTCCAGGGGTTTGTGGCTCACTTTAAATCTTTTCTTGTGTTGACCACTGATGTGTAGTCGAGCATGGGGATATTGAGTCAATGCTAAGAGTATCATACTGTTCAGTGGATTTTTTTTAAAGATAAAATGTGCCTCAATTGTGAAGAGCCATCCTTTGAAAATGAAGGGGCAATAAGAGAAAGAGATGTGAGCCTCTTCTTCAGCAAGGGTACCATGTGGCTTCCATCCTCACTCTCAGAAGGGGGTGCTGTTACCTCATTCGACTCCTGAGAAGGAAGGCTATAAATCATCAACATGACTTCAAACCTGGGGAGAAAAGGGATGCACTTTCAGTTATTTTGTCCTTTTTACTGATTTGTAACTTTTGATGCTCAAAAATAAGATGGGTAATCTTTACATTATTGTATGGATCTGGTGTTATTCCGAGGCCCTGTAGAACTGGCAGAATTCCAATTCTCTCATTTCTCTAAAGTTGGTGAGGATGGAAAAGCTTTCAGGAATTAGTAAAGGGGCTCAGTGATGTCATTTAAAGCTTGAATGTTGTCAGGGGTCTGGATTTATTAAAATATCTTTGCTATTTCTAACTCTTTAAGTTGTGGGAACTCTCTCCCTCCCCCTGCCCCCACCAATATTTGTCCCTCCTTCTTTAAAAATTCAAGTGCCTTTCTAAGTAAAATTAGACTCTAATTGTTCTATGTACTTGCCTCATTTAGGTTCTTATATTGCATATTTTGCTTGATGTTTATGAAGTCTTTTTTGCCTATTTTATTATAAAAGTTTGGAAATCAGGGGCTGCAGTTTTGTTGACAATAAGAACTCAAGTTAAAGAGGAAGTTTGTTTCAAAGCAAAGAAAATTCACAGTCGCTTGAAGTTAGTACAAATGAATTTTCTCAGTCTGATTAAAGCAAGCCATTTCATTTTCATGAATATTAATTTACATGGAAACTGAGATCCTGAATTTATGAGTGGGTTTGAGATGGAAGGACATGAGTTTATGTTAAGATTTGACTTGTTTAGGCTTCTCAACTAGTAGTATTTCACTAACTGTGCTCACCATTTATTTACAAAAGATAGATTTGTCATTAGTCTGTCTCATAATACCATATAGTCCATTATTAGTGGATTTGTTTCCTCTGGCATCCTTTTTTTTGTAGATATGTTTTTAGAAAACATTTTTGTTACAGCAGACAGCTAGGAATATGTGGGTTCACTTCTAGTATATACTTCTGTCATATACTAGTTGGTTCATCTTGGACAAGTAACTTAACCACTCAACCTCTAAGAAGTTCTCCAAGACAAGAAATTGCAGAAAAGGTACCAACTTGTGTTGGTAGATGGAGTTTCCTCAGATGGGAATTCCCTACACCAATGAAATTACAAACCCAGTCCTTATCCTACATTTTTAAACTCATCAGAATGTTTGCCAGAAACTAGTCCTAAAAAAAGATCCATGGGGTTTCAGGACTGTGATATCACCATAATGGGGAACTCTTATAATGGATCTCCACCAAAGCAGACCAGCAACTCATCTATGATTTATAGTTTTACCTCTTTGAAGGGAGAGAGACTTTAATTTTTATCTTTGTATTGCTAGGACCTAATAGTTCCAGGCACGTAGTAGGCATTAACAAACGTTTTTTGATGAATTGATTGGAGATTCCTGTGGGCATTGAGAGCTTTTCCCCAGGGTTATATAGTTAATAGATGTCAGAGGTTGGATTTGAATTCAGGTCTTCTTGATTCCAAAACTGGCTTACTATTCACATGTTATCTCTCATACATCCATAGTGAAGTCCCAAATTATTTTTCTAAAATGTTATTTTATTTTCAGTTCCAAATTCTCTCCCTTCCTTCACATCACGCATTGAGAAGAAACTATATACACTAGTCATTACATATGTGAAGTCATACAAAACATATATTTTTACATTTCCATGTTCTTTTAAAAATGAAAAAGAAAGAGAAAAATATGTTTCAATCTGTACTCTGAGCCCATCAATTCTGGAGGTGGATAGAATTTTTCATGAAGAGTCCTTTGTAATCGTGGTAGAGCATTGTATCAGTCAGAGTTACTAAGTTTTTCACAGTTGATTATCTTTATAATATTGCTTACTGTGTAAATTGTTTCCTGATTCTGCTTACTTTACTTTGCATCAGTATACATGTCTTCCCATATTTTTCTGAAGTTATGTCCTTTATATGTCCTTCATTTCTTGTACCACAATAGTATCATCCCATTCATATACAACCATAATTTGTTCAGTCATCCCCCAATTGATGTACATCCCCTCAGTTTCCAATTCCTTGGCATCACAAAAAGAGCTGCTATAAATATTTTTGTTCATATGGATATTTCCCCTTTTCTTTTGATCTTTTTCTTTGAAAATAAACCAAGGGGTGGTATTTCTGGTTCAAAGCATATGCATTGTTTTGTACTTTTGAGGGGCATAGTTCCCAGTTGCTTTCCAGAATGGTCAGACTAATTCACAGTTCTACCAACAGAACATTGGTGTGCCTACTTTCTCTCATCCCCTCCAGCATTTGTCTTTTTTCTTTTCTGCTATCTTAGCCAATCTGATGGATGTGAGATGGTACCTCAGAGTTGTTTTAATTTCTATTTCTCTAATTACTAATGACAAATCATTTTTCATATGTTTGTTGATAATTCTGATTTCTTCTTCTAAAAACTGCCTGATCATATCCCATAACCATTTATCAATTAAGGAATAGTTCTTATTCTTAAAATTTTTGGCTCAGTTCCCTATGTATTTGAGAAATGAGACCTTTATCAGAGATACTTGTGGCAAATATCTTTCCTAGTTTTCTACTTTTCTTCCAATTTTTGGTGGCATTAGTTTTGTTTAAGCAAAACCTCTTAAAAGTTAATGTAATCCAAATGATCCATTTTGATCTTCCATGAACATCTATATCTCATGTTTGTTCATGAGATCTTTCTTTATCCATAAATGAGACAACTTCTTCTATGCCCCACTAACTTCCTCATGATATTACTCTTCATGTATATATCATGCACCCATTTTAAACTTATCTTTGTAAGAGGTATGAGATCTTGGTCTATGCTTACCTTCTGCTTAGCTACTTTCCAGTTTTTCCTGCAGTTTTTTTTTTTTTGGTCAAATAGTGTGTTCTTATCCCCAATAGCTGGGATCTATGATGGGGAATTGATTTTGAGTTTCTGAAATCTAAGCTAGCAGTGCAAAAGTGTTGGAAACACTTTGAATATGAATGTGGAAATAAACAATGTATCTCTTACGTGGAAAATATCCCACCTAAATTCAGAGATGCTCACGGTGAAAAGAATGACTACCCAGTGCTACATTTTTTAGCCACCATAATCCAGGAAGGTCTTCTTCTATGACATGGCAGAGGTCGTAATTTGCATCATTGGAAGGAGTGCCCACACAAGGAAAAATCACAGACTCTACAAATAACAACAACAAAAATAATAATAACTAGCACCTATGTTGCCCTTTAGACTAGCAAAGTATTTTTATCTTTACAACAGACCTGAGAGATAGGTGCTATTATTATCCCTTTTTACAGAAGATGAAACTGAGGCCAAAGAAAGGTAAGTGACTTACTCAGAGTTGCACAGCTAGTAATTGTCTGAGACTGGATTTAAATTCAGGCAGCTAGGAGGAGTGTATGTAGCCCTGGACTTTGAGTAAGGAAGTTTTGGGCATCAGAAACTTTAGTTGTCTGACCCTGGGCAAATCACTTAAAGTTTCTCAGCTTCAGTCCCTTTGTAAAATATCCACTTTCAAGAGTTATGAGAATCCAATGCAATAATATATGTATACCATGTAATAAGTAGTTAGGTGGCGCAGTGGATAGAGTGCCAGGCCTGGAGTCAGGTAGACTCATGTTTAGATACTTACTAGCTGTGTGACCCTGGGCAAGTAATTTACCCTTGTTTCCCTCAGTTTCCACATCTGTAAAATGAGCTGGAGAAGGAAATGGCAAATTAGTCCAGTATCTTTGCCAAGAAAACCCCAAATGGAATCACAAAAAGTCAGACATAAGTAAACTAACTGAACAACAATAATACTTTGTAAATATAGTTCATATTATTTTAAACATTGAAGCATTTCTGTTTTAAAAACATTTTATTTATATCTTTTGTTTTTACAGCATCAACATATGTTAATGTATTCCATCCCTCCCTTTCCTCCTCCCAGAAAGTCATCCTTTATCACAAAGAATTTTTTTAAAAGAAAAAAAAAGTTGAACAAAACTAATAAATTGAAAATTTCTTGACATTATCTGCAATGCTTGAAATTTATCATCTCTTCACCCTTAGAAAGGAGGGAGGGTGGTACCTTCTAGTTCCTCTTTTTTGGGAACAGACTTAGTCATTATAATTTCACAGCATTCGGGCTCAATTGTTTTATTTTCATCATTCTTTCCATTGACATTGTTGCAGTCATTGTGTATGTTGTTTTTCATATATGTTTTCCCATGCTTTTCTATATTCATTTGATGAATACATTTGATTCATTCATTAGATGAATACAAAGAAGCATGGTACCTATACCACAATTTTAGTCACTCGCCAAGTCAATGCGCATTTGATTCTAGATCTTTACCACTATAAAAAAATGTTGCTACAAATATAATTTGTCTACATGACCTTTCTTTTTATCAGTGGGTTCCTTTTTGGTATATACCTAGCAGTAGAGTGTCTGAGTCAAAAGGTATGTACATTTTAGTCAATTTGACTTGCCCAATGTCACACAGCTAGTACATGTCAAGTGTCTGAGGCTGGATTTGAACTCAGGTCCTCCTGACTCCAGGGCCAGTGCCTTGTTCACTGTGCCACCTACCTGCCCCCAACTCCATTATTTTTCAAAGAGGAAAACTAAGGGCCAGAGAAATAAAATGTTTTGCCTGAATAAATAACAACAACAACAACAATAACAATAGCGCACGAGCACACACACACACACACACACACACACACACACACTCTCTCTCTCTCTCTCTTATGTGCTAGGCATTGACAGCTTCAAAGGGGTCAACAATCTTACTTTAATTAAAGTAATACAGACAGATAAGTAGAAAGAAGTGAGTATACAAGAAAGAATTCAATAGACAGGGCTCCAATTGTCTAAACAGAGTAATAGATACCTAATCACCAGACCAGGAAGCACCAACATCTGGGTTCACAAAGTCAGGGGGACTCTTTAACAATGGCTACTCAGAGTCTCATCTTGCCTGATTACAAAGAAACATTCTTCCCATGTGTGAGTCCCAAAGCAAAATACCAACCTCCCAGAATATATACAACCTGCATGACTCAGTGCCTAATTGTCTCAGTACCAAAAGGTTTGAAAGCCTCCCTCTAAGCAAGTTTCTCCCTTAAGGCAATATAAATCTTCTTGAATGTCTAGTTTTCACCTGATGGGCCCTATATGACTCAGGATGTGTCACGGCTGTGAAATGGACCAGAGCTCTAAGCAGTAAGACATATAAGAAGACATATATAACCTTTAGATTTGGGAACACAGTCCCTGTTCCAAGAGGAAAAGGGGATACGTGGTCACATAGGCTTATTTAATGGACAGGGAAGATCTTATATTCCATTAACCCTACAACCCCATTAGTAAAGAAAAAAAGTTTTGAGCATCACCAATTATCTATTTTTATTAAAATTGTGTACTTGCACTAAAATTATGTACATCATAGAACTTACAGAAAAATTAAAATTAAAAAAGATGAAATGAAGAAATATATTACAATAAGATATATATTCTATAAAGGGTCATTGAAGAAAGAATGTAAAATTGGAGAGTAAAAAACATTTTCTTTTGCCTTCTTAGAGGGGGGAAGGCAGGGAAATGGGGATTAAGTGACTTGCCCAAGGTTACATGGCTAGTAAGTATTAAGTGTCTGAGGTCAGATTAGAACTCAGGTTCTCCTAACTCCAGGACAAGTGCTCTATTCACTGTGCTATCTAGCCACCTCTTAAATAACGTAATTTAAAAGAACTACTGGGTCAAAGGACAAATGATATAAATAGTAGAAAATTTCATCAAAGAATGAAATTAACAAAGCAAAATACCAAAGTCTGTTAGATAAAGTAGTTCTTAGGGGAAAACTTTATATCTCCAAACACTTTGAATGACAAAAATAATAAACCAATAAATTTGTAATAAAATTTTTAAAATCTGAATGAAAACAAATCAAAAATCCCCAACCAACAAGTAGAAATTCTGAAAGTTAGATCAGAAATTTATAAAAATTAAAGAGACCATTCAATTAGTTAATATAATTAGGAGCTGATTTTTTGAAAGCAAAAAAGCTAATAAAGTTAGCTAACCTGCTTTTTTTAAAAGAGGAAAAACAACTTGTTTCAAAATTTGACAAGGTGAGAAATGAATAATAACCAAATAGGAAATAAATGAAATTATCAGGAATTATTTTGCCCAATTGTAGGCAAACAAAACCGGTAACTTACATGAAATAAATGGAATGCTTGCAAAAAATGCAAAATACTCAGATTAAAAACAAAAAGAAAGAGATTTAAAAAAATGTCCTGGACCATTGTGGACACCCATCCCTCATCACTTCAAAGAGATGCCTCTGGGAATCTGGAGCTACCGACTTAGTCCTGGCTGCTGCCCAAGAAAGTCAATTATGGAAGATGGTGTAGTAGAAACACGACTTCTGAGTGGATCCAGCTTCCACCTCCCCCAATTCATGTAAAAAAATGACTCTAAACAAACTTTGGAGCTACAGAACACACTAAATGACACAGATAAGCTAACCTCCCACTGAGGACAGCCTGGCAGGCCAGCAGGAAGTGGCCAGCACAGCGCTCTGGGAGATGAGCCCAGCCCTACTCAAGCCAGTGGTCTTAGCCCCAGGAAGGCCTGACCAGCCCTGACTGGAGGGACTTCAGTTCACCAGCAACTGTGGCGGCTTCCAGAATTATCAACCCATAGATGCCAATGACAAAGTCAGAGGTCAGAGTACTGTGGACTTTGGGACCTCGAAATTCCGAGTGTGATCCGGCCTTTGCCTCCTGGGTGAGAATCAGCTGAGGCATGGCAGCTATGTAGTTGCAGCCACATGGCAGCTTCAGCTCCTGGTCTGCAGATTGTAGGGGAACCAAGCAACTAGTCTGGGGGTAATCGATCTTGCTTTAAACTGCTTGGATCTAGATTTCTGTCTAGGGTGGAGGTCTAGCATGTGGAGGTTTCAGAGAGGGCACCTTCTAATACCTTCAGCAGCTGAGTAAAACCCCAGTGTTTCAGATGAAGCTCCTGTTTCTGGTAGCAGAGTTCTACTGTGGCAAAAAGCCCCAAGTTAAGTATTTGAGTGGCAATATGGGCAGGCAAAGGAAGCAAAGCAAACAGAGCAACCCAACTTTACACTCCTATTTTGGGAACAAAAATGATCAAAGCATGGAACAGGAGGAAGACAGTGAAGTCAGAACTCCTGCACCAAAAGCTTCCAAGAAAAATATGATCTGGTTACAGACCATAGCGGAACTTAAAAAGGATTTTGAAAACCAAATAAGAGAAGTGGAGGAAAAATTGGGAAGAGAAATGAGAACAATGCAATAAAATTATGAAATGAGAGTCAACAACCTGACTGAAGAAAATAACACCTTAAAAATAGACTAACTCAAATGGCAAAAGAGGCTCAAAAAGGCAATGAGGAGAAAAATGCCTTAAAAATCCAAATTTGCCAGATTTGCCAATCTCAAAAGCTCACTGAAGAGAATCATTCCTTCAGAATTAGATTGCAGCAAATGGAAGCTAGTGAATTTATGAGAAATCAAGATGCTGTTAAACAGATCCAAACAAATGAAAGAATAGAAGGCAATGTGAAATATCTCATGGGAAAAATCACTGACCTGGAAAATAGATCCAGGGGAGATAATTTTAAAATTATTGGGCTACCTGAAAGCCATGGTAAAAAAAAAGAACCTAGAAATCATCCTTTATGAAATTCTCAAGGAAAATTGCCCTGATGTTTTAGAACCAGAGGGCAAAATAGAGGTTGAAAGAATCCACCAATCACCTCCTGAAAAAGATCCCCAAAAGAAAACTCCTAGGAATATTATAGCCAGGTTCTGGAGTTCCTGGATCAAGGAAAAAATATTAAAAGCAGCCAGGAAGAAACAATTTCAATATTGTGGAAATGCAATCAGGATAACTCAGGACCTGGCAGCTTCTACTTTGAGGAATTGAAGGGCTTGGAATATGCTATTCTGGAGGTCAAAGGAGCTGGGATTAAAACCAAGAATCACCTATGCACTGAAACTGAATATCATGTTTCAGGGAAAAATATGGTCATTCAGTGGAATAGAGGACTTTCAAGCATTCTTGATGAAAAAAAACAGAGTTGAATAGAAAATTTGACATTCAGATACAAGAAGCAAGAGAAGCTTGAGAAAGTAAACAGGGAAAAGAAATCTTAAGGAACTTATCAAAGCTGAAGTACTTATATTACTACATGGAAAAATGATAATTGTAACTGATGAAACTTTTCTCAGTATGAGAATAGTTGAAGGGACTAGAAATGTGTATGTGAGTGTATACATGTATATATATATATATATATATATGTATGTATATACATATGTGTATGTATATGTGTATATATGTATATAGGAGAGTATATGGGTGTATGAATACATATGTGAATGTGTGTATATATGTCTATAGGTATACATAGACAGAGGGCAAAGGACCAATTGAATAGGAAGGGATGATACTTAAAAGGTGAAATTAAGAGGTGAGAGAAGAATATAATGAGAGGAGATAGGGAGAGACAGAATGGGGTAAATTATCTCATATAAAAGAGGCAAGGAGGGGAAGAATGGAGGCAAATGGAGGGGAAGAACAGGAAGGCAAAAGGGAATGAGTCAACCTTATTCTCATTGAATTTGGCTTAGGGAGGGAATGACATACACACTACATAGAGTATCTCACCCTACAGGAGACTAGAGGGAAAGGTAAGAGAGGGAGGATAATGGAAGGGAGGGTAGGCTGGGGAGGAGGGAAGTTGGAAGCTCCCACTTTTGAAAAGGGAAAGGAACACAGTAGAGAATAGAATAAGTGGGGGGTGGGATAGGATAGAGGGAAATATAGTCAGTCTTCCACAATATATCCACTATGGAAATGTTTTGTGTAGCTTTTTACGTACAACCTATATTGAATTGCTTATCTTCCCAGTGAATGTGGGTGACAAGGGAGGAAGGGAAAGAACCTGGAATCCAAAGTTTTAAAATCAAATGTTTAAAAATAGATATACTTATTATTATCAATATTTTACATGTAACTGGAAAATGAGATATATAGGCACTGGGGCATAGAGATCCACCATGCCCTATTGTAAAGTTGAAGGGGGAGTAGGGGAAGATATGGGAGATAGCAGATTGGGGAAGGGGATATTCTGTGAGAATGCTGTTTTAGGGTTGTGGGTAGGGAAAATTGGGGAGAAAATTTGTAACTCAAAATCTTGTGGAAATGAATGATGTAAACTAAAAAATAAAAAAGAAAGAGAAAAAATGTTCCAATGTCAGAAACTTCAACTGAGGGAAAATGTTTGTGTAAAAAGAAAATAAAATTATTACTTTTTGGAGATGACATGATGGCATACTTTAGAAAGCTCTGGAGAGTCAACTAAAATTAATTGAGATAACCAATAACTTTGACAAAGATGCTAGATATAAGATAAATTCATACAAATTATTACCATTGCAAATACATAACATAGAAAACCCAGCCAGAAAGTCCAGAAAAACAATTTCATTTAAAAGAACTATAGAAGCTATGGAATATTTAAGAATGTATCTTCCAAGATCACTCAGGGGCTATATGAATAAAGTACTGTTTTCAGAAATAAAGGGAGACCTAAATAATTGTAGAAACATTAATTACTCATGGGTAGGGTTGAGCCAATAAAATAAAAATAACAATACTACCAAAATTAATTTATTTAATCAGTACTGTGCCAATCAAACTCTCCAAAGAATATTTTATAGACGTAGAAATAATAATGAGATTCATATAAAGGAACAAAAGGTCAAGAATATCGAAGTAATAATGAAAAGAAGTAAGAAGAAAGGTGTTCTATCAGTACCAGATCTCAAACTATAGTACAAGGCAGTAATCATTAAAATGATTTGGTACTGGGGGACAGAGACAGACAGACAGACAGACACAGACACAGACAGACAGACATATATATATATATAGAGACAGACACAGACATATACACACACACACACACATATATAGAGAGAGAAACAGACACAGACATATATATATATATCTATATATATAGATATATATATAGAGAGAGAGACAGACAGACATATAGAGACAGAAATACAGACACAGACATATATATATATATATATATATATAGAGAGAGAGAGAGAGAGAGAGAGAGAGACAGACAGACAGACAGACAGACAGACAGACAGACACACAGACACACAGACACAGACACAGACAGACATAGAGAGAGAGACAGACACAGACATATATATATGTATATATATGTATATATATACATATATATGTATATATACATATACATATACATATGTATATATACATATATATGTATATATATACATACATATATATATATATATATATAGAGAGAGAGAGAGAGAGAGAGAGAGAAAGAGGGAGAGAGAGAGAGAGAGAGAGAGAGAGAGAGAGAGAGAGAGAGAGATCAGTAGAACAGATTAGGCACACAACAGATAGAAGCAAATCATAGCATATTGTTTGAAAAACCCTAAGACTGTATTCCTGGGGAAAGGGCCCACTATTTTTGACAAAACTTCTGGGAAAACTGGATAGCAGTCCGACAGAAATTAGGTTTAGATCAACACACCATACTCTATATCCAAATAAGCTCCAAATGGATATGTAATAGATTGAAAAAAAAATAACATCATAAACAAAGCAGAAAAGCAAGGAAGAAATTACCTTTTACATATATGGTTCAAGGAAGAATCAATGATTAAACAAGTCATAGCTTTACATAAATAAAATAGATAATTTTGGTTATATAAAATCCAAAAATTTTTACACAAAGAAATCTAATACATGGTTCTTACCCAGAAAGAGCAATCTGGTTCAGTATTATCTCAAGGTTACCCAGAGGGTCTTGGGGTACATGTTGCAGGTTCTTTCTGATTTATTTACTTTAGGGTTATTGGAAAGAAAATGATGGTCCCATAGAGCAGTGGTCTCCAAAGTAGTTTCTATGACCTATGGTGAGGGTCAAGGAAGGGCAAAGTATAACCTCAAGGAGTATATAATCACCCAATGGGGAAATAGTAAAGGGGTGCCTCCAGTGGTGTAATGGCTCAATAAAATGGATTGTTCAATTTTCAATGTGAGCATTTATGCCTTGGAAATGATCAAAGAACAAATTGGGACTTGATCTGTTGTTTTGTTGATTGTGTAGGTTTAAGGAAGTGAAGAAGAAAACATTAGTAATGGAAAATAAAAGCGTGTCCTCTGTCCATTTTTCCCCCAAAGAGCTGGTTGGTGGCAAACATTTACCAGAATACCATTGGTAGAGGATGATAGTATAATGAAATCTAAAATTCATCCCATCCATTCCTACTCATTCTTTCCCCTCCCCCCAAAAATTATCTAACCCCACCCCCAAATATATAGTATGTGTTGGGGGATATTATTCATTGGCTGCCATTCCAGAACACAGAGTCTACTAATTGAGGAATTCCTGGGAAGCCACAAAATGATCTGGGGAGGGTCATTCAGGTGATTATGTCAGCTCAGCTGACAGCCTAGATAAAGGTTAGGTTATTCCTACCCATAGGTAGGACATAACTGACACAGCACAGCCACAGGAGGACAGAGGTGGTGGAGGGTAAAATAGGGGAGTTTTGAACAATTATGGGAGAATGCACTAGTAGACAAGCCCACAATTAACCATGGAGGAAAAGGTTGGATGACTTCCATCACACCATCTTCTCATTGACTGATCACACACTCCTTTGGCTTAGGACCTAGAGCAGTAATCTCCAAAGTGTTTGTGTGGCAGGGGGAGGGAATGCCTGGGGTTTTAATGGGGCTTAATCTCAGTGTGGCTATAACTGAACCTCTGCCTCTGAGTAGCTCTAGTGGCTTCCATACTTCTTTTCATCACATACTCCTATTGGTTAAAAAAAGTTTTGAATACTTCTCCCAACACACACACACACACACACACACACACACACACACACATCTATCCATCCATATATATGTAAATCATAGAATATATCATATGTAGTATATACATTATAAAACAGAAGTTAAATTAAACAAATTAAAAAGGATGAGATGAAGATGAAGTAGTTTAATTTTATTTATTAGTGGACAAACATTTTTGCTCACACTAAATTATTAATACTTATATTATATATAATAAATAATCATATTTTTGTGAAATAAATGTGATTGAACATGTTTCACTATTTTTTAAAACCCTTCATATGTTCTGGGGGATAAGACAGACATATTTATTATTATTTAATAATTATTTGTTATTAATTCTGAAGAAGGAAATGGCAAACAACTCTAATATCCTTGCCAAGAAAATCTCAAATGGGGCTTACAAAGAATTGGACACGACTGAAGTGACTTAACAATGACAATTAATTAATAATTTAATTGATGTAATAAATGTAGATAGCCAAGCAGGTGAATTTCATTTTACATACAGTTTTAAACTGAAAGATACATAATAACCACAGGTAACAACAGTTAGTGAATATAACAGCTTTTCAGAATCAGCTATATTTTTTTGTATGTAGTAGATACATACACCATACACAATGTAAAAACAATAGGCAAAAGTGAATCATCTTTGGTTTCCACTCAGCAGAAAGTTTTCAGATCTAATTCATTCCTCTTTATTTGGTTCTGCTTAATGGAGAGTATCAGAGCATAATTTCCTATTCATGTTTGTATATTTAGATTATGTTTTTGTCTGAGTGTGAAGAACAGCAAGAAGTCCAGTTCGGCTGTAGTGTAGAGAGCAGGAAGGCTAGCTATCAATGTATAATAAGGCTAGGTTGAAAGGTAGGTTGAAGCCAGTTGCAAAGGACTTTAAATACCAAATAGAGTAATTCATATTTGATCCTAGGGTCATTATAGAGATTTACTGGAGTTTACTTAGTAGGGGGGTGTTATGTTCAGACCTCTGCTTTAGGGAAACCACTTTGGCAGTTGATTGGCAGACAGATTGGAGTGGTGAGTGACTTGAAATACATTGACCAGTTAGGAAGCCTTTTCAACAGTCCAGGCTAGAGATGATAAATACTTGAATTAGCATGGTGGCTATAAGAGTGGAGAGAAGGGAATAAAGGGAAAGATGAATGGTCGAATGGATGGAAAAGCATTTAATAAACATGATGTGCCAAGTCAACGTGCAAAGTACTGGGAATACAAATGCAAGAATGATGACCGTTCACACCCTTAGCTTCTAATTGAATAATACAACACAAATAGAATAGTTGTGGCCAGGGCAGGGTATTTTGGGTTGCAAAGCTAGGGATAGTAAGTGAAGATGTAAAGAAGATTTATACATCCTTTCAAGTAAGTAGTGTTGTTTTGATTATGGTTCCAGAACTAGAAGGAGGTGAGGAGTGGAGTATAGTGTACCAGTGAGGTGGCAGGGTAGCAAATGAATAGATAGCCAAGGAGTTGAGTAGAGCAGGGCTAGAGCCAGTTTTGATGTAGTGGGTACTTACTAATTATAGTAACAGGATATGACTTCCCAGATGGAAGTTTTGGAGATGAAGAGGTTAACTCCTATAGGCCAGTGTGTCTGGTGGGGATGGCAAGGGGTCAGATAAGAAGATGCTCAAGGGAATAGATAAGTGTTGTGGAGATAAAAATTCTAAGATTTACCACCTGTCCAAAGGGAATTGTTGGTTGGGTGACTTAAAGTGAGGGGGTGATAACAAGAAAACAGCAAGCATGACACCAAGGTTGTGAGCTGGGTGACTAGGGGGATGGTAGCACCCTGGACAGAAACAGGGAAGCTTGGAAATGGAGGAGGTTTTGAATGAAAGATAACATAATGAGATCTGCAATGGCAGATCACAGCGTGTCCATGCCTGCTTACCCTGTGTGACTCATTCTCTCCTTTTTGAGATGTAAAAGAAGTGAGGTGGTTTTTTCTTCTGTTACTCATAGGTCACTGCTCTAAAGTACAGTCAACCCTCTAAGGGGTGTCTGCTGTAGCCACAAAATATCTGGGGATAAGAGAGGACATGCTAAATAAAGGTAGACTTTTGCCCAATGGCATTTTAGGTTGAAAGTCTCCTGAAAAACCAATGCCCAGATCAGAAAGGGGTGGAAGAAAGGTTGGGACCTTGCACAGTGATGACAGTGGGGAGAATGGAAGATTGTTGAGAAATAGTGGGTAAAGGATAGGTATGGTTATCTTGGAACCAGGAGGTAGCATGTAACCCAGTGGTATTCTGGTAAATGTCTGATGCCAACCAGCTCTTTGGGAAAAAATGAACAGAGGACACACTTTCATTTTGAATTATTGTTTTCTTCTTCACTTCCTTAAGCCTAGACAATCAGCAAAATGACAAATCAAGTTCCAGTTTGTACTTTGATCATTTCCAAAGTATAAATGCTCACATTGAAAATTGAACATTTTATTGAGCCGTTACACCACTGGAGGCAACCCAATTGTGTTGATCCCCAATTGGGTGATCATATACTCCTTGAGGTTATTCTTTGCCTTTCCTTGACCCCCACCATGGGCCATAAAAACTACTTTGGAGACCATTGTTCAATGGGACCATCATTCTCTTTCCAATAAACCTAAAGGAAATAAATCAGTATTTTGTACCCCAAGATGTACCCCAAGACCCTCTGTGTAACCTTGAGATAACATTGAACCAGATTAAAAGCTCCTTCTGGGCAAGGACCATGCCTTATTATCTCCACAGGCCCTTGTAATACCCAGCACAATGGTGAACACATAATAGATCTTCAGGAAATACCTGTTGTTTGATTGATACTTCTTCCTCAAAGATCAGCAGGAGGGAATGTTAAGCTTCCAAATAATGAGTTAACTAGTTCCATGGGTATGCAATTTGGGGAATGAAGTTTTTTCAGGATCTCAAAGTTTATACTGAAAATAAATATTATTTGATACACACACGTAATCATATATAGTTTTAAGTTTATAATGAGAATAATAAATAGCTATTTTCTATATATGAAATACTTTATCTTTAAGGTTAAATTAAGATTTATACAGGGGTGGCTAGGTAGCGCAGTGAGTAGAGCGTCGGCCCAGGAGTCAGAAGGACCTGAGTTCGGTTACGGCCTCAGACACTTAACGCACACACAAACAAAAACCTAGCCGTGTGACCTTGGGCAAGTTACTTAACCCCAATTGCCCTCCAAAAAAAAGAATTATACAGACTAACATACATAATAAGCGCCAAATATATATGTAAGATAGTAATAATTTCAGAGATAATTATATATATGCATATATAAAACTTTTGAGGTGCTAAAACAGAAGTCATTGCTCAGAAAATAAGTTTGTCTTATGCACAATCATCTCTTAGAAATGAATTTCCTAAAGCACTGGCTAGATCATGTCATAACTCACTCCCCCCCCCAAACCTCCACACACTCAGTAAACTACAGTGGTTGCCTCCAGGATCAAATACAGAATGGTCTACTTGGCATTCAAAGCCCTTATAACCTAGCCCCCTCGTACCTTTCCAGTCTTTTTATACCCTTCTATTCAACACATACTTTTTAATCCACTGACACTGGACTCCTAGATCTTCCATGAACAAGATATTCCATCTCAAGGTTCATTTTTCATCTCTTTAGCAAAGTTTTCTCTGTCTGTGCCCCATGCCTGGAATGCTCTCCTTCCTCAGTTCTTATTGTTGACTTCCCTGGTTTCCTTTAAGTCCCAACTAAAATCCCATCTTTTATTGGAGGCTGCCACAAACCTCTATTTTTTCTAGTTATTTACTATTTACCCTTAATATAGCTTGTTTTGTAAATATTTATTTATCTCTCCCCATAGATCTCGGGCTCCTTGAGTTCAGGGTATGTCTTTTGCTTCCTTCTGTATTCCCAGGGCTTAGCACAGAGTCTGGAACAAAGTAGAAGCCCAATAAATATATATTGAATGACTGATTGATAAAATCATAGGAGCATAGAGCTGGAAGGAACTTCAGAGGTTATCTTGTGAATTTCTACCCCAATCCCTTCCATAATATTCTAAGCAAGGGGTTATGCAGCCTTTGCTTAAAAGCTTCTAATAATGGAAAACATACCATCCTCCAAGGAAATTCTTTCTGGACAGCACCAAGTGTTTCAATGCCTTCCCTTATGTTTGCTAAAAAAAAAACAAAAAAAACCTCCCTATAACTTCTACCCATTGCTCTACTTTCTGTCTTTTGGGGCCAAGCAGAGAGGGTCTTGAAGGAAATGTCAAACCACTCCATTGTCTTTGCCAAGAAAACCCCAGATGTGGTCAAAAAGAGTCTGACATGACTGAAAAACAACTGACCAACAGTAAGAGCAGGTCCATTCTCTTTTTCAGATGATAATAGCCTTTAAAATATTGGAAGATAGTTATTGGATAACCTTCCTAAGACATGTGTACTACTTTAAGATATATTCCAACCTGGTCCGTTCAATGTCCCTTCTAAAATATGTCACCCCAAAGTGATCATCACAATACTCTCTAGATGTGATTTGACTAATTGCTAACTAGAATTCATATAGTGCTTTAAGGTTTGCAAAACACTTTACAAATATTCATTTATTCTATCCTCACAACAACTCTAGGAGGTAGGGGCTATTGTTATACCCATTTTACTGATGAGGAAACAAAGGCAAACAGAAGTTAAGTGACTTGCTCAAGGTCATATAGCTAGTAAGTGTGAAGCAATTTTGAATTTGGGTCCTCATAAATCCAGGTCCAATGCTCCATCCATGGTTACACCTATTAGAGCAGAATAGCTAGGTACTATCACTTAATTTATTATCTATTGTTGTTCAGTCATTTCAGTTGTCTTTGACTCTTCATGATTCCATTTGGGTTTTTCTTGCCAAAGATACTTGGAGTGCATTGCCATTTCCTTCTCCAGCTCATTTTACAGATGAGAAAACAGAGACAAACAGAATTAAATGACTTGCCCGGGGTCACACAACTAGTAAGTATCTGAGGCTGGATTTGAACTCAGGAAAATGAGTCTTCCTAACTCCAGGCCTGGCACTCTATCCACTATGCCACCTAGTTGCTCCACTTTCTTTCTTTCTTTCTTTCTTTCTTTCTTTCTTTCTTTCTTTCTTTCTTTCTTTCTTTCTTTCTTCCTTTCTTTACTCCCTCCCTCCATTTCTTCCCTCCTTCCTTTCTTCTCTCCTTCCTTCTCTCCTTCCTTTCTTCCCTCCCTCCTTCCTTCCTTCCTTCCTTCCTTCCTTCCTTCCTTCCTTCCCTCCTTCCTTCCTTCTTTCCTTCCTTCCTTCCTTTCCTTTTTTTTGTGTGTAACATCATATTGTTGGTATTTATAGCATCTCAGTTCACAAGGACTTTAAAAAATGAACTATTTTTTATCCATATTCCCCCTAACTTAAGATGCTTGTTGTTTTACAATTCAGTTCAACATCCCAACATGTGGCTATCTTTTGAGACAGTGACTATCATTTTCTGATCCTCCTACCTTTGGATACTCCACAAATACCACCACGAATTCTCAAGTCTTGTGTATAAACAAACAAATCACTTCTAAAGACCTTTTATAATAGTGCTAAATATTAAAGAGATGCTAACTTTGACTTAAGAGTGCCAAGCTTGGAGTCAGGAAGACTCATCTTCCTCAGTTCAAACCCAGCCTTAGACACTTACTAGCTGTGTGATGCTGTGCTAGCCACTTAACCCTGTTTGCCTCAGTTTTTTCTTCTCTAAAATAAGCTGGAGAAGGAAATGACAAACCACTCCAGTATTTGTGCCAAAAAACCTTTCAGATGTGGTCTTGAAGAATCAGACATTACTGAAACAACTCAACAACAACAACTTTGAATATTTGGATGAAATTTGCCTGAGAAAAAAGTAGGGTTATGTAATCAAACAGTTGGTTAAAGAAATCTTTGCCTCACCCAGAATTTAGTCGTCCTAGTCACAGACTCATTCTTCAGAGCTGGAAGGAAGCATTTCATCTAAATAACTTATCTTGCAAAAAAGGTTTAGAAAGATTTCGATTTGCTCATTGTCACATGACCAGTGGATAGCAGAATAGGGACAAGAAAACAAGTCTTCTCATTTAATTCCAGTGTTCTTACCATGTGACACACCACAATTAATTTTTTTGAGTGTGACAAACAACAACAGCAACAGCAAAACCTTAGTTCAAACTATTCTGGTGTGCCCCTGAACCGATAAGAATATCATTGTCTTTATTTGCACCGATTAAAGGAAATGAATCTTTCTTCTGGCATATCTATTATATGCTATACACACAAATGAGTGGTAGTGATTGAAAAAGGAGTGAAACCAAGAAGACTTCTGTGCCCAAGGAGCATGGCTATTGCTTAAACACTCCAAATGCATTCCTGGGTCTCAACTGAGTGCTAAAAGTGTTGCTTTTCATTCCTTCTTTCTTAGTAACCCATTTTTTTCACACATAATTTTACTGAAGTGCCATTAAAAGTATCCTTTAAGTCTCATGGTTAAGAAGTGAGTCATTCATCATTTCTATGTTAAAAAAACAATACCTTAAAAAAACACAACAATACCTTGTTGGGCACCAAGGGAAAAAAAAGAGAGGGGGGTTGGGGATAGAGGATAACAAGACACATTTATACATAATGCTTTAAGATTTTTTTATTGTGGTTCACTCATTTTTCAGTCATGTCTGACCCCATTTAGGGTTTTCTTGGCAAAGATATTGGAGTGATTTGCCATTTCCTTTTCCAACTTATTTTACAGATGAGGAAACTGAAACAAACAGGGTTAAGGGCCTTGTCCAGGGTTACACAGTTATTAAGTGTCTGAGGTCAGATTTGAACTCAGGAAGATGAGTCTTCCTGACTTCAGCCCCCACCCTCTATCCACTTTGCCACCTCATAGCCCACGCTTTTAGATTTACAAAGTTTTTCTCACAAAAGCCCTGTGAGGTCAATGGTGTAAGTATTTTTTCTTCCAAATTAGACATGGAATTTCATTTGATGTTGAAACCCCTTCCATCAGTACAGATAGTGCAACTCATCAGCAACTTACAGTCTAAGAGAATTGCCTAGTTTACTGAGAAGTTAAATGATATGACCCATTCAGCTAGGATGTCAGAGTCAGAGAAATAATCATTCATACTTATGCTATCTGTGAGGTCTTCCAAGACCAGACTTCTGTCTAGTCTGCTATACTGGCTATCAATGTAAACATTATTATTTCAATTTTACAGTGGGGAAACTGAGGCTCAAAGAACTTAAATGTTTTATCTATCATAGTTCATCCACTAAATTCCAGAGCTAGAAAGAAAATCTAGAGTCAGTGTGGTGTAGCGGATGGGATGAGGTACTTGGAGTCAGGAAGGCATGAATTCCAATCCTACCTCAGACACGTAATGGAGTGAAACTGGACACATTCTTCCACCCCTCTGTACCTCAGAGGGCATCCTCTGTTATAGTCTGTTAGCTCTGTTAATCAAGGGCATTGGACTCAGTGCCCTTTGAGGCACCTTTGACATCTAAATCTATATTCCTATGCTGGTTCTTGTTCTGTCTATTATATTACAGTACACAAGAGAGAGAGGATGTTTGGTAACAGTAAGATTTGTTCTGATGTTGTATTTCTCATTTAAGAATTTCATAGTCCTTTACAAGCATTATCCTATTCATCTCTACTGAATATGTATAGACAGAAACAAATTCATTATATGCTTATTCTGAAAAAAAGGGTTACTGGTTTCTTTAACCTCCAAAGGATATTATTTTTATTTGAACTATTTATAGAATGGACTATTTATAGAACAGATTATCTATGGAATAGTAATTTGGCCTATTTATAAAATAGTCATGTATAGAATGTAGAGTAGTCATTAAGCTCTGAATAGTTCAAGGTACTTTAAAAAATATAAATAAATGGGCACAAATCTTCATCACTCTCAAGTTAAAACCAGAGGCAAAAGTGGCACCAAAAATGGAAATGAGGGAACCTTGAAGAAAGGTCCTGCCAAGGTGTGGAGTCTACTGTCTCTGAACTTGGTAATGACTAGAGGAAGGAAAGAAAATATTTTTTTTAGTGAAACTGAAAGAAGCAAAGGAAGGAAAAAAGGCAAAAAAAAGCACAATCCTAGGCTAGACAATCCAAAGCAAATGATGTGTACAAACATAAATTTAATAAGTTGGATTTAATTTAGGCCCATTTTGGATGAGTCCTGGCATACACAATTTGCTTTTACACTCTCTTTGTTCCTGGATTTGAGAAAGAGAAATAAATTAGGTTATTTCTGGGCCTGACTGTTCCACAGATTTCTCCCTTCCCTGTGAGGATGAATTTGTTCTCTGATTTTCCGTATAAGTTGGATTATACGATGTTATAAAACTCTACATGAGACTTGGCAGCAACTCGTTTTCAAATTCTACCAGACATTCTAGTGGAGCATAAACAGTTAGTGACAATTGGGAATTCCACACTATAGAAAACGGGAGATGGGGGCCTCCTCGGCCAAGGATTTAAAATTATAGGATCATTGACCTTAAATGATTTACGTAGCCTGGGAATTCTACAGCTAAGCAGGGCTTGGAAAACCATGAAAGCAAATGACAAGTAGGGAGGATTGAACCCTTCTTCTGGTTTTCCTGCTGATTTCCAGTGTGGTTTCAATCAAAGTACAGGTAGCAGCTTGAAGAATGACAGCTCATCGGCGCTGTATGCCTTTGTATAATGAGATTATACTTCACGACAGCGGTGAATTTGACTTTCACATTATGGGATATGAAGCATGCATTGCAATATGAACAAGGAAGAAACAAATGAAAAAGATGGGAAAAGTCAGGGTCTTTTATATTAATTTTCCCAAGGAATCAGCATCTTTGGAAGACAAAAAAATCGAATTGGAAATTAAAAAAAATCCAAGTATTAATTCCCCATAAACATTGTTGTCCATTGTGGGGGGGGGGAGGGAATAAGCTCAAAAAATCATGAAAATCTCAGATAACTATTTTCCTTGCACAAGACTTATTCTTATAATATTACTGCATTTCAAAAAATACAATTTTAGAAAAAAAATGAACTATAGCTTTTTGCAGTGATAGGCGACAGGTCAGAAAAGCATTTCAGAATAATTTTACACCTTTTAACCTTAAAAAATACTTTGCTGACAATTGAGAAAAGGCCTTAAAAGAAGCTCTGATAGGCATTCTCACAGCAGGGTTGCCATGTCCCATCACATAGCAGAGGGTTTCTGCATAATGTATCCTGTAATAAGAAGTGTACTGCAAATCACAAAGGTTGAGTAGCAGTTTTAAGAAAGTAATCCTTGGCATGAACTGCATTAGTCATGACACTGAAAGTTTGTTATAGAAAACTCTTTAGAAGACATCAAAAAGGTAAACTGCTTAAAATTTTGATTTGAGCCGGTAAAATAACTACTTTGTCATCAGAATTTGTCTGCATTTAAATATATATTTAGTATTCTCTGTTTTTCATTTTTGTACATGCTTGGACAGTCTCATTAAATGAAAACTCTACACAGCTTAGTTAAATGAATGGCACTTTCCCTCCGTCTATTGCTGAAAAATGGTAATTGTTAGAAAACTGGTGTAACAATTACCGGTGATAATTATGAATGCTAATACGATGGTTGATAACTCCACGTTTTTCCCAGTTGTGAATCCTATTGAAAATTCAGTAGAAATCCAACAATATTGCAGTATAACAAAGAGAAAAACCATCTATCATGAAAGGGCTCACTCTAATTCATCTCTTCATGCCTGTTGGAATGGGAGCCAGTGATGAGGCAGGCAAAACTCAGTCTCCCCTCTCTGCAGATGATAATTGGGAGTGGCCTTTATGTTAATTTTACCAAAAATATTACTAAAGGAAAAAGAATTCAGAGGCTCATTTCCCAGCAAGCTCATTTTCTGAGCTCAGAGTGCAATCAGTGATGTCTTTAGTAGTCCTGAGGATTGCTGTTAAGCTCTCCTTTCATTAAGAATGAAAATGTTTCAAAATGGGCTCTGTTCCTTTCTTATGTGAACTAAGTTTAATTAAAATGGAACAAACTTTAAGGCTCAAGTCTTTGATTTAACCTGCTATCAAAATATATTGCATATATTTATTTATAAGAGATAGGCTAGGGTATCACATTCTGTTGTTGTTTGTTTTTTGCTTTTTTCTCTTTTTTAGCCTGAAAAGTCCTGCAAGAGGATGCAAAGATAAAAGTTCAGGCTCTTCCCTAATTACTCTAGCCCCCTCTGCTCCCCCTCCCTCCACCAACACATTCCCAGTTCAGATAATTTTTATTAAGAATTGTTGGGGATGGGTTCCAAATTTTCTTCATTTTTGCTCTGTGCACTCCTCTGAATGCCCTGCTTTTTGCAAACATAATGTTTCATCCTAATGGCTTTTCAGCAGATTTTTCTCTCTTCCCTTCAAAGCACCCCTCGTCCCCTCCAAAGTATTTGTTAAACAAGAAAGCAGCTTTAAGCATGCGTGCAGAGCCTGACTGCTGAAGGACCATTGCCAGAGTTTGGCTAACAGCATTCTATTAGCTTATGCTCTCAGGAATTAGAAGCTTTTTTTCCTTTTGTGATTAATTCATTTTTTGGATGGGTCTGCCATGAAAGTCACGGAATAAGAGTTAAAGTGTGCGTGCTTATGGTCGTGGTGGTGGAAAAAGATGTGCTTGTAGAAGGGAAAACATAATTTTTTTATATGTGCTTTTAGGGGATGTTGTTTCTGGTTTTAAATTATGCTGTATATCTAACTTTCCTTTTGGTTCAGAGAGGCGTTTTGAGGGGACTTGCTACTAAGAGATCAAAATAGTCTGATGTGCCTGAGGCTTTATATTAATAAAAAAATCAACTCAAAATTAAACACCTACTGTGTGCCAGGCACTATACTAAACATTGGGGATAAAAAGACTGGTAAAAAATAGCCTTTGTCCTCAAGGAACTTACTGTTTAATTGGGGAAACAACATGTAAACAACTAAGCCCAAACTTAAATTGGAGATAATCAATAGAGGAAATCTTTATTCTTCAGTTGAACAAGCTAATTTGACATGATGTTTCATGGATTCTTGCTTCATCATGTATAATAGAAAAAAGGTTAGACAATAAGACTCTTTCTTATTTATGTCTCACTCCTTAACATCACACATACACACTGGGTATATTTGTGACTGTGTGTATTGTGAAACTGGTAAGCTACTTGTTTACTGTTTTTTTCCTGGGCAAATTTAAAAATAAAATAAAATCGCTTATGACACATAGAGAAGTAAACACACTAACAACATTTCTGCATTATATATTGATTGGTTAGTTTAAGGAAATATAAAACTAGGTGCTGAAAGGCAGTGACATTGTGGCTAGAGAGCTAACCTGAGTCCCTTAGGCTACTATAAATTATAAGGAAAGTACAGATTTGTCGCAGTGAAGGGACTTTCTTTTCTAGGAGTTCTCCACACTAAAAAAGTCACGGGTGTATTCATATAGGAGAATAGGTGTTATGCCAGTTGGATGGGAAACTAGAGTTATTTTCAAACAAACTCATTTTTAGAGGGGGAGGAAATCCTTGATTATTTTGATTATATAAAAAAGTTTCAGTTTTCTCCTCTGAACAAAATTTCTTCTTGTAGAGACCATGGGCCAGGGCCTCCAATTTTCCATTCAAGGCAAATTCTTGTTTTCAGCTAAGTCTCAGTAGAGGAGCTACTAATATAATTCCATTTCCTGGACAAACAGCACTGGAATATTCCAATCAATTACGTTATATATGCATCTTCTTAAGTTTCTTCATCAGCTTCTTTAGTTGATGTAGTGTCTTCCACAGCTCCCCAAATCATGTTTAAATACCAACTGCAGGCAAGTAATCAGCTTCATTTCTCAGACATTCCTTATAAACGTCTAAATTGAGGTTAATGAAAGCCAGTGGCTTCTTCCCAATGTTAGTATTTTCTTGATGGTCTTCATTATTCAACATATTTCAAATCTATCCTCTTTTCCTTCCTCTTGAACTTGTTTCATATTTATGTCATGGTTTCCTGGGACTGAGATGCTAACTAAATTGCCAGTATCATGAAAATATCTGGTACTATGTATGTAATAAGAATAACCTTAAGCTAGCAAAACTACATAAAATGCTTCAAATCACTAATAACTAGAGAAATAGAAATTAAAGCAATTCTGAGATTCAGCCTCATACCCACCAAGTTGACAAAGATAACAAAAGGAGAAAATGATGAATGTTGGAGGGGATATGTAAAAACAGGCACATTAGCAGAGCTTGTATTGTTCCAGCCATTTTGGAAAATGATGTGGAATTACTCCCCAAAGTTATTAAGATGCATATCATACATTTGTTTCTCTAGATTATGCGTATTTGTTATGAGGGGCTTCCTTTTTTATTGTTCAATTTTTGGGGCAGGAGATATGAGAGACAAAATGCATGTAAAATCAATGCTAAAATAGAAAAATATTTGAATAAATAAAAATACCAAGAAGTAATATATAACACTTTAAAATTTGCTAAGTAGTTTACATATATTATTTCATTTCATCCTTACAACAATCTATCTAGGAAAGGGCTATAATCCTTGCTTTATAAGGACTAAGGCAAGGGGAACTTATGTGATTTGCCCAGGGTCATATAACTATCTTCTGAACTCCAAATGCAGTGTTCTTCATTACACCACCAAGGAACATCATGTGGTGGGTCAAGGGTATCCTGTCTGGGTGTACAGTTGAGAAAGTTTGGGTATGCAGCCTGAAAATGAATGAAATATGACTGGCTTTGGAGTCCTCAAATAAAGATTCTGGGAGAAGGCCATAGGGGTTGAGGATACTTCCAATGTGTGAATTCCAAGAAAAGTTTACTTTCAAAGTGCGGCATAAATGGGGTGGCTAGGTTCTGCAGTGAATAGAGCACCGGCCCTGGAGTCAGGAGGACCTTAGTTCAAATCCGATCTCACACACTTTACCTTTCTAACTATGTGACCTTGGGCAAGTCACTTAATCCCGCCCTGCCTTTCCCTCTTCCAAAAAAAAAACAAAAACAAAAAAAAACCCCAAAAAACAAAACAACAATCCAAAGTGTGGCATACAGACTAAGCGGTTAAAGGAAGGAAAACAACTAGCAAATTAGTGGACTATTTTTCTGTTTTCACTCTTATTACTAGAACTAATTACATAGTCATATGCCAATGTTTAAAAGTGGTAGCATGGGAAATAATTGACTTCTAAATGCAAGACTTTTGAAATTCAGTAATTCTTATGAAATTCTAGCAACCTCATTTACTAAGCCTCTATGATCAAGGCTGAACTTTTTATATAATAATCTCTGGAAACAGAAATGTAGACAAGAGCACAATGTTTGAATTGGCTAATTGTTCTCCCCTGCCATGGGCAGGGGACTAATAGATCTTCCTGCTACCAGACTCTTTCTCTTCTCCAGTTTATCCTGTACAACTATAATAGATAGGAATCTCTAAAATATAGCTTGCATCATGCCACCTTCCAGCTAAAAATACTTTAGTGTTTACTTACTAATTACAAAATAAAGTCCAAACTCTTTGGCCTGGCATTCATGGGTCTCAATAGTATAGCTTTAATTTACCTTTCCAACATTAGCTACAAATTATTTTCCTACATACACTGTAAAACAATATCATTTACAGTCCCAGCTTTCATGCCCTGGGGATCCCCCAAACATTTATCCTTAACTTTCTTCTCTCTATTAGTTCTCTTCCTTCATGATCAAATCTACTCTTTGTATTCAGTATCTACTCACCTATATGTAGATGATTTTCAAATTTATATACCCATCTTTTCTGTTCAACTTTAGTCCCCCAGTTTCAAAATTCTACTAAATATATCTTCTTGAAAGTCCTGGTGACATTTCAAAGTTAACATTTCTAAAACTGAACCCATCCCTTCTCCCTAAAACCTGTCTCTCAGGAGAAAATATTACAAGCAGCCAGGAAGAAACAATTTGAATATTGTGGAAACACAGTCAGGATAACACAGGATCTGGCAGCTTCTACACTGAGGGTTGATGGGCTTGGAATATGATATTCTGGAGGGCAAAGGAGATGGGATTAAAACCAAGAATCACCTACCCAGAAAAATTTGAATATCACGTTTCAGGAGAAAATATGGTCATTCAGTGGAATAGAGCACTTGAAAGCATTCTTGATGAAAAACCAGAGTTGAATAGAAAATTTGACATTCAGATACAAGAAGCAAGAGAAGCTTGAGAAGGTAAACAAGGAAAAGAAATCATAAGGAACTTATCAAAGTTGAACTATTTATATCCCTACATGGAAAAATGATAATTGTAACTGATAAAACTTTTCTTAGTATGAGAATAGTTGAAGGGAATAGAAATGTATGTGTTTATATATATATATATATGTATATGTGTATACATACATATATGTCTATATAGGAGGGTATATGGGCGTATGAATACATATATGAATGTGTATATATGTGTACAGGTATACATAGATAGAGGGTACAGGACCAATTTAATGGGAAGGGATGATACTTAAAAGGTGAAATTAAGAGGTAAGAGAGGAATATAATGAGAGGAGATGGGGAGAGACAGAATGGGGTAAACTATTTCATACAGAAGAGGTAAGGGAAAATGGTTACAATGGAGGGGAAGAACAGGAAGGCAAAAGGGAATAGGTCAAACTTATTCTCATTGAATTTGGCTCAGGGAAGGAATGACAACATACACACTAAATAGGGCATCTCACCCTACAGGAGAGTAGGGGGGAAGGGGATAATGGAAGGGAGAGCAGACCGGGGGCAGGGAAGTTGGAAGCACTCACTTTTGAAAAGGGATGGGATCAATGTAGAGAATGGAACAAGTGGGAGGCAGGATAGGAGGGAGATAAATGTAGTCAGCCTCTTAAAATACATCCACTATGGAAATGTTTTGCATAGCTACCCATGTACAACCCATACTGAATTGCTTATCTTGCCAGTAAGGGTGGGTGACAAGAGAGGAAGGGAATGAATCTGGAATTCAAAGTTTTAAAATCAAATGTTTATAAAAAGAATAGGGACGGCTAGGTGGTGCAGTGAGTAGAGCATAGGCCCTGGAGTCAGAAGCACCTGAGTTCGGATCTGGCCTCAGACACTTAATGTACACACAAACAAAACCTAGCCGTGTGACCTTGGGCAAGTTACTTAACCCCAATTGCCCTCCAAAAAAAAAAAAGCCAAAAGAAAAAGAATATATATATATATATATGCATACTATTATTAATATTACATGTAACTGGGAAACAACACATAAAGGCACTGGGGCATAGAGATCCACCATGCCCTACTGGAAAGTCAGAAGGGCAGAGGGGGTATGGGAGAAGATATGGGAGAGAGCAGACTGGAGGAAGGGATATCCAGTGGGATCACTATTTTGGGGTAGTGGGTAGGGGAAACACAGGGAGAAAATTTGTAACTCAAAATCTTGTGAAAATGAGTAAAGTAAAATAGAAGTTAATAAAGCATTTGATTAAAAAAAAACCTGTCTCTTCTGAAGTCTGATACATATATGTATGTATTATCATCAATTAGCATTATCATCTGCTAATGATACCATTATTTTCTCAGCCACTTATTTTCAAAACCTTGAAGGCATTTTTTGCTTTATTTTCTCCCCTCACATACAATTAGTTACCAATTCCTCTAAATTAGAACGGCTTTATTCTTCCTTTCCTTTCCCACAGCCTATCTTGGACTCTTATTTCCTCCTGATTAAATTATTGTAAATAACTAATGGTCCTGCCTCCAGTTTCTCTCCTGCATGGTTCATCTTTCATATCCTTTCCAAAATAACGCACAATTATACCTGATCAGACACACATATCCAAATCTGTTGACAAATCTTGTTCTTTTAGGCTGGGCATGACTCAGACTAAACTGGTAGTTTAGGTTAGACAGTGGAGCAAAATGAGACCTTCACAGGTCTTTCAGCAATTGAAAAAGGAAGTTTTACTTAGCCATAGTGGGAGAAGGATATTCACCGAGGACAGGCATTGAGAACCCTTTGAATTGATGCAGTTGAGCAAAATTCCCTTTTAGGCATTAGCCATTATGTTCTACCAACCAGACATCAGAGCTTCACCTACCTTCACTTTGCTGTTCAGTTGTTCAATCATGTCTGACTGTTCATGACCCTATTTGGGGCTTTCTTGGCAAAGATATAGGAGTGGTTTGCCATTTCCTTCTTCAGCTTATTTTACAGATGAGGAAACTGAGGCAAACAGGGTTAAGTGACTTGCCCAGAGTCACACAGTTCATAGTGTCTGAGACTGAATTTGAACTCATGATGATGACTTTACCTGTCTCCAAGCCCAGCACTCTACCCACTGCACCATCTACCTTCACATCATTGCTCAAACGTCCTCTTCTTCGCAATCACATAGCTACCACCCTGGTACAGACCCTCATGAGCCCATTTTTGGTTTTCTTGAATATGTGTGTATACATACATATATATATATGAATATGTTACAGCAGCACACATTACATTCTAGGTTATGTACCTGTTGATTTGGAGCTAGGTCTCTTACTTTTTCTTCATATTACTTACCTTTATATATGTTTATATCCTGTCTCCCCAACTAACTATAAGGGAAAAGGTAGTGTCACAATTCTTTATATACTCCTTTATATCCATGATCATATTAGTTATTTTATAAATGTTTTTAATGCATTAATGATAAAGTCATAACCATGGTACACAATTGTCATTTTCTGGTACAATATGATATGAGATTCTTATGCAGAATTTTCTGAGAGAAGTCAGTGACTTGCTCATGGTTTCTTCACAGAACTATGGATAGAAACCAGGTTTCTTCAATGTCATTCATTGGTCATCACTACTTCGATTTTTAGGTTATCAGTTTTTCCCCCAGTTGTGTGTGTTACCTACAATTTTTAGACATCTCTATCTTGAATTCAAAGGGACCAAGGTCTAAGGAAAATTGTATTTTGCAATCTGTTTTAGTGATATTTAAAAGATCAACACACATGAAATGAACTCTGCTGCTGCAGCATGAAGTGGATTGTTGGAAGATGTCCTTTTGTTCAGATTTCAAAATATTTTTGTGATTCCAGAGGATCAAAAGCAGGAATGATAGGAGAGAAGTTCTATTTGTCTCTTTACTTCTCTTAAGGATGGCCATGGTGATAGGAAACTTGTTTTCTTCAACGAAGATCAAGAACAATTCCAGGAATATATTGTAGCTAGAAATAGAAGAAATTAATCAGGGACATCTGGTTTCTGGTTAAATGGGGGGCAATTATACTCACCTTGATGAGGTGGGTAGTTAAAGCAGTGATTTGTGTACATCCATCCTCATAAAGTTCCCCCTACACTAACCTGGTAAAATGGATAACTGAGACAATTATCAATTATTAGCATAATAAATCATGGTACTTTCTCCTACATTATCCAGAGAACTGAAGGAAAACTGAAATGTTTTTGCCTGAATTGTTTGCATATTTATTTGAGTTCTCAAGTTTTGTCAAGACTTACAAATATCAGATCTCAGATCTTATGCAATCATCCTGCTGGTCCTTCAAACTAATTTTAACTCTGATTTTATGTTACCAGACATAAACACTCCTTCCTTTGCTTCCATGACGCAGCTGTCTCTTGCTTTTCCTCTTACTTATCTGATGACTCCTCTATCTCCTTTCTAACCTAGAAATGCTCTTGTCTTGCCTTGTCTCCTCTCTCTCCGTCCCTCCCCCCCCTCTGTCTCTCTGTCTCTGTCTCTGTCTCTCTCTCCAACCATGCATTGCCAGCTGCTTTCCACAGGCATTTCAAATTCAACATAACCAAAATGGAACTTATTCTCTTTTCTGTTAAACCTACTCTGCTTCCACACTTGGCTCTTTCTGTTGAGTGGAACACCATCCCTCCCAACACCCAAATCTGTAATCTTTGAGCCATCCTTGACTTTTCCCTCTCCCCCATATCCAGTCATGTGCTAAATTTTATCAACTCTACTTCCATGTCATCTCCTCTCTCCTTTCAAACGTATTCATCCCATTTTCCCCCTGGGCTGCTATAATAGTTTCCCAATCCATTCCCCCATCTCCAGCCCCCCACCGCCCTGCTTCCAGAATCTCTCTTCTCTAATACATTCTCCACATTGTTCCAACATAATCCTCTTAAGGCACAGGTTTGACCATATTGCTCCCCTATTCAAAAACCTTTAATGGCTCCCTATTGCCTACCGAAGTGGTTCCCATTTAGTAATATACAAACCCCTTGGGAGTTTATGACAATGGTATAAGGGGTTCATGTTAAAAAAAAAAAAAACCTACTCATTCATGGTGTCTTAAGTAGAATATTAAGAGTAGTATATTAAATTTCTAGGACAAGGGGTGCAAAAGACATTTTAGTTGTGTTTTGAAGGAGATTCACTAAACAAAAATGTTGTAAACCACTGGCCAAAAGGATAAAATGTAAACTTAGACTAATACTTAAGGAACTCCACAATTAGGCTATCTTTTTAACCCTACCTCTTACCATTTACCCTCACAAACCCTATGTTCCTTTCCCTAAATTGTACTCGTAGGTATTCTTCAAACTTGACCCTCTACCTCTTGCCTTCTCATTCTCAACCCTGCCCCTCATGCCATGGCACCTCTGATTTATTGTCTTCCTTCAGGGCTCAACTCATGAGCCATCTTCAGGGGTGTGCTAGAGTCAGATCAAACCAGTTTTTGAGAGCCAAATGTTAAATTTTCAATGTGAACCTTTACACCCTGGAAATAAACAAAGGTTACAAATTCTAACTTGATTTATGACTTTATTCATTGTCTAGACTTAAGAAAGTGATGGAAAAATGCCAATAATTCAGATTAAACCTAAAAGTATGTTGTGCATAATTTTTCAGAGACCCATTTAAATACTGAAGACTCCACTGAGACCTCCAACCCTGAATACCTTCCTCTTCTTCAATTTCAAATATCTCTTATATATTTATTATGATATTTATATATTATATATGTTTTTATTGTTATACTATTTTAGTATTTTTTTGTACATATTATATCACCCCCATTAGAGTATCAGCTCCTTGAGGGCAGGGGCTACTACTGTGTATCTGTCTTTGTTTCCCTTGGGACATAGTAGGCATTTAGTAAGTGTTTATTAATTCAGTGAAGACAGAGATTCTTTCATTTGTCTCCGGTTTAATAAATGTGTGTTGAATTCAATTGGAAGGTAAGCAGTTTTAAACAGTGAGTGTAAGTCTCACCTCAGATACCACCTGTGTGACCCTGGATGAATCAATGAACTTTCTTTAGTCACAGATGCCACATCTGTCAATTGAAGATACTAATACCTGGACTAATACCTCACAGAGTTATTGCAAAGAGATAAAGTATATAGTGTACGTTACAAGCTTTAAAATGATATAAAAACATCAGTCAACATTATAATCTGAGACCCTTCCATATATCTTTTTCACTTAAGCCTTTAAGATTTGTTGCTATGCCAAGATGTAGGGTTGAGTGAAGTGTTGGTTGGTTGGTGTAGCACCAATGCAATATTCATAGTGCCCACAAGCATTATAAATATACCTGCATGGTGCTTAACTGCAAAATGTAACAGACTCTCCATATACAAGACAGAAACAAAACATTTATTGGGACACCAGAAAACTAAATCCCAACACCAGGAAACTGAATCCATCATAACAACACAGAAGTTAATACACCACAATGTAGCAGAGAGCATCCTTTAGCCTTCCCACAAACCAACACAAGACCAATATTTACTCACAAGCCTATCTGTCTTCCTTAGAAGTGTACTCTTCTCCCAACCATCTAGCTTGCTCTGACTTCCAGCCTTCTGTGGGCTCTGCTCCACTCCTACCACAGGCTCCATGCGATTACATTCAGTTTATTGGGGGCAGAGTATATCTTCAAAGCAGGGAAGGTCTTCAAATTCCCTTAGGTTTATTAAGGGGCAGGGAAGATCTTCAAATTACCTTTACTATTGGTTTATAAAGTTTCTTTGGCAGAGACTAATATTCCAGCATAAAATAATTGGGAGTCAGTGTCCTATTCCAATTATCTACTGAAGATAGCAAGATGGCTCACTGGAAGACAGTAAGATATGGAGATAGAGAATATGTCTCCTTAGATCAGATAAAGTCGGTAAGCCTCACCCTTAATTTGACTGAAGGGGAAAAATGACAGGAAGTGTAAGTATGAAGGAGTCTTCTGGAAGAAGTACCATTGAATTACAACCGACTGTCCTTATTGAGTTTGCTTTCTTGGCCAATCCCAGGTGAACAGCATCTGTCCTAAGCTGCTTCAGGCCTTATAACTATTGCCAGTTTAACACATCCTCTCCTATAATTTTTATATGTGGAGTAGAAGTGAAAGTGGGATTCTTGCACTAGTTAGGGAAGGTAGAGTCTGTGTGAGTGGCAGAGCCGGGGTGGTTGGGATGTTAGAGATGGAGAAGGGGATGATGGAAGGGGAGGATGGTCTCTGGAAGCAGGCCCAACATAACATTGTGAGCTTTGGGTGACAGCACCGCAGGCACCTGATTTGGCTGTCTTGGGGAAATGGTACAGTACACACCTGGCAGCGAGCAAATGACTGACACAAGGCACAAGTACTTTTATGTCAAGACTTGATCACGTCATTCATTTGAAATCATATTCTAATCAATGCTATTTAGACATATCACTCACTGCTATTGAGGAATGTGTCAGCACCTTTACACGGAGCTACTTGATGACTAGGGCTAATTATTGGTAAGAAAATGTCACCCCTTTTTCATGCTACTGAATAAAAGAATTTTTAGTTTTCTCACACAAAATCCACATAAGCTTTGTGTTGTGAGAAAGAGGTTGATGGCTAGCATTGAAGAGAGACTTTCATGCTATGGCAAACTCAGAGCTAAGAAACATTTACACACAAAAGATAATTTACTCTGCCAGTAATTTTCTGTACAGTACTCCCCTGGCTGAAGATGTATTGCTAAATGAGCTTGCTCTCAGACACAAACCTCTTTCCTGCCTTCATTCTCCCATGAGACGAGATGTATGCGTATGTACGTGTGTGTATATGTGCGCACACACATTTCAGAGACAGATGACAGAGATCACTTAGATATGGTTATGAAGGATATGTGACAACGATCTTATGATCCAGCTTTGTGCCTCTTGAAGATGGCTCTGACAACAAAAGCTAGCTTCTGAGCATTGGACGCATTTGCAATGAGGGAGAGAAGTCTTTCACCTGGGTAGGTCAATCTATTCTCCTGCCCCTAAGCATCCCTTTCTCCAAATGGAAGGAGCAAGAAAAAGAAATAAAACTTTCCATAGTTTAGAAAGCTTTCTGAATATGTTATCTCAAAAGATAGTACAAAATGGAAATATACATTTTTATCTCAAAAGATAGTACAAAATGGAAATATACATTTTTTCTTTTTTTTAATAGTATTTTATTTTTTCCCAATTATGTGTCAAGACAATTTTTAGCAACCATTTTAAAGAAGATTTTGAGTTCCAAATTTTTCTCCCTCCCTCCCTTCCTCTCCTTCCCTTTTCTGAAAATGTTAGGCAATTTGATACATGTGCTACCATGTAAATCAGGAAATAGAAATATTTTGTAGTAATTTATTTCGTGTTATTATAAAAATGACTTACAGAAACTCATGCTTGATGGATCTAGAACCAGTGATTAAACCAGGAGATTATGACTGTTCAAGGTTAATTCCTTCTTTTTCCAAACTAAAATCAAGGAAGGCTATTGTTATTCTTTGTCACAAATTATCTTTTGGTACCATTGGCTGCCAAAGACCAGTACTGGAGTCAGACTTTTGCTTTGACCCAGTGTGCCATTTACTTTTGTTCTCATTTACTTATTCATTCAAAAAACTTTCATTAAATGACTTTGCATAGGATATTTCTCCAGGCACAATTACATTTAAACTATATACCCCTCACCATCTGCACAATCATTCACAACAAACATCACACAAATTAAACATCTCTCAGTTTTAGGCCACATTAGTTGTGTCCTCTTCAGAGACAGAAATCCACTGGTCAGTATCTACCCTTAGAACAATTTTTATATACTTGAAGTTAGTGCCAGTTTGAAGGCCTCTAAACACTCAACGTAGCCACCACATCAGTGCCAACACAACTTGACGGATTTAACAACTGATTAGACATTCCCCAAACAGTTGCCTCTATATCTATGTGATTTAAATCATGTCCTTTTGCCTCTATGGTCCACATTTCCTTCATCTGTAAAATGAGATGGTTGGATTAGATTACTGTAAGGTCTTTGTCCATCTCTAAATCTGTGATCTAATTAATGTATTTATCTAATGCAATCAATATTAAGTCAACAAGTATTTTTGAGACCCTAGTATGTGTCTTGTGCAATGTGAGGCGCTTTAGGGAACAAAGCAATCTCAAAAAAAAAAAAAATACCCCCTGCCCACTAGAAGCTTGCAATCTAATTGGGGAGATGAGTCATACTTAGAAAATAATGAATGAAATATTAATATACAAAAATTTGTAGACATTCTATATGTTCAATATAATTAATCATATGCTCCTAAATCAATGTGTACACCTTAAATGGCTACATAGATGTGAGTTATTATCATCATATCATCACACAGGTACCCACAAAGGGGAAAGACACTGTCTTCAGGTCAGCTCTAGTATGTATTTATTTTGGTTGGAGATAGTCATTACCTACAATACCCTACAATATAACTAGTAACTGAGAGCAGAAAAAAGATAGCCCCACACAGCTCAAATATAAAAGGATAGAATAAAATACATAAATTGTATATTTACAAAGAAGTAAAATGAAATCTACCTTTGGTCATTATTTTTTCTAATATTCTAGGTATATTTTGGGGAACACCTCAAAGTAGACTTTTCTCTGGGTAAAGAATTCAGAATGATATTGAGTGAAAACCGTTTCTTCTATCCAACCTGTTAAAGTTTTTGGTAGCCATTACCAAGCTGCAGGAACGCTGAGATTTTAAAGGAAATTCTAGAAACTCCTCTCAGGATTTTATGGTTCAAAGGCCAATCCCAGAAATATTGTAATAATCTAGTGTTTTTCAGTGATCTATTCAACTATATTCCTTTCTCCCCAAAATGATGTAACTTAAATCCATTCCCAGGTTTATTTTTAGTAAAAATTTCAAGTAAAACAATAAGGGAAAATCATGAGGTCAATAAGAACTTCAATAAAATATTTTTTTTTGCTTCTTTTTTACTTAAAACTTCAATAATCCTGTTTTAAAAAAAAGAAAAATAATGCAAAGCCTATGATGTAGAAAATCCCTCTACTACAGTCAGCACCATATATTAAAGAATCAGAGAATCCCAGAGTGAAAAGGAGGTCCCATCAGAAGACAACTAGTTTAACCTCTGCCCAATCCATAAATCCCACCTATAATAGTCTGAATAAATAACCATATGGCCCCTCACTTCAAGATCTTCAACAGATGTGAACTCACTATTTCCTGAAATAAGCCTTCTCTTCATTTTTGGTCAGCAACATTTCATTCACATAGAATTAATTTCAGTGAGCATTTATTAAGTGTTTACTATGTGCAAGACACTGTGTTAGTCATCGGAACATATAGTTGAGTAAAAGGGCAAAGAGTCCAAAAGGCTTCTGAAGATGTGTTTGAAAAGCTGGAGTGGGAGTCGAAGAATTGGGTATAATGAGGGTTGTGCTGAAAGGTGCTTGAACAATTTCCCAAGAACTGATTGTTAAATTTTCAGGGTGAGCATTTACACTTTGGAAACTGGCAATAACTACAAATCAAAGCTTAACTTACTGTTTGGTTGATCATATATTGTTCAGTCTGGCTGTCATGTCTGTCTGTCTACTGACCCCAGGGGCTTTTGTCCATGAGATTTCCTTGACAAAGATACTGAAGTGGTTTGCCATTTCCTTCTCCAGTGTGTCCCCATTTTACAGATGAGGGCCTGAGGCAAATAAGGTTTAAGTGACTTGATCCAGGTCACATACTTATTAAATATCTGAGGCCAGATTTGAACTCAGATCGTTCTGGCTCCAAGTCTGGTGCTCTATCTATCCATTGCACCACCTAGCTGCCTCTAGCTGTTGATAATATCTACCTAAGAAATTTATGGAAGAAAAATTAATAATACAAATTCAACTTGAAAGTTTATTGTATATACTCTCCTCTCCACCCTCTCTCCCCCTACTGAGAGACAATTGTTAAATGTATAGTAGTACAATACTGAGTATAATTGAGTATGAACTGGTAGGAAATAATACAGGTAGTGTAAATGGTTCACTGGAGTCATTTTGTTGCCAGTTAAAAGCATATAGCACCCTCAGTTTGAGGATAAAATCTATGTGGCAGAACAGTGGGAGAGTATGGGCGAAAGTCACCCAGGACGGGCATGCATAGATAAACTGTAATCTGCACCATTGGAGGCAGATGGAACACCCACATGGATTAGATCATAGATCCATTTGAGGAATCATGTATGAAATAAGGAATGGAGAATCAGCTATTCTATTATTTCTGTTCTTGATTTACTGACTCAGGAGACTCAAGAGATCAATGGGTATGTGTGTACGTGTACACATATAACACACACACACACACACACACACACACACATATATATATATATATATATACATATACACATGTATTAAAATTTAGAACATTAGGGGAATAGAAAACAAATAAAAACAGCCAAACCTGAAATTCAACTTTGCCTGAAACAGCTTTATAACTGGATCGATAGTATATTTTTAGCCTGAATTTTCTGGATAGCTATTCCGATTCTTCTGTTTCTGGGCATGCATAAACAGAAGCTTATTGAATATGGTCTCTTCTCACCTCCCCACATACATTATTCTCTCTTTTTTTGCTACCATTTTCCATTTCATCCTTTTGTTCTGCATTGCAATTCTTGGAGAGTTGGGTGGGTGGAGTAAGAATACAGGTGAAAATCAATAAAAGGGAATTTCCCTTCAAAAACATTTAAAAACAAGCACCAAAGTCTATAATATGAACACCCAGGGAATTTTGCATGAATCCTTCCTTCAAATTATTTCTTATACCTCCATGTAATTCTGATGAGAATATTAGAAGATGCCATTGATTTTAGAGAAACAATAGTCGGGCAATTACATTTCAATTTTTATCAGTGAAAAACTGAGGCAGAAGACATTAGAAAGATGAACTAGTAAGAGAGTTAGGAATAGAATCTGGTATCCCAGATCTGCATCTGTTCCTCAATACAACATACCTTTCAACCTCTCACTTAGCAGCCTTTAAAGTAGAAGTGAAATCTTGGAGTTTGTTTCTGTAGCTGTTTACTTAATACAAGTTAGCCCATTCAAAGCTAGATTTACTTTAATAAATGAGACTATTAGAAATGGTTTGACTTGTATTATAACTGCTTGAAAATTCTTTTTTTTTTCCCTGCAAATAACACAGTAGATACACTTCGGAAAAAAATCAGAGCTTTGCTTCAGTTTCAGCCTACCTTGTTCCCTTGTACACTGAAACACTGATTTGAAAGAAACCCATACATAATTAATAAGAATCAGATCTATTTTCTTTAACTTCTGCTGCTTGTTTTTATTCTGTTTTCTCTTCTTTTTTTCTTCTTTTGGATATTTTAACTCATTTTCCTATCTGTTGGAAAATAATCAGGAGGACTAAAAATCTGATAGATATCTTTGTAGATAGATACCCAGTGGGAGAAAAAATTAAGATTTCTCACTGTACTATTTCACTAAGTTTAGGGGTTATATATTTTCTGTTTCCAGGCAACATTTTAAACTAATCATAAGCATGTATATAAAGCAAACATTTGCCTAAAATATGTGTTTGTCTGTTCTCTCAAGTTTAGAATAATGAAAAAATTATTTGGTGAAGTAATTTCCTTTTAAAGATAAAGTGTTAATGATAATATAGCTCCACATTTTTTGGGGGGGGGGATGAGTTTAGACAGAGAGTAATGAAATGCTCTGGTAATTCATATCCAAAAATTCAAAAAACAAAGAACCAATTATTTTATAAATATGCTAAAATACATGCCTGGAAAATATGCAATCATTTTTTATTCTCCCAAATAAAATTATTCTGGTGCCTTAGCCCTTATGACACAAAATATTTCTAGTAAGTAGCTTTTTATGCTAAAATGTATTTGAAATTAATTTAGGGTTTTTAAAAGAATACATAAATTCCATCAGAATTCTGGTTTTTAATTCTAAACTTGTTTACAAACAAATTTATTAAAACCCATGGTAGATCCCTGATTCTTTCCCCCCTCCCTCCACCTCTCAGAGGGAAATGTGAAAGAGAGCCCATCAGACATGCACTGCCTCTTACATAAGACATCTGGATGAAATCGGGTTATTTCTTTTGTAACTCAATTTCTCTTTAAATTATACCTGAATGCAGACTAACATTATGCTGTTTTATCAACCACACAAAGAACACTTAAATGAAACCGAGCTTGCTTAGCAGTTAAAATGTGTGTGTGTGTGTGTGTGTGTGTGTGAAGATCTATACTGTAGCACTCTTAATTTTTTTTAACCATTCATGATCAGAAGATGAATGTTAATCATCTGTTATATACAAGAGATGCAGCCAGGACATAGCTTTTCTCAGAAACTATCATTCAACTAAAGAATCATTTGCTATGACTCCTCACTAAGTTTTAAGTAGAAATGATTTCTAGTTGTCAGAAAGATTTTTTTGTGGGGGGAGGGAGTGGTGAGGGGGGTTAAATATGGAACCTTTAATGCCTGACCAAGTCTTACTAGAATAAGCCTTTTGTTGTCTTGAAAACTTGTACTAAGTGAAATATAGGGAGATTTGTTTAGCTTTTCATTGGCATTGTGCTCCCTGAACAAGCCTTTTTTATTAGCCCCTCCACAAGTTGGGGTAGAAATATGACCTCTTTTAAAAAGCTGAAATGGCACCGATTAAAAACACACTGAATAATTACTTCCCACTTGTCCAAATCATTATTCCCAAGCATATTTTCCTCAGCACTTTCTGAGAAATGCATTTTATTGCTGTAAGAAAACCGATTGAGTGTTTCTATTTCCTATATTCAAGGATGTAAGGAAGACAACCTCTCCTGAAGAGTGAATTACAAACAAGGGGATCCTATCAGAGCAAGTTGGGATTCTGAAGACAGGTCTTTCTCTTTGGGAGGCAATTAAAAAGAGAGGGCCCCTATACCAATTCTGGCTTGATACTTATGAATGACTTTTTAATATTTTCTTGAAAATTTGCATAAAAAATGGAATTAATCAGCTGAAGCAATTGATAGCCTCAGCTGGAGACCATTGTACTGTGTTACTTTGTAACAACAGGTCCCTGATCAAGTGCTATTTATTTCCCTGTAACCTGAAATGATCTCTGTGCCTGGCAGGTTTGCTTCAGAGTAAAAATGTTTATTTCCACTAGAATTCCAACAGCCAGGAGCCAAGAAAGCATTGACCTTCCAATATTAGAAACCATGTTACTTTTACTATACAGAGTATCTTTTGCTTTAGAAAACAAAACAAAACAAAACAAAACCCACACACTCACAGATTCTCCCTTTCACTTGCTTTCACTTAATTCTGTAACAGAACCCATTGTTTTTCATTTGTAAAACATAAAAGAGTTAACTAATGGATTGCTGTGGAGGTGTGACTAGAATGATGTCAGAATATTTGCGGGCAGAAGAATGTCAGCTCTCCCCTGGCCAGGAGTAGGATCTGCCACTTCTGTGCTTTTTAACTCCCCCCCAACCCCCATTCTTTTTGTCCGGTTCCCACAGACAGAGAGTGGCGCTGGAGGTCAGAGTGGACGGAAACAAAAGAGGACCCCCTGCTGCCAGGGCCATCGTGCTGAGCTGTCACTACCACTAATTCATGACTCCACCTTTAATCTCACAGATCCATTAGAGGTTAAAAAGAGACCCATTTTACAGCTGACAAGATTGAAGGGGAGCAGAACCTAATGGGGAGGGGGAGAGCAAAGCACCCTAAAGTTTATATGTTTAAAACCACCTGCAAAAAATAGATGTTTGAAGAGTATTTTTCACCTCTATTTAAAAAATAACCTCCCCTAAACAGTGTGATATGTACTGGAAAAGACCGAATAATAAATAGGCAATTCAGGAGATATGTTCATATTGTGTTGCTGGTGAAGGTAAGAAAGAAATCAAAAGAAGCAAAATCCAAGGCAGTGAAAGAGTGAGAGTTCAGCTCTTCAGAGGAGGACGGCAATGTTTTAAGCAGCTCCTCGCGGCATCTTGAAATGTTTGGTGGTTCAGAGGTGCATTGCATTTGGGATGCAGTATAAGTGGAGACTAATAACTTTATGAGATTACCGGTGTCGAAATGAAAGCCAATTAAAACTTCATTAACAATATCAGGCCAATAAGTGCCACATAGACTTGCCACATTGGCAGTGGGTAGAATAGCATAATAAGTGGCGACATATTACTCTTAAGGAGATTAAATTTGTTGTGGGTTTTCCCCAGGGACACCTCATTTGTCTGCTGTAAAACTAGTGAATGAATGAACTCAACAGCCTTTTGAAATGATGAGGGATGCTACACCTTCCAATATAATTCCACTCATTTTTTTAATCAGTAGGGGAATCACTCTCTGTAAGAAGCAATCATTATAGTATTTTTTGTGTGATTGTTTATGCAACTTGGAAGAAGCATTTTTGTAATGAATTCCTTTAAAAGTATAATTTGAAAAGAAAATGAAAGTCACCGCTTCATCTTTCTGTTCTGTTTTTCTCCTTTCCTTTCCTTTTTCTTCTTCCCTGTCTCCTTTCTTCAGATCTAATAGTGGGGCACAACAATGTGTGAATGCTTGGATTCTTGGGTTTCTTTGGGTTTTTGCCTTTTTTTTTTTTAAAGAAAGTGATTGTGTTTTTGAAAACTGACATTACTCTAGGTGTTTTTCTCCATTGAAAAAGATACTATCATTAGTAGTGCAATATTCCCACCCCCCTGGGATGTGACCACCAATAAGTACAATTCCCCATTTGGGAAGTTCAAAATGAAAGGACAAGCAAATAATTAACTCTTTCCATTTTATACATTGGCATAGAACTCAGTTCACTTTTTAGCCTCCTTTGGGAAACTTTTTTTTTTTAATTTGAAGTCTAATGGGATAGCTCCCTGTTTTAAAGAGATGAACACGTTTGTACAAGAATGTTTTTTTTATTTCTGACAATTCATCTAGAGCAGGCTAGAGAAGAAGTATGACATAGTAATTTGAGTGCTAGGCTTTGACTCAGAAATATGTGGGTTCAAGTCCTGTCTCTGAGCTTACTGGGTGACCCTGGGCAAGTCACTTAAACTTTGTATTTCTCATTCCACTCCTGAGATTTATTCCAGTCATAGAATGCTTTCTATGTTCCATGTACTGACCAAAATCAAATCAAATCAAATCACAGATTCTTAGTCTAGTGCCTATAATATACGGGAAAGAAAGGCTAAGGGTTTTACATTGAGCACTGCAATGCCAATGTCCCTTGTACTATTGTCACTATTCACCCCAAGAAATCAGAGCTCCCTTCTTTCCTTTTGTTCATAGTTCTCTTCCACCAAGTTCTTCCTATAGGAAATGGCCACGTTCATCTTTAATAATCTGACATGTATATCACAATGCCTAGTGCATAGAAGGCACATGTTTCCTGAATTGCATATATAGATCTTTCTTTCTCACTCTCTCTCTTTGTGTACACACACACACACACACACACACACACACACACATATATACACATAAAGGTCAATTTACACACATAGATACATACATCTATATCCATGTTTATATAAATTATTTATATTTTATACAAATATAGGTATAGATATATCCCCACCACCATCATTCTATGTATTGGTAATACATAATACATACACAGGTCTCTGTCCATTATGAAATGCCATTGGGTAGAAAAATAGAAATACCTTTAGGTATTTAGGTAGGAGGGTAAGTAGCCACAGAAAATACCACACACTAAGTACATGTTACAGATGAATGGTGCCAGAAAGGAAGGCAAAGATAAAACAGTAAGAAATTAATGATTTGGACAAAAGCCTTGGGATGAACCACTTGTGCCCCCATGAGATTTTGAGGATCTCTGCTGAGCCTGGGCTTTACATTGGGCTAGATTTCTCATGCAGCTGCTTTGTACAGAAGCAAGGTTCCCTGGCCTGACACAGAGGGCGTGGGATGTGGTACCTTCTGCAGCCCACTCCACCCCCCCCTCTTTGAAATCAATAAAATCCTTAGTGGTTGCTTGGGGCAGCATAGTTTTAGGGGTGAATGCCCAGGGCTTGGATTCGGTGATCTGGAGACTGAAGATCAAAGAAACCACATGCTGTCCTTTGCTTCCCAGCATCCCAGCAGAGGAGCATTCTGGGTAAGTGGTTGTGACCCCTTTCCATCCTACCTCTCCTTTCTCTGTATTATTGCCAGTTTGGACCTACAGGTTTAAAAATCAGGAAGCAAAGGAGTGACTGAAAAACAATACTGTTTGGGGCAGTTGAGTATTGGAAAAATCCTGCCTTGAGTACAGGAAATGTTAGGGAATCTTTGTTTGTTTGTTTTTTAAGTCGCACTGGATGATTATTCAGCAGAATAAGGCTGCTTGACAGGCAGGATAACACAGTGGGGTGAGCAAAAGACATGAGGAGACTGTGGCTTCTATTGCTAGCTGGAGTGGCATTGGTCACTACCCAGGGAAGCAAATCATTTCTGTTCCTCAGTTACTGTACTTGTAAAATGGAACTAAACAATACCAGCTTAGATAACAAAAGTGCCTAAGTGGGAAGAATTCTGATGACTACTTGAAATAACTAGGCATCTAAGAATTGCACAGTTCTAACCCACTCGTCATTCCGCTCTCACATCTCCCTAGTATGCAAAATATTTACTTTGGGGTTGATAAATTTCCATCAAAGTGAAAAAATTAATGATTTTTTTCATCAAAATTCCCAACAACCTAATATAGTAAAATAGTACAACATTATTATAGCCATTTTAGGTAACTCCATTGGTAAAGGTTTTTTCCCCCTCCCTTTAGAAAAATAACTTAATTTTTCTTTGCTTCAGGACTCCCCCACACCCATGGGGAAATAAAAAGACTTTTAAACTTCTTTTTTGTGTCTGAAGAGTAAAAGCATTTATGAAATCCAAATCTTTATGTAAAAATGACACAATCTTTCAACCCAACTGATACATCTTACCATATGCTGGATATAGGTTGTTACAAACTTTTTCAGGAAAGACCTCTGATATCACATAGAGGTAGAAGAATTTTCATGCCTAGAGCTAAACGTAGAAGTAGAGCTGCCTTTGTGTGTCCACAGGCCAAAACCTGGAAGCAAAGTGAATGCCTATCAATTGGGGAAAGGCTGAACAAATTGTTCTGTTAATGTAATAGAACACTATTGCTTGATAAGCAAAAGCATGCTGGTTAAATGTTTAACAATTAGTTCTCCTCCCCACCCCTGCCCCCAAATGTATGCTCGATGCAATTTTAAAATTTTATTTTTATTTTTTATGACACATTTTAAAGTTTAACCTGCATTACTAACATTTTCCTCATCAGCTTATCAAGTCTAGTCAATCAACCAATGATTATTCAGCAGAATAAGACTGCTTGATTGGCAGGATAACACAGTGGGGTGAGCAAAAAGCATGAGAAGACTGTGGCTTCTATTGCCCTGATTTTTAGCATTTTCTGATTTCTGATCAATCAGTCAATAAATATTTCTCAAATGCCTAATATGTTACAGAGCCTTTACTGACAGTGGGGATTCAAAAAGAAGCAAAAGAAAAGTCCCTGACCTCAGGGAGCATGCAGTCTTGTAAATGGTCACACCGAACACAGAACAATCATCTTATGAGCCAGTCTGAGCTGACTTCAGGACCTTGATTCAGAGAAAAGTTGGCCCACTTGTAGATACTGAAGAGGAGTAAAATCAACAGAATCAGGAAAAAACAACACAGTGATGTCAAAGAAATAACACTCAAACAAGCTGAATTCTCAATACTTGTAATGACCAGTCTTGAGCGAGAAGAACAGACCTTTTTCTCAACACAGATGTGGTGGTCGTGACTTGTGGTACAGAGTGTTACATACCCTGCTTGGCGTAATTATTGTATGATTTTACTTATCTTTGTTCCAAGGGAAGGCTTAATGGAGGAAAGTAATTTTTTTCAGAAATAACTGTTGTATATTAAAAAAAAGTCAGTGGTAAAATGTTTAATAAGGAGTAAGGTGCTTAGAGCCTCTTTGAATGATACATGGGGCTCTAATGTCTCCAAGAAGGAGAGTAATATCACCTCATTGTTTTTTATCTTTTACCATTTTTTCCCTGACCTGGTTGTGATTCCAAGGATTCAGGGAAGAGTTCCATCTCAAAGTCTCTCCATTGCCTGCTTTTCCCCGATGTCTAAAAATTCACCGAGCAGGTGGCAAAACCTTTTATTCTACCATTAGGCCCCTAATATGTATACAACACACACACACACACACACACACACACACACACACACACAAGTTAGAGACTTGGGGAGGTAAATGTCATTTTTAAGAGTCTATGAGGCACCTTGTAAGAATAAATGAGTTTTCTGATTTTCGAGAGACAATCTGATATTCTGAAAAAAAATTTTGAGTGGAATTAAGAGATTTTAACTGTCACCCTAAAGTAAACTCAAACAACTGTTACTTTATGAGCATAGATGAGGAGTCATTTGACATTTCTGAGGAGAATTAAGTAAATAGTGTTAGAGGAATTAAAATTAATTACATTTGAAAATGATTTTTTAAAATCATCAACAAATATGAACATTCTATATTCAAAGAGTAACAGAAAAAATGGTTGCATATGAAACTGTCAATCTAGTATATAGTTTGTTTTTAAGAGACATACATTAAATTTAATGTAGTACTATGAAAGAAAGAAAATAGGAAGGAAGAGAAAGAAAGGAAAGAGAAGGAAAGAAAGAAAAAAGAAAGAAAGAAAGAAGAAAGGAAGGAAGGAAGGAAAGGAGGAAGGAAGGAAGAAAGAAAGGAAGAAAGAAAGAAAGAAAGAAAGAAAGAAAGAAAGAAAGAAAGAAAGAAAGAAAGAAAGAAAAGGAAAAGAAAGAAAGAAATATGGTGCTGTTTACTTATACTGGACCAGGAGTATGAAAATAAATGTTTAACAACTGGGTCTCTAGAAAATATATGCATGATATACTTTTAAGTTTAATTTGAATTGTTATTTTCTCTGTCTCTTTCTAAAGTCCAGACAATAAAACAACAAATCAAAGTCTGATTTGTAGCCATTAGCAATTTCAGAGATCAAAATATTTACACTGAAAAATTAACAATCAGGTCTCATCAGCCCCTATGAGATGACTCCTGCCAATTCCTGCATCAAACTTTTCCCTGGGAATCAGTTTGCACTACAGTAGTGCAAATCATAGAGCACAAATTCATTGGGTACTTGGAGGGGGTGAATATTGAATGCCATAGAAGGAGAAAGAGATTGAAGTGGCTCTTGGAAAGCAAATTTGGGGCTTTTAATCATCTGACCCTACCAGTGTCCTAGAAAGGCTGAGAGGAACAGGAAGTAAAATGCTTTTTCCTTCAGCAAAGCATTTTCATATTCATGACATCATATCTTTGGACAAAGGTCTGGAGGGGTTGGCAAGGCAGACATTATCATTCTCATTTTATAAGGGGAGACTGAGGCTCAGCAAAATTCAATGACAGATCCCTGGTTAGTGGCAAGGCTGGACCTAGAGTACAGAGTGCTATCTCAACCCCAGGTTGGAAATGCAGTGCGGATGGAGCCCTGGATTTGGAATCATCGAGATCTTGACAAACTGACTGCGGTTTCTCATTATAACTCTCTCATGTGCCATACATTCCCCTTCCTCATACCTAACATCCCATACACTGTTAAAATCATCATTCCATGAGGTTGGATGAGAGTTGCAGACTGAAGAGGACACTAAAAACCTTCAGGGGAAATTCATCCGGGAGAGACCTGGAGTTTTCACTTGAGCTCTCAAGGTCCTTGACTCCCTCTCCTTTCTTCCTAGCCTAGCTGTGGTCATCATTTCCACTATTAGCTCCAGTCAGGGAAAAATGCAACCTGGCTTTAGTCTCTCTTTGAGAAAACAGGTGAGGAACATAGTATTGCTCCTCGAGGCTGGTTCCCAAGAGGCTCTGTATCATACTGCTTTGTTTCTTCTTTGTTTTTTAAACATTCTCCCCCACAGGTGTCCCAAGTTTGAACACAATAGAAAGCTAAGGATTTGAAGCCTATAATTTGTTTCTTATCCTGCTCTTGGTACTGTGCCTGCGCACAGTAGGCACTTTGCAAATGTCGAATTGACTTGAAGGGAACTGACCTTTAAGTGTGTAAGGGGCCCTCACTATTGAGAGGAACCCTATGGTGAATCCCTTTGTCAAGCGAAAAAATCCTTTTGTAGTGGGAACAATTGCCCCTAATATATCTGTTTTGTAAGTTTGGGTTTTCTTATATTGGATTTTCTTAAAGTAGGGCACAGGCATATAGATGCTCCAGAAGAGAGAAGGGATTTGCAGGGCTGATATTTTTATTGGTGGGGTCCTTGTATCCATCACAAATGCTGACTGAATACACAAATCTCTGGTTTTTAAAGAAAAGAAAGTGCTTGCACCTACTTCCCTCCTATTTCCTTTTCTCAGCTTTCATATGCTAAAAGCTTAGGCCCACATAAATAGTAAAGCCAAAACCAACTAAAATCATAGTTCTAATAATGTTGCAGTGATCATTTTTTGCCCTGTGCATTATACTTTTTCCTTCCCTATGATAATTAGATTACTTGTTATTTATACAATGTCAGAGATGCACACAGAACTTTGCAGCTGATAAAACAAATAGGAGGCAAACATTAAGGCCCCAGGGGTGGGGAACCTGGGGCCTTAAGCACACATGTGACCTTCTAGGTCCTTAAGTGTGTTCTCTTGACTGAATCCAAATTCTTGCATTAGTCCAAAGGCATTGCCTATCCTCGAGGACTTGCTGCCTAGAAGTACCAGAATAGGCCCTTTAAAGATCATGGGATATGTGGAATAAATACATATACTGAATATATGCAGTAAATGAAGATAGGGGCGGCTAGGTGGCACAGTGAATAGAGCACCTGCCCTGGAGTCAGGAGGACCTGAGTTCAAATCCTGCCTCAGACACTTGATCACACTTACTAGCCATGTGACCTTGGGCAAGTCACTTAATCCGGACTGCCCTGCCTTTCCCCTCCAAAAAGCAAAAAATAAAAATAAAAATAAAAGAGTAAATGAAGATAATGAGATATGTGGAAGTGAGGCCTCAGGCAGGGCAGAGCAGGTGAATTATATAGAACATATTAAGGGATAGAGATTACCCTGAGTTCTTGGAGTTGCCAATGCTCTTCTGATTTTTATGTGTCCCTCTAAGATTATGGAATCTCCTTGGTCCTGTTTGCTGAACCACAGACAGGATAAAATACCATTTTCATTCAATATTTCCTAGGTTTGGGGTTTGTGTAAAACCTCAGATTTCTCCTTGGGAGATGCTCTTGCTATTTTGGAAAAGATTAATTGTTGAAGAAGACATTTATTTTATTCTTGGTGTCCGTTTGGCCATGCTTGGCATTTTTCTGCAGCCTTCTACTTCATGATGCAACATCACTCCCCACAGTAATCTAGTTTCCCAAAGAAAATAGCACTTAATTACCAAAGGAAGATCAAGAAGGATTGTGAGTATAGGTTGTTGTTTTCCCTCCTTCAGATGTATAATTTGATGATAATTTTAGAGTCATGTAGTGAGAATGAGAGATAATTGGTGGATAATTCATATGTTCCATTTGATTCTATGCAAGAGGTCTAGGGAAAGACACCGTTTTCCCCCAGCATGGCTACAGGATGGCAATTTTTTGACCCAAAGGCTTCCAAATCTCTCAAAGCCCATCTACTAAGCAATAAGAGGTGTTATAATCCTTGTTGATGGACAGACTACAGAATGGTTAGATGAGAACAATTTATTCCAAGGGCCATGAAGATGACTGAAGCAAGTGCTGTGGAGTGCTTAGAATTTGGTGAGACATTAAAGATGCTAAGGTTATCCACTGTATCCTGAGCCATTGTCAGTCGTCTTGCCTTATTTTGTCCCAGGACTTCAATGACTCTGGAAGAGAGAATGAAGTGGATGTTTTTTGTGTAACTCTGCCTTACTTAAATAAAATTCACACCCAAGTCAAGATCTCACGCTGTGATGTCATTAGTCCTCTTTGAAAATGAAGGGGACATAGCAACAACAATAATACTCATGTTGATGAATTTACAGAACCATCATATATTGAAGGAAGATATCTTCAGCTAGGACTGAAATCATTATAGAAAAGTAATTTGCTGTGTGATGAGAGAGACAGAGAGACAGAGAGAGAGAGAGAGTCAGACAGAGAGAGAGAGAGAAAGAGAGAGAGAGAGAGAGAGAGAGAGAGAGAGAGAGAGAGAGAGAGAGAGAGAGAACCAGAGAGACAGAAAGACAGACAGAGAGACAGAGACAGACAGAGACAGGGAGACAGGGAGACACACAGAGGGAGACAGAGAGATCGCAGAACTTGAGAACTAGACATGAGCCTTCATGTTGATTTCTTCATTTTAGATACTGTAGACCAGGATGCTAGCAAAATTGGGGAGGCATAAACTAACAGCCTCCTCTTCCCACCCACTCCATACACACACTCCCACAACACCAGCCAAAATTTAAAGCAGGGATTCTTAACCTTTTGTGTATCTGTGTGTCACAGACCCCTTTGGCAATCTGGTGAAGTTTGTGGATTCCTTGTAATAATATTTTTAAATGCATAAAATCAAATATGCAGGATTACAAAGAAAACCAAACATACTGAAATAGTTATCTATCTATCTATATCTGTCTGTCTGTCTATCTGACTGTCTATCTATCTAACCAACCATATGGATATGTTTTTAAAAGTCAAGTTCATGGACTCCAGGTTAAGAACCACTGATTTAGAACAAGAAATTATACAGATCTGTGACAATTTTGGTTAACTTTGTCCCCAAATAGATTGTTATAGAACCAACCTATGAGCCCTTTGGTAAAGAAGATGACAGCAGTTTTTAGAACTTTGACAGAGTTTCAGAAACTTTAGGTAAACACACCAACTCCTTTTAGTCTTTTTGTTAGTAGCTTTTATCTGTTTTCATATTCTTGAAATGTTTTAAATTATTTTGGGAACTGTTTTTACCTGGGGGGTATTAGAATATGTTTTTAGTAAATGGATTGTTTGTTTAAATCTTCAGGTTCTGAGTACCATATTGTACCAGAGGATAATAGTAGCAAAGACTTTACAGAAGAGGAAATTAAGGCCCTAATTGGTTAAATAACTTGCCCAAGGTCACACCTGAGCAGCAGAACTAGGGATAGAATTATTGATTCTGAAATTAGTAGAAAAGGAAAATGACAAATGTTGGTGGGACTGCAGGAAAACAGGTAATGTTAATGTATTGTTGGGGAAGGAGTAAATTAGTCCAACCATTCTAGAAAAAAATTTGAAATTATGCTCCAAAAGTTACTAAACTGGACTTTTGACCAGGTGATATCTCTATTAGGCCTATATCCCAAAGAAAACAAAGTGATAGGAGAAAGGTCCTGTAAGTACAAAAAAATTGTAGCAGCCTTTTTTTTGGCAGTGTCAAAGAACTAGAAAGTAAGAAGGTATCCATCATCTGAGGAATTGAACAACTTATGGTATATGAGCATAATAAAATATTATTGGATGCAAAAAAAACCAACAATGCAGGAGACAGTTTAAGAGAAATCTTGGACTACTATAAATACTGTAACAGTGACATTTAAAAAAAATAAACAAATTTAACAAGAATTCTGATCTACCATGACCAATAGGACCAATGATGATACCTTAATACTGAAAGAGAAATAATAGACAAAATAAGTAGAATTAGACACATTTTTAACATGGCTGAGATGAAAATTTGCTTTGCATGATGATCCATTATTTGTTACAAATAATTATCCATTTTTTTCCTTAAGGAAATGGGAGGGAGAAGAAATTACTGCTTGTTAATTTAAAAAAAATACTTTAAAAATAACTGGGGATTCTGGATTCATATTCCAGTGCTACTTCTATTTTCAATTATTAGCTTCCTTAAATTCAGGAACTTTGGCATTTTTCATCTGTTTCCCCAGTGCCTGGTACCCAGTAGGCACTTAATAGATATTTTGTTTTGTAATTGAATGAGATTGGACTGAATTGATACCATGTTTTAGCTTAAAAAAATCGTTCTGACAATCAGGCAGTAATAATAACCTCAATAACAACAAGAATGATAAATTGCCAAAACAAAAACCTGGGGAGCTCTGTAGCTTTGGGGGCTATTCCAGTAATTGATTGGTCAAGGCAAAGGTGTATCCTTCATAAGGTGGGCATTTTTTCCCAGTGCTTTCTGCAGTCAACTAAATTTTCAGTTTTGTGTCAATGGTAGAGAAAAAGAGTCAAAAGGCAGACTGGTTGTGGATGTCCTGCTCTCCCCACCCCCACCCCACCCCCTGACAGCTTGCCCCAGTCCCCCTCACACTCTCCAGACCCCATATGCCACCCTGTTCGAGGGGAATTTCCAGCAGCAGCATCTGGCTGTGTGGCAGGCTCTGGCAGCAGTTGGTGTGGCAGCTTTGGAGTTGCCGCTGTCTTTGTCATGGGTGTGGGCTGGCGTTGGGCTGCCTTGTCAACCTGCAAACCCCTTTCTTTGGGCTCCCCTTGGATCCTGAGAAACGGGTAGGTTTTATGTCTGTAAGCTCCTGCTTAAATCCCTCATGAGATCTCTGTCCCACTCCTTTATAGGAAAAGAATGAGAGAACTTAATGCTCATGTGTGGTTTTCTGATGAAATGTGCATACTAGATTTAAAGTAGACCCCATCCTGGTCCACACAGATCACGTGCATACTGGGATTTATTTCTTGGGAACCCCTTAAAATGTTCTTTCAAAAAGTCTCTCTCCCTCTCCCTCTCTTTCTCTCTCCCTCTCCCTCTCCCACTCCCTTTCCCTCTCCTTCTCCCTTCTCTGCCCCCCCCCTCCCCAGTGTACAAGCTACACTGGGTGAATAGGACTTATAATGCCTGGAGATATTTGAGATCAAACATATGGTCCATTGAATATGCATGTAAGCAGGGAGGGAGGGGGGAGCCATGAGTGACATTAGGTAAGCAGGGGGTGCATAGGGGCTAGGAGGGATGCTTCTTTGAAAACATCGGGAGTTGTGATGTTTTTAAACTCTGTCCTGAGGCTCTCAACTTTAGCTTCACCTCTAAAGGGGTTAACAAATGACAAAATGAAGACTAATTATCATTGTGGAAAATCTACCATGAAGTTAAAAATTGAAATGTATTGGTACCAGGAAGAATGGAGCTCCTCTCATATGTATATCCATATATTCATATATATGTGGATATGCATACACATGTGTGTATAAACACATGTATGTGTACACATATGCACACAAATGGATACACACATGCATGTATGTGTATCTACACATGCATGCGCACACATATGCATGTGCATGCATATATGTATATACGTACATAACATATATATCTATACATATATGTGTGTGGGTTTTATTTGATTGAGCTATAAAATCTCAAGTAATTCTTCAATAAATACTTCAGTTTATTGACATTTCTATCATTACTACCACAACAGGAAAGACTGAATGATTCCCATTTGTTTTCTACGCTCAAATAATAAAATAAAAACTGTAATGAATCTCTCTCTCTCTGTGTCTCTGTCTCTGTCTCTGTCTCTGTCTCTGTCTGTGTGTCTGTCTCTCTCTTGGAACATGTGGGGTTGGTTGTCGGGGGTGGAAATCATAGTCACTTCCAGTGAAAAGAAGACTGTGAAGTAATGAATCTGACTTACTTATGAGAATCTGGATCACTGAGAAAGCAGAGAAGATAAATGAGGAAAGAGTCAAGGCTAAAAGAATGGGGAAATGAGGAAGGAAAGAAAAGAAAAACATTTTTGGAAATGGAAGAAAGTTGTGGAGAATGGGGTGATGCATATTGAAAAGAATTTCAAAGAAGCGGGAATGAGAGAGTGTTTCTGAGGCTCTTTCCCTGGTGCCCTGGTGCAGGGTGCAGAAAGAGAAGGGAGGGGAGGAGGGGGAGTGAGGAAGAGAGGGGAGGGAAAGGGACAGCCAGAAAGAGTGGCTAAAATTTAGAGGTTTGTGTTCCTCCATTAGTTCTTCTCCTTCCCCATTCTGCAAAATAAGAATAAAATCCAATTAACTGGTTAACTATCTTAAAAGCAATTTTTCTCAAGGAAGGAGAAGGGGGTGGGGAACTCCAATACTGCATTTGAAATGTACCTTTTTCTAGTTTCTTAGAACTTTTAAGAAGTTCTAGAGTCTTTCTGAATATGGAATTTGTTGGAGCTACTTTTGCCTCCTAATATATTCACAGGAAATAATAGCATGCCGCAGCTTTTCTTCAGATATGGAGAGAGCACCCACCTACTAATCCTATTAACATGAGTGGGAATGGAAAAGAGGCAAGATATCTCATTTCTATAGTGCCTAAAAGCTTGGAAAAGTAAATTAAAATCAACCTAGCACACATCATAATCCAAATCTTGTGCTGGTTTCATTTTTGTGGGGACTTACACACACACGTACATATGATATATACATAATATAGTATAGATATACATGTATGTGTAGATCTATCTATCATCTATCTATCTATCTATCTATCTATCTATCTATCTATCTATCTATCATCTATCTATCTGTCTACCTACCTACCTACCTATATATCTATCTGTATGCATCTGCAGGAACCTGCTCTGATTCTTCTTGATTCCTCTTCAAGTAAGATAATCTCTTGTTAAAAAAATCTTGATGGGAAGCTTGTGAACCTCCTGCTGGTTTCAAGAAACTGGAATGAATTGCCTTTACTCCCCAAGGCTGCCCTCAGAGCCTAAGTCACATGGAGAAGCAGAGCTGTCACAGAGTCCAGAAAGGTTCATTCTTCCCAAACAGTGATGCTAGGGCAGTGGCAAAAATGGAAAGAAATGTGCATTTTGTTTAGGCTGCACTGAGGTCACTGCTCACAGTAACTAACTTCTTGGTGTTTTTCTAAGTTATGCTTAGTATTCAGATTTCTGAGGTGCATCCGTATGTTCACAGGCAGGCAGATGAGTGGTACAGAGGTATAAATGAGTGAAAGAATGAATGAACATTTATTAAGCACTTCATATGTATAAGTGACTAGGTTAAGGGGGCAGATACAGGTTTGCATTTCTGTTGTGTTGTTTTCAACGGTTATAATGCCCTTTCACAATTTAGTATTCCAATGTTGAGCAGCCAGATCTGAGACAGTGTGGCAGCATTCCCAGATTCCTGTCTAAAGAACAGATCGTTGGACTTGGAGTCCGAAACTCCCATTTGGATTTAAGTCTGCCCTAACGATAATTAATGGGCAAGTCTTTTGAGCCTCAGTTTTTTCATTGGTAAACAGGGATAACACTAATTCTATCTGCCTGATAGGGTTGAAGAACAATCAACAAGTATTTATTCGGCACTGACTATGTTCCAGTCATTGTACTCGATGTTAGGTATACAAATACAAAGAATTAAATGATCCTAACCTTCAAGGATCTTACATTCAAATGGACATAGATGTGTGTTTGTGTATGTACACATACAAAGCTGTGTGTCTGTATCTATAGATATACATATATATGTATATTTATAAATACACATTAACACACAGCCTTTTAATTATCAATTACCTGTATAAACATTAAATTTTTATGTAAATATATGTTATTATTAGTCCAAGGATAGGGTCATTATTTTTTTCTATTAACATATTTTAGGTTAGTTCCTTTTTTATATAATCCACTAATCTCATAGATCCACCAAAGAATGTCATTCCTCATTATCCCATGCAACCCAGACCACTCTAATCCTTGACCAAATAATTGCAGTCAAATCCACAAGTAAATCAATTTTATTGGATGTTGGACAGCAGCAGGATGAGTTTATTACCTTTAATTACTGACAGAATTTTTTCTCCCATGGATGCAGCTTCTTAAACTTGAAACTATCTACAGATATTTTTATGAATATATATATATATATATAAAGATATCCTTTAATAATCTGGCTTTTACAGAGGACTAAATACATTCTTCTCTAACATCATAGCAGATCACATTCATATATTTATATGATCATTATCATCAACACTCATTTTTAAAGCACTTCCCATGAGTCAAATGAGAAATTGATGAAAAATTAGGCACTGTGCTAAGTGCTGGAGATACAAGAAAAGCAAAACCACAGCCCCTGCCCTTAAGGAGACTATATTCTAATAATGAGGAAATTGAGGCCAGCAAAAGTTCTTATTTAACCAGAGTTAAGTGATTAATGTAATAATATCTAAGTTCTAGTATTTTTTGTAAAAATATAATCTAAGTTTATTCTTATAACCACCCTGGGAGCTAGGTGCTATTAGTAACCCCATTTTACAGGTGAAGAAACTGAGGTAAGTCTGAGAGAGCCTGAGACAGAGTCTGAGTCTGAGTCACAGAAACTGAATTAGAGAGGTTAAGTGCCTTGCCTAGGGTCACATTAGCTAGTATCTAAGGGTACATTTGAAATCAGGTCTCCTGACTCCAGGTCCAGCAGTCTATCCACTATTCCACTTAGGTGCTAATATATGTCTTAATTTATCTGACCAACCTAGAGCACCTCCAAAAAAAGGGTCCACAGGGCTCAGCTCATGCCTTGAAAGGGTAGAACATACAATCTAATAGATCTCTCTGCCCTCCTCAACCCTCAAGTGCTGCTAATGCTTTTAAAAAATATTTGCAGACATGCTCTGTGGGTCTCAGATTGTTTAAGAAGCATGGACCATGATTGTGGGCTCTGGTTGTCCCTGGAGCATTGTGGTGTGGATGGCATCTTCTTTAGGGAAATGCTTCGAGTAAAGGTCAGATGGGAGACCCACCCAGCTTGCCTCCTGGTCTGTTCTCTCTCCAAGAAGGCACTTCCACTGGGATGCTTTTCTTTGCTTCCTCTTCTACCCCTGCAGGCATTTTCACCCTCCTCTCACATGGTGCATGACCTCAGCTTGAGAGACTATTGCTGTCACCGTGGCTGTTCCCCATTTTGTCCTTTCCCTTGCTGCAGTCAAATTGCAAAGGGCTACACATGACCTGACTCTGTGATGTCAAAGCCTGGCAGGGGGGCTGCCCTGATTTGCTCTACCTAGAGATGGCATTAGGTAGAATCCCACTTAAAATCAGATCACATAATGAGAATCTGTCCTATTTTGAAAGATTTCAAAGAAGTATCCATATAGACTTACTCCACTCTTCACTTTCAAGAACTAAGAAAGTGTTCCTCATATCGACGAATAAATGAATGAATAATAATAATAGTTAGCTTTATATAGCATTTTAAGATTTGCAAAACACTTCAAACAAGTTATCTCATTTGAACCTCAGAATAACCCTGGGAGGTAAGCACTGTTATCATCCCCATTTTACAAGTGAAGAAACTGAGAAGTTAAATAATTTGTCCAGAGTCACACAACTAGTAAAAGATTTGTTTAGCACTTTTCAATAAGCCAAGTGCTAAATGTTTCAAATACAAATAGGGAAGTGGAGATGATCCTAACTCTCAAGTAACTTACTTTCTAATGAGAGGGCCAAAATTCAAATGATTAAATACATACAAGATCTCTCTCTCTCTCTCTCTCTCTCTCTCTCTCTCTCTCTCTCTCTATATATATATATATATATATATATGTGTGTGTGTGTGTGTGTGTGTGTGTGTATGTATATACACACATATGTGTGTATGTATGTATATATACCCACACATAAATGTATACAGTGTAAATAGAAAGTAGTCTCAGAAGGAACTAATAGATGAGGATGGGAGATCAGAAAATTCCCCTGCAGAAGGTAGGGTTCAAGCTGAGCTTTCTTAAAAAAAGTTTATTTTATTTTCATTCTGAATTCTCTCCCTTCCTCTGCTCCACACATCGAGAAGACAAAAAAATCCATTATAACTATGTATAGTCATGCAATATAATACGTCACATTAGCAATTTCAAAAAAAAGAAAAGAAAAAATATGCTTCAATTTACACTCTGAACCCACCATCTTCCTCCTCCTCCTCCTCCTCCTCCTCCTCCTCCTCCTCCTGTCAAATGATTTGCCTAGGGTGACACAGCTAGTAATTGGTTGAGGTCAGATTTGAACTCAGGTCCTCCTGATACCAGGACCTCTATCTACTGTGCCACCTAGTTGTCCCTCTTCATCATTTCTTACAGTACAGTAGCATTTGATTACATTCATATACCAAACTTGTTCAGCCATTTCCAATTGATTGAAATCTTCTCAGTTTCCAATTCTTTGCCACAACAAAAAGAGCTGTTATAAGTATTTTTGTATATAGGGCCCTTTTTGTCTTGCTTTGGCCACTTTGGGGCAGAAAATAAGTAGTGGTACTGCTGAGTCACATTTAGTAGCTTTTAGGGCATAGTTAAAAATTGCTTTCCAGAATGGTTGGATCAGTTCACAGTTCTATGAACAGTGTGTTAGTTTACCTATTTTCCCACAACACACCCAACATTTAGGATTTTCTTTTTTTGAAGGACATAAGGGAACCTAGGAATTAGAAGCAGGGAGAGAGAGCATTCCAGGAATGGAGGGTAAGCTCGACAGTCATTGCAAATGCAGGGAGTCGAGAAATGAAGTGTCATATGTGAAGACCAACATGTAAACTCGAATGATGTCAATCAGACAGTGAGTTTTAATGCAAGAGGACTGGAAAAGCAGGAATTGGATCAAGTTGTGAAGGGCTTTAAATTTAAAACCTGAAATCCAGAAAAATTGTGTCCAAGATCACATAGATGGCAAGTTCTAGAGCCAGAAAATTCTGTGGTATTTGGAATCATCTACTAAAATAATTTTATTGATACTGTTGTTCAGTTGTTTCCAACTCTTCGTGACCCCATTTGGGGATTTCTTGGCAAAGATATTGGAGGGCTTTGCCATTTCCTTCTCTGGTTCATTTAACAGATGAGGAAACTGAGTCAAACAAGTTGAAATGACTTTGCCAGGGTCACACAGCTAGTGAGTGTCTGAGGTCATATTTGAATTCATGAAGATGAATATTCCTGACTCCAGGCCTGACACACTCTGTGCACCATGATGCCACCTAGTCACCCTTCTATTGATATACATGGCCAGCATATATCTTTGAGAGGCAGGATGGTATAGTGGATAGTGAAATAATCTCTGATTCAGTAAGACCTGGGTTCAAGTTCTCCCTCTAATATATACTGGCTATGTTTCTTTGGGTAAATTACTTAACCTCTTATTGTCCTCACCTGCATTTTTGAAGGATTTTCCTCATTGGGAGTTACCTAAACCAGTGAAATCATAGGTTGGGTTCCTCTAAAATAAAATGCATTTTAAATAACACTGAACCCAAGATTCACTTCCTTGTAAAGCACACCAACACTATTAATAACTTTTCTCTGAAAACAACTCTACAGTCAGTTGTACACTGAAAGCATTTCTCCAGTCCATTAATGAGCATGTTGTGTTAAAAAAGAGAGAGAGAATTGAAAGCCTTATTAAAGTGGAAATAGATTGCATCTCTTGCTTCCTCTTGATCTAACAGGCTTGTCTCCCTGTCATAGAAAATTAAATTTGTTTGACAGGACTTAATCTTTGTGATGTCATGCCAATTGCTATCCAGAACACTGCTCTATTCAATGTGCTTGAAAATTAATTTTATGATGTTTTTCCTGATCAGGACTTCTCCATATACAAGGAATTTGGATCATGGTGGGAACATATATCTATAATTGAGAAAAAATTTCATACTTAGACAAGATCTGTTTCTCACAATATCCTCTTCTTTTTAAAGAGAATTGGTCGATATCTTTTCTCACCCCCTAAAGAGCAATGAGAACTTGGTTGAGGTCCAGTTGAATATTTTTGTAGCTATAGAAGGAACAAGTAACCAGTTGAGAAATAAGAATTTGGATCTATCCCTTTCAAAGCTGAAATTTGTAGTTGTTTAGTTGTGACCTCATTTAGGGTTTTCTTGGTAAAGATACTGGAGTGGTTTGCCATTTCCCTCTCCAGCTCATTTTACAGATGAAGAAACTGAGGCAAACAGGGTTAAATGCCTTGCCCAAGGTCACAATGCTAGTAAGTGTCTCAGGCTGGATTTGAACTCAGGAAGACGAGTCTTCCTGACTTCAGGCCCAGTGCTCTATCCATGGTGCTACTGAGTCACCTTAAGTTGAAAGCAGGGCATGGCAATGAGATACCAACAAGGGGAAGGGGGGTGGGGAGTTGTTTCCACTTCTTTGCAGTTCTCTAAAACTGTATGCAATGTGGTCTGACCACCCTCAACCCTTGCCTAGATATGGGCCTCTTATTCCCATGGTATCCCTCATTTCCCCGTGGTTAGCCTCTCCACATTTGCTGTCTCCCCTACTTCTACCTCTTCCCAGAAATGAAGGGATCAGGGATGATGGATCTGAGAGATGGGCTGCCCACTTCCCTACAACTAACCAAGAAAGACTATCCTCTATAGCCTATCACATAACCCTCCATCACCACTCAGATAAATTTATCCCAGCTATAAACATTACTGGTTGCATTTCTGATCCCTGACTTCTTGTTAGCCAAATCGTATCATCATGGAACTCAGTATAATAAAAAGAATGTTGGACTCACATTCAGAAGACTGGAATTTGAATTCCACTTATTTTTGCTTCCTAGATTTGTTATCCTGGGCAAATCACTTATAATCTCTGAGCCTGAGGTTCCTCATCTGAAAAACGAGGGGGTTGGACAAGATGACTGCTAAGATCCTGTGAGCTTCTTTGCTGTTCTATCCTTCAGCTTTCATGTTTATAGTTTTATTTCATGTTTATCAGGAAGGAATACTCTATGGATTAGCTCCAAGAATTTGACTATCTCTTTAAGACAATTTTCTTTTCCACTAGCCCATTGTTGCCACTGTGAGTTTCTTTCTATATTTCTATAGCTATGTAAATCAGTGGCTAGAGCATTAGACTTGAAATCAGGAAGACCTGAGTCCAAATACTGCCTCAGAAATTTACTAACTGTGTAACTCTGGGCAAATCACTTAATATTTCTGTACCTCAATTTCCTCATCTGTAAAATTAGATAATAATAGCACCTAATTCCCCGAACTGTTCTGAGGGTCAGATAAGATAGCATATAAATCACTTTGTAAATCTTTTTTTTTTTTGGAGGGGCAATTGGGGTTAAGTGACTTGCCCAAGGTCACATGTCTAGTAAGTATTAAGTGTCTGAGGCCACATTTGAACTCAGGTCCTCCTGACTCCAGGGTCACTGCTCTATTCACTGCACCACCTAGCTGCCCCCACTTTGCAAATCTTAAGATACTATATAAATGTGGTGGTGGTGGTGGTGGTTGTTCTTGTTACACATTCAACTAAAGAAATCCTTGGGTTTCCAGTTCCAATCTTCAGATCCATCTCCAAGTCAGACCCACCCTGACTTCCAAACCAGGGGAGATATAATCCACAGGAAACTAAAGGTCAGAAAAAGAAAAAAAATTCATGGCTGGTTTAGAAAATTGTCTCAACCTTCTGTTTTGCTTTGCCTATGGAGACATGTCCTAACATTTCAACAGCAATTGAACTCATGTGACACATTGGCCATTTAAGAGAATCCTTTCAGGTCTCCTCAAAGTGAGGAGAAATCATTATATTGATGGACGTGTTCTGTGTCAGATATCACCATGACACGGTATTGTGGGGTGCAGTGGCTGCCCCTTTCTCACCCAGTCATTTCTGTTACAAAGAAAACACTGAACCAAGTGTTATTTTTCTCTCCCCCAGAACCTAATATGTTTAACCAACCTGGAGGGGCACATTTGGAGTGAGTGCTTTTGTATCTTTGGGAAGGGGGTGTGTGTGTGGGGAGAAGGGGGAGTAGACAAAAGTGGCCTGCAAGCCAAGAGGATTCTTTCTCTTGTTAGTGAATGAATTCTTCACCCCATGAGGAGCCATCACTTTCCATAGGCGGAGATGGGAGGAAAGGATTTCCCCCTCAATACACAAATGAGATTTTGGATCTACTGTGCCATTGTAGAGCCATCTCAGGACATCCTTGCTTCTATCTGAATAATTGAACTCTTTGCTAAAGGAAGCTCTCAGCTTCCGGGGTAGCATTGGAATTTGCTAGAGGGGTCCCTATTGAGATTGGAGAAAGTGTCAATTACTTTCGAAAAGCTCACCTGAGTTTCCCAGGGGGAAGTCCTTTGTTTTGTTTTGTTTTCTTTTTAGTGTTTATGTTTGTTTTTGTTTTTATTTTTGGAAGCCTCTGCGGCATTGAAAGACCAGATACACACCTGTCTACTTGAATTTCTCTGGAAATTCAATTTCATTAAATTCAACAAGCATTTATTGATTTCCTACTAAGTGTTAGACATTGATCTGGGTACAGAATAAAATGACACAAAACAAAGCAGGCCTTGCCCTCAAGGAGATTACAGTCTACTGAAGGGAAGCAACATGTTTACTGATACATACACATAAGTGTGTCTGGAATAATTGCAAAGTAATTTGTGTAGAAAGCGGAAACTAACCCCCTTTTCTGGGGGCCAGTGAATGCTTATTGTAGAAGATGGTACCTGAACTGTGCTCTCAATGAAACTAAGAATTTTAAGCCAAGGTGAGATGAAATGCATTCTAACTGACAGAGAAGACGCCTGTGGAAGATAGTAGACACCATACGTCAACTGGTGCATATGGAATAGCAAATAAGCTACTTTGGCTGGAGCACAGAAAGTGTGATGGGAATAATGTACATTCAGCCTGCAAAGAGGTTGGAACCAGACGGTGATGAGCTTTACATACCAAAGGAGCACCTAGGTAAAGAGGCTGTCCTCTAGAATATAAGGAGCACTGGCCCTGGTACCATAGTCCTGGATTCATATTCTACTTCTGACCTTTTCTGTGTGACCTTGCACAGGTCATTTCAATTCCTGGATCTCAGTTTCCTCAACTGTAAGATGTAAAGGTTGCACTAGATGCCTTCTAGGTCATGGTCCTTTCAGCGTAAAAGCAATAGAGAGCTTCACTCATTAAAATGTGACATCTCTGAGAATAAGGATTGTTTCATTTTTTGTAATTGTATCCTCAGTGTCTGGCCCAGTGCCTGGCACATAAGAGGAGCTCAATAAATACATGTTGATTAATTAATTCTTGAGCTGGAAAGGAATATAGTCAAACCTCTGAGACCTTAGGGTTATCACTTCGGAAGTTATCTGGAGGATAAAATGGAAAAGGGAAAGAATAGATATAGGGAGATCAATTAGGATGTTATTACTATAGTCAAAGTGCCTGTGATCAAGGTTGAACTAGTATGGACTAGGTGGAAAGAAGGGGATGGATAGGAGAGCTGTGTTAAAAAAAATGACCTATTGATCTCATTGGCATGAGGGGGGAATGAAGATTCAAACATGACTCCAATGTTATAAAACGAGGTGGCTGAAACAGTACAAAAGTAGTAGTTAAAAAATAGAGATAGGAAATTATTATAAGAGGGGGATGATTGGAAGGGTAGGTTCCCAGACAAGATTGGAAGAATGGCATCAAGGATGCAGGTAAGAGGCAACAAAAGGAAAATCTATCTCTTCCTCTAAGACTGGAACACAGAAGGAGAGAGTTAGGGATGATGGGTATAGGATAGGAAGTGGGGAGGAGTGAGAGCTCCAGGTGTGTGGCTTCAATTTTTCCAGTAAAATATGATGTGAACTCTGCTAACAGGAGATCTAGAAGAGAAGGCAGGGGTGGGCTAGAAAGAGAATAAAGTGAAAAAAACTCTGGAAGGAACAGAATGCCTTCCAGAATTTGCAACTAGCCCCTGCTATGCCCCTATTACCTATGATTCAATTTCCCATAGCACTAACTTAAGAGTTAAGGGACTTTCCTTCAAAGCACTGTGCCTAAAACATCCTTCAATTACTCTATACCTTAGTTCTCGTCTTAGAAGATGACTGGGTAGAAACAGCACGTCCAAGCCACTCTGCCCCCAGATTACCTTCAAACTATGTAAAAGGGGACTCTGAACAACTTCTGGAGCCCCAGCACCCACAGAACGACACAGAGAAGCTAACCTCCCGCTGAGGACAGCCCAGCAGCCCTGCAGGAAGGACCAGCACAGCGGTCTGGGACCTGGCAGCGCACAGTGCACAGAGCATGGGGAGCCGAGCTGGGAGCCGAGCACAGCGGAGCACCTGAGTCTCAGTTTTAGCCCCAGGGCGGCAGGGCCAGCAGCTGGCTGGAGGAACCCCAGAACACCAGCAGCTGTGGCGATTCCAGAATTATCAACATAGACATGCCTAGGACAAAGTGAGAGGTTAGTGCCCTATGGACTTTGGGACCAGTATTTGGGGAATGCGTCGGCTTCCTCCCCTGGGGGCTAGAAGCCACTGAGGAGACACGCCATTTTGTAGTTTTCAGAGGCAGCTCCAGCTCCTGGCCTGCAAACTGTAGGGAGATCCAGCGATCAGTCTTGGGGGGTAATCGCTCTTGCTTTAACCTCCCTGGATCTGGATTGTGATCTGGGGGGGAAGTCATGGGTGGGTTTACAGCTTGCCAGAAACGGAAGTTGCCCCCCACACGTTTGGGACGAAAATTCCTCTATCTGGCCTTAAAGCCATAGTGTGGCAACAAGCCCAAAAGTCAAGTAATTAAGTGGCAACATGCCAAGACAAAGGAAACAAATTAAAGAGAAAAATGCAACCCTAGACTCCTACTTTGGGGGCAAAGAGGGTCAAAGCATAGGGGAAGAGGACTGTGAGGTCAGAAGTCCTGCTCCAAAAGCCCCAGGGGAAAACATGAGCGGGTTGCAGGCCATAGAGGACCTTAAGAAGGACTTTAAAAATCAAATAAGAGAAGTGGAGGAAAAATTGGAAAGAGAAATGAGAAGGATGCAGGAAAAGTATGAAATGAGGGTCAACAGCTTGACTGAGGAAAACAACACCTTAAAAAATAGACTAACTCAAATGGCAAAGGAGGCCTAAAAGGGCAATGAGGAGAAGAATGCCTTAAAAAGTCGAATTTGCCAGATGGAAAAAGAATCTCAAAAGTTCACTGAGGAGATTCACTCCTTCAGAGTTAGACTGGAGCAAATGGAAGCTAATGACTTTATGAGAAATCAAGATGCTGTTAAGCAGATCCAAACAAATGAAAGATTAGAAGGCAATGTGAAATATCTCATGGGAAAACCACTGACCTGGAAAATAGATCCAGGAGAGACAATTTAAAAATTATTGGACTACCTGAAAGCCATGATCAAAGAAAGAACCTAGAAATCACCCTTCAAGAAATTCTCAAGGAAAATTGCCCTGATGTTTTAGATCCAGAGGGCAAAATAGAGGTTGAAAGAATCCACCAATCACCTCCTAAAATAGATTCCAAAAAGAAAACTCCCAGGAATATTATAGCCAGGTTCCAGAATCCCCAGATCAAGGAGAAAATACTACAAGCAGCCAGGAAGAAACAATTTCAATATTGTGGAAAAACAATCAGAATAGCCCAGGACCTGGCAGCTTCTACACTGAGGGATCGAAGGGCATGGAATATGATATTCCAGAGGGCAAAAGAACTGGGAATGAACCCAAGGGTCACCTACCCAACAAAACTGAGTATTTTGTTTCAGGGGAAAATATGGTCATTCAGTGGAATAGAGGACTTTCAAGCATTCTTGAGGAAAAAACCAGAATTGAATAGAAAATTTGACATCCAGACACAAGAAGGAAGAGATGTCTGAGAAGGTAATCAGGGAAAAGAAATCAAAAGGAACTTATCAAAGTTGAACTATTTACATTCCTATATGGAAAAGCAATAACTGTGACTGATGATATCTTTCTCACTATGAAAATAATGGAAGAAGGGGGTGTGGTCATATGAATACATATGTGAATGTGTGTGCATATGGTTACAGTTATATATGGATAGAGGGCATAGGTTGAATTTGTTGGGAAGGGAGAATACTCAAGGGATGAAATTTTGAGGTGAGAGAGGAAAGTGGCAAGAGGAGATGGGGAAAGACAGGGTAGGGTAAACTATATCATGTAGAAGAAGCAAGGGGAAGTGGTTGCAAGGGAGGGGAAGAATAGGAAGGCAAAAAGGCAGAACCACATTCTCATTGAATTTGGTTCAGGGAGAGAATGACATACATACTAAATGGGATATCTCAACCTGCAGCAAAATAGGGGGAAGGGGGATGAGAGGAGGGATGATGGATTGGAGGGCATCCTTGGGGGGGGGGGTTGGAAGTACCCACTATAGAAGAGGGACAGGATAAAGTAGGGAATGGACCAGGTGGGGGGTGGGATGAGTGGGAGAGAATTATAAGCAGCCTTGTACAATATATCTACTATGATAATATTTTGCATAGCCAAACATGTACAACATATACTGAATTACTTCTCTCCCCAGAGGGAATGGGTGACAAGGGAGGAAGGAAATAAAAAAAAAAAAGATGACTGAGGGACGGCTAGGTGGTGCAGTGAGTAGAGTGTAGGCCCTGGAGTCAGAAGGACCTGAGTTCGGATCTGGCCTCAGACATTTAATGCACAAACAAAAAAACCTAGCCATGTGACCTCGGGCAAGTTACTTAACCCCAATTGCCCTCCAAAAAGCACAAAAAAAAAAAAGATGACTGATATGTATCTGAATCGCCCTCTCCTGCACCTTCTCGAGAACAGTTGTCAGAGATATCTTATAGTAGTTACTAAACAAACATTTATTAAGTACCTATTTTGTGCCAGTCAAAGTGTTAAGCTCTGGGGATACAAAAGATGGAAAAAATAGCATCTGCTTTCAAAGAGCTCACAGTTTAATAGGGGAGAAAATATGAAAACAACTATGTAAAACAAGATATAGATAGGAGATCAACAGGGAAGGCACTAACATTAAGGGGAAATAAGAAAAGGCTTATTCTTGCAGAAGGTGGGATTTTAGCTTAAAGAAGCCAGGGAGATCAGGAGCCAGAGATGAGAAGGGAGAAGATTCTAAATATGGGTAACAATCAATGAAAATGCTTGTAATTGAGAGACGGAATATCATTTGTGAGAAACAGCATGGAGATCAATGTTGTTGGATTACAGAGTATGTGGAGGGGGATAAGGTATAAGAAAGTTGAAAAGAGCAAAAATAGACCTAATTAAAAGGGATAATCAGGGAAACTACATTTTGCTAAAAGATGCCATAGCCAATGAAGTAATATAAAAAAATTTACAAAAAGTTTCTCTGATAAAGGCCTTATTTCTCAAATACATACTGAATATAGAACTGAGTCAAATTTATAAAAATAAAAGCCATTCCCTAAATGATAAATAGCTAGAGGATAAGAACAGGCAGTTTGCAGAAGAAGGAATCGAAGTTATTTATAGATATATGAAAAAAAGTGCTCTAAGTCACTGTTGATTAGAGAAAGGCAAATTAAAAGAACTTTGAGGTATCATCTCACAAATATCAAAAATGACAAATGCTGGAGGAGATGAGGAAAAAAACAGGTATATTAATGAATTGTTGGTGGAGTAGTGAACTAGTCCAACCATTCTGGAGATTAATTTAGAACTAGACTCAAAGGGGTATAAAACTGTGCATACCTTTTGACCTAGAAGCACCACTACTAGATCTGTGTCTCAAAGAGATCAAAGAAAAAGGAAAAGGACCTATATATACAAAAGCATTTATAGCGGCCCTTTATGTTGTGGCAAAGAATTGGAAACTGAGGGAATGGTCATCAATAGGGGAATGGCTAAACATGTGGTATACGATTGTGGTAGAATACTATTGCTCTATAAGAAATGACAAGGAGGGTGGTTTCAGAAAAACATGGCAAGAACTACATGAACTCATGCAAAGTGCAGCAAGAAAAAAACAGGAGATCATTGTGTGCAGTAAGAGCAATGTTACAAAGATGATCACCTGAAAGACCTGGCTACTCTGATCAATACAATGATCCAAGACAATTCCAAAGGACACAGGATAAAAAAATGTTATCCACCTCCAGAAAGAGAGAACCGATGAACACTGAGTACAAATTAAAGCATAATTTTCTCACTTTATTTTTCTTGCTTTTTTTAAAATATGGAAATATGCTTTGTATGATTTCACATGTAATTGATATCATATTGCTTGACTTCTTAGTGGAGGGGAGGGAGGAAGAGAATTTGGAACTCAAAATCTAAAAAGAAAAAAAAGCTTAAAAAGAACCAATTAATGAATTAAAATATTTTTAAGAAAGAATATTGGAAAGGTAGGAAGTAGCTATATTACTAAGGGCATTGAACACCCAACACATGATTTTTGTGTGTGGAACCACTGGAGTTTTGGCAACAATTTGTACATGAGGTGTGGGAAAGAAGGTGATGAATCTTCCTATTCATAAACCTGATATTTAAGTATTATTAATAATAATAATAGCCCCATCAAAATCTGATCAGTCATTAATACCATGGGGTGATATCTACAGGGGACTTCATGTACTTTAAGATGCTACAATAACTGTAGAGAACTTGCAAGAACCTGGAAAGCCTAGAAAATTGGCCTATGGTGCTTCCACTGATTAAGATAGCATCCTAGTCAATGTGATGAAACTGTCCTTAAGAGTCAAAGAAAGAGCTAAGACAGCATAGGGTTGCAGGCTGTCCTTGCTTGGAATGGCCATGATCATTAGTCTCTCATAGAAGGTCATAGATTAAGTGATAGTTCTTCATGTTCTATTATCACAAGAAAGCAAGATATAGCAGAACATAGAATGATTAATAAATACCCCATCTACTGGAAATACTACAGTACAGATGACTTTGACCTCAAAAGCAACCTAGGTACAATCATGTAGCAAATGGAAGGAAAAATACTTTCATTATTTGCCAAGACTATGATATAGCAAAAATGGAAACAGATCTTGCCAGTTACAAAGTCCAAAACTATTTTTGTCAATGTTACTCTCATATTTGAATTGTAAGAAAACTTATTACTTACTAGTGCATAGAAATAACCTCATCCCTTAGCCTAGATAAAATATTAAATAAAATAAAAGACAAAGTCAGGGAGCTACTAAAATCTGATGAGAAAAAAGTTAATGAAATTCAGGTTATTGAAATTTGCCATTGAATGCAAATTCTAGAAATTAAACCTAAATGTGTAACAAAAATTATTCCGATGTCATTTTGAAAAAGTGAATGGGCATACTTAGATTTGAAATGTACAAAGTGCTTTATGAGTTTGATGACATGAAATCATCTACCATGGAATTGTATCAAAAGGGCTGATGTTCTTTCAAGAAAGAGCTGGTTTCCAGAAAGCTGGTGTTCACTATAACCTTCATGAATGAATGCATTCTCCCATGGTATTTGACAGAAAGTGTGAAAACACTTCAGGATTTGAATAGTATTTGTGGTGGTTGTCACCATGGTAAGAATCATACTCAGAAAAGTAGGGATATCAAATAGAGCTGCTAAAGATAGATATCAAACATCACCATGCTCGAAGCAACTTGAGAGACCCATTAAAAATCTGCAGAAAAGCACTGGAAAGTTGAAGCAGTGTTTACTTGGCATATGTGGTAAAGAAAAAAAAAACTTGCACACTGCACTGTCCAATTAAAGTCAACAAAAAGGAAAAATACAGAAAAGAATCTTGAAAACAAATATAACAGAAATTCTGGATTCTCTTACTGAGTAATTGAAAGCAAAAATTCAGAGCATTAAGATGATGCAAGAAAATCAAAGCAATATAAAGAACAAAATAAACAATTCAACATCAAATCTTTACTACTGAGCTAAGAGAAGCAGTAAGAGGAAGACAAAGAAATGCTGAAGGAGGAGGATGAGAAAAAAAATTTCAGTTGTTTATATGGTCCCAAGAAGTCCAACACAATAAAGACTGAGTTAGATCAAAGAAGAAACAGACAGCTTCTGTGTTGCTAATATGATGAATAACAAACCAGTGTGGTCAAGAAAAGTAACTGAGACTCTAGCTTCTATGCAAAACTGGAAAGTGTTGGGGCTAAGATCCCTAATTATTAGCTCAAACTGTCACAGTGGTGTATTGTTTTCATCTTTGCCGTTATTGTTATAATCATTAATATTTCATAGGTTAAGATAATTTTCACTGAAAAGCCTATTTGATCACGTGAAGGCTATTGGGTGGAGAGTTTGTCCCATGTGCACTTTTAGTTTCTTTTTTTATAGCATAGTGCTAAAAAAAACATGACAAAACTAGCAGTCTCCTAACCTATGCTAGTTATATGTTTATGTACTTTGTACAAAAATATTAAAAGATTTTATCACTCAAAAACAAAAACAAAACAACTAACCTATGAATACTTAAAAGTATATATAAATGACTAAAGAGTAAAAATAATGTGCCCCAAAGTTCTGAGCAAGGGAGAAAAGAATAACTTATTATCAGTTCTATATTTACTGAGTAAGCTTTCCAAATGTTTGGGAACATTAATAATACCTTCATTGATTATCAGAAAACTTTTTACTCCATTTCAAGCTCATGACTTATTCATGAACTGCAAATACACTAAATAGAACCTAGTATGGTGAGAGAATTGGATGTTAACAAGGAGAACAATTCTCTGCTTTAAAACATCCAACCAACCAAATAATATTAGAGAGAATTGATGTAAAATGTGACTCTTTTTTCAGGGATAGACTATAAAACAGCTGTGGTTCTGTCTACCTTAAAATCTATTATTATCTATCCTAAATAGAGTTATGTATGGCTTCCAAATGAAAGAGGGTGGAAAACCAAAACATCTTATTAACAAGTTGATACATATGGGAGACATCAAGCTCCATGAATCCATTGAAAAATAAATCCTAAGGGGCAGCTAGGTGAGGCAGTGAATAGAGCATCTGCCCTGGAGTCAGGAGGACCTGAGTTCAAATGTGGCCTCAGACACTTGACACACTATTTCTGTGACCTTGGGCACATCACTTAACCCCAATTGCCTTGCCTTCCCCCCTCCAAAAAAAAAAAAAAAAGAAAGAAAAGAAAAAGAAATCCTACAGCTCCTTCATTTTGCAAAATCTTTCTGCAAAGATATCAAAATGTTACTTGGATTTTATGAATGCAAAATTCTTAGTATGCTCCAAGGGAAAATAGAACTAAAGACTTTGAATCAATCCATAGGTCAAACTGAACCAGTGGATGTAGCCAATAGTTACAACTATCCTGATCTCTTCCAGGAAAGACATGTCTGGCATAAAATTATCTAGGAGAAAGCTGGAGATAGGAACAAGTGCCTTAAAATCAAAGCTCAGTTGAAAGAAGACATTCAGATCGATAAACTCTTATGTAGTATCAATCTTAATGTATATGTTGGGAATTGTAAATAAATCATGACAAGTTTTAACTTTAACAAAGTATCCTAACAAAAACCTGTACAATATTAGTGAAGCACTGTACCATTACTTGAAACATTAAGGCTTCCTCTCTAAAAAGGAGGGAAATTGAAAGACATTCTTAGAACAAATGATGAACAGGTCAAAAAATTTGGTTGTTTTTGGAATAATCTGATGCCACTTTCCTGAGTAATATTGATTAGATTGATAGCATATACCCACCACTGGATTTGTCAAGAACTACTTACCTGTGGATAGAAACTATAAAATGGCTAAGATCCAAAAGTAGAATCAAAATTTCATTTACACAAACTCAAATAAGAAACATAAATTCAATAACTGAGTTATGTGAATTTGTTTATGGACATAAAAGGTTTTGTGAAGGCCATTCTGGACCAGATTACTGACACCAGAAAATAGAAAGGGGCTATTCTTAAAGAGCTTGGAATTAGTGATCAATGCAGCTTATTAAAGGAAATATTAAAAACTAGGTAACACATCACAGTAGGTTTAAGTGTTTATAGGTTAGTTGTTTTGTTTTTGTTTTTAGTAATAACAGCTTTGAATGCTTTTGTACAAAATATAACATATAATGGGCATAGGTTAGGAGATGTTGCTAGTTTTTTAATTTTTTTAGCACTATGCTAAAAATTTAGTGCCTACTGCATACCTGATAAGACATGACTTGATAGATATAACTCTCCATTAGAAGTTCAGCATCTTCTGAGTGAGAAGAGTAGAACCAGGAGAAATTTGTATACAATCACAGACACAACATATATGTGATGACCAACTACGACAGACTGGACTCTTCTCAGCAATGCAGTGATATAAGTCAATCCCAAAAGACTCATGATGGACAGAGATGCCTACATCCAGAGAAATAACTAGAAAGAACTGAGCTTGAATCTTGATGGAAGCAAACTAATTGATCTTTTTCTTTTCATTGTTTGGCTTTATTTCTTCTTTACCATTTTTCATCCCATCTAGTACAATTCACCTTTGTAACTTGACTAATGTCTATTGTGAAAGTATTTGCAGATCCTATACTGGACTATATGCCATTGTGGTGGGGGGGGGGGAGGGAGAGAAGGGAAATTTGAAACTCAAGGAACTATGGAATTGAATATTGTAAACTAAAAATAAACAAATAAAAAAAGTTCAGCATCTTTCATGGAATCACAGATAATAGAGCCCCTTCCTACAAAAACAGGCATCAAAACAACCTGGAAAGAGATGCCTACATCCAGAGAAATAACTAGAAAGAACTGAGTTTGAATCCTGATGGAAGCAAACTACCTGATCTTTTTCTTTTCATTGTTTGGCTTTATTTCATCTTGACCATTTTTCGTTCCATCCAGTACAATGTGCCTTTCTAACCTGACTAATGTCTAATGTGAAAGTATTTGCAGATCCTCTACTGGACTATATGCCATTGTGGTGGGTGGAGGGAGGGAGGGAACGGAAATTTGAAACTCAAGGAACTATGGAATTGAATCCTGTAAACTAAAAAATAAACAAACAAGTTAATAAAAAAAAAACAACAACAACAACCTGGAAAACTCAACTAAAAAATGATACTAGAACATGAGAATTATAACAGAGCCAATTGTTCCTCCAAATCTCTAAGATCATGCATGGGTCCATAAAACTTAAGGACAATGTTTTTTCAAGATTCTCGTATTAAATATTCATAATCTCCAAAAAGTACTGAATGTAAAACTTTTCCATACAGTTAAACCTTGCAGAAGATATCAAAGTCATGTGAGAATGTGCTGAGGTACATATCATTCCCTATCATCTTGCCTGTTCCTGGTGTTTCACAAAGGATGTTTTCAATAAGCCAAGAGAAGAAGAATTTGCATCCTAATACTTTGATTAAACGACAAAAAGCAGCTGTTTTATCCACCTATGCAGCAGTTTACAGAATGTTAAATATAAAAAAATAATAGCAGGGTATCTACTTGTCTCAGAACTATTTCTTTCTGAATTCCATTGAACCAAAAGAACTATTTTTTCTACGATAAAAATAATAGCTAACATTTATATAGCATTTTGATGTCTGCAAAGCATTGCATTATATACCTTATTTAATTGTCAAAACTATCCCACAAGGGAGGAGCCCCTTATTATTCACATTTTACAAATAAGAGGCAGTAATGCAGTAAAGGCAGTGGATAAAGGACTGACCTTAGAAGAAGGAAATAAGCATTTATAAAGTGCCTGTTATTTGCTGGTCACACTGAGAGTTCCCTTTAATTAACGAAACCACATACACAATTCAACACCCTTGCCTGAGAGCAACAACAAATTCTTTTAATTTGAAAGTAAGCTTCTTGAAGACAAGGTTGGTTTTTTTTTTTATTTCTGTTTCTATATCCCCAGGATCTAGTACAGCAACTTGCATACAGTAGATGTTCAATGAATGCTTGTTGAATAAAAAAGATTACATGACTTTCCCAGGGTCATGGATCTAGTCAGTGTCTTATCACTTCTTACGAGTTCTGTGATGGTTCCTGAAGGTAAACAAAGTGTCCTTATGAAATTACTGTTTAAAATACTAATATGGCTATGCAGGGAAGTTTAACACATAGAACTAATGTTTTCATCAACACTTCCCATACTTGTCATTTATTGGCACCATGTACTCTAACAAACTTCAGATTGCCTTTGAGGTTTATCCTGCATTTTCTCAGTATGTGGACCTTTGACTTGTATAGTTACTACATGGACATAATTTGCTTTGTGAGCATTGTTTTCATCTTTGCCATCATTGTTATAATCGTTAATATTTCATATGTTAAGATAATCTTCACTGAAAAGCCTATTTGATCCCATGAAGGCTATTGGGTGGAGAGTTTGTCCCATGTGCACTTTTAGTTTGCTTTTTCTTCATTTTAATTTTTACTGTTTCCTCTTTCTTCCACTCAGCCACCCAGAGGCACTGCATCTTAATTGGCAGGCATGTTAACAGCAACTGACTATCTGGAGACCTTGACAGCTTGGGCAATCCATGTTTAATTTAACATTTTATCTCTTTGGCAGGAACCCAGTGGTGGGCAGCGAGCCTAGTAGTGTAGCACATGGGAAGACAAGATAAGTCAACTCCTGTAACCAGAAGAGAGATACTTGGATCTTCTGTGCCCAAGGCCAGTGACCCAGACTTGGGTCATTTCCATGCCCTGAATTCAATAGGTCAGAACAGCTTCTCTGAGCTCCATTTTGGCCTTTGCTGGGCAGACTGTGGTCACAGATACGGAGGCACATGAGTCCAATCAGTTCCGCCTCACTTACTGTTGCAGACTTCCAGCCTGGGGACTGTGGGATGTGTGTGACTCTCCTTCCGCCAATGTGGCAGGAGTAGTGGGGAAGAATCACTGGACATTCACTCATGAAACAATGGTCTGGAAAGAATAATTCTACCAGATACCGAGATGATGGCATTAGCAGCCAGGTCTAAACACATCTTCAGTTTGTTTTCTTTTTTAAATTACCAAGTCACTTTGAACTAGCTTGAAAGAGGGAGTACAATCATGGAGTACACGTCTAAGTCAAATAAAACAGAAACTAATGGAGAGACTTAGAAACAGTCATAGGTTGTTTATGGCTACATTCACTGACCTCCAGGTGAATTGAGGTGAATCAATTGCCAGATGTCTTTACCTTAATCTTTAGTCAGTTAATTATCATTTATGAAACACCTACTAATCGCAATAATTTGAGATATGGGACAAAATCTTCTACTTCCAAAAAAAAAAAAAAGAATGTTCCAACTTTACTTTCTTTTACCACTCAACTCATATACTTCATAAAATTTAGAACAAATTGTTATTGTAGATATAAGTAAAATTATTTATTTCAAATTATATTTTTAGGTTTGAGGAGTTCATGGGACCTTCAGGATCTTAAAGATAAACTATTTCTTCCCCTCTATCCTAGACTCCTTTGTTACTAGAACACAACCATTTCATCTTCACTCTTTGGATGACCTCCACAGAGGAGGCAGATAAAAATCCCTATGATACCAGGTCACTGATCAGCCATTCCAGAAGCAGTATATTACCAGTAGTCTATCCATTCCCTAGTCCTTCTACCCCTGACCAACTCAGAAAAGCCATCAAAGTCACATTACTTCATAGGTCAATTGATAATTGCCTCATAAGGTAGAGTAATACTGCAATAAGTTGCTCTTCCTCCATTCATTCACTTCATATTCTTTTAAACATTTACTTGAACATACACAACTAGTAGCTTGTTTATTGATTGCTTAAAGGTCTACTGCTTCCTCTTTTCCTTAAAAACCTAGGTTGATCTCCATTATCTCTTACATTTATGATATAGAAAGATGGCACAATGCGTGATTCTTGGACTTGGAATAAGGAAGGCCTGAGTTGGACTTATGCCCTATTCACCTACTTGCTATGTGACTCAACTTCCTCATTTGTAAAATTGGGATAATGGCATCTGCTTCATAGGATTATTATGAAGACCAAATGAAAAGAAATATATGTAAAGTGTTCTGCAAGCCATAAGACTCCATATAAATTCTGGCTATTAGTTATTTACTTTGTGTGATTTATATTTAAAAATTTCATAGCCTCACTCTGAATTTAAAGGCTTAGGAGTAGAGATCCTCCATATATAATGTTATATGTGTATGAGGAATTCCCTGTCTCCACCCTCTTTCTTTGGTACTTCTTCACTTCCTCTACTTTTACCTCCTCTTCCAATAAATATGAAGGGAGAAATAGGATTCAGTAGTTACATTTACCCAATTAATTTTGTGCAATTGCAAATTATAGGATATTGTTAGGTCTAGTGCTTTCTGTCTCTTATAGAAAGCTAGATAGTGCAGTAGCTATAGCCCTGAAGTCAGGAGGACTTGAGTTCAAATCTTGCTTCAAACACTAGCTATGTGACCCTGGGCAGATCATTTAACCTCTGCCTGCTTCAGTTTCCTCATCTGTATTATGGGGATAATAATAGCATCTGCCTCACAGAAGACAAAGTGAGATTATTTTGTGAAGCACTTTGCAAACATTAGAGAACTATATAAATGCATAGTCCCATCAAGCAGTTATGAGACTTGGCCACCTTCCCCACAAATGTTGGGAAAGAGGAGAGAATAATCAAAGATCCTCAGTAGAGCCAACGGACATACCCAGGAGGCTGTGGGTGCAAAGAGTTAAACTGCTCAGCCTGTTCCCCTGGGGCAGGGTTTAAGCAGAAATAGGAATCTGACTTAACCACCAAGCTGTCAGACAGTGACTGAGATAATATCTGAAATCCTGTGAACTTCACTGCCAGCTTTTTCTGTCTGGGGTCCTTTGGTTTTTATTTTCACTTTTTGTGTTTGGAGTTGTTGCTGTTTTTCAGGGCAAGAGACTAAATGGATATTATTTACTGGGATCTTGAATAATTGGGCAAAGCTGGACTAAGTCAGGATAGCAGCTGCTAGCCCTGTCTGCACACACATGCCAACCAATCAGGCTGCTTAGAAACTCAGACACTCTTGGCCTGAAATTGGTCCTGCCCCTAGGTGGGATTCTGGAACCAACTCCCTGAACACATGAGCTCGGTGTATTGGGGCTGGCAGAGAGTACTTTGATTTCATCTCCCATGTACAGGTGGTCATTAATTTCCTCAGTGGACAAAGGAGTATAGCTCAGACAATGGGGATCTGCCCAAGTCCCCTCCTATTCCTAATGGCTGAATGATCTAATATGGACTGCACAGATGGAGAAAATCACCCTTATCAGACGAAACAATTGGGATAAAGACACATAAGGATGGCCCTAAAACTCACCCAGTGTCTCTGCTTGAGATGAGGGAGGAGAAAAAGCTGGCTACTACTGATCTTGAGGTCTTCTTTCTCCTAATTGCATTTCATTCTCTTTATTTCACCACCCACTTTTAGTCCTTTGTTGTATTTAATATTTCCTACTAGGGATTAATGTAATGTTGTGTACTTAAAAAAAAATGCTTCTTTTCTGCTTTTGCCCCTTTATGGCTGTGAAATGAAAAAAAAATGTCCCCAGAGTATTGGCCACTTTAGCAAGATAAATATCTCTTTTGCTTTGACTGCACTGAGGGTGACAGGGCACAGCTGTAGTGATTCCCCATGAGAGGAGTCTGGATTGGGCTGGTATGTATCTAGAAGGAGATTAAAAGAGGAACTTGGCTCATTTCTGTCTCCTGATGTTTAACAATAAGTGTGACCCAAACCCTCCTGAATTTTTCTTTGGCCTGCTAAGACTGGGTCTCTACTGGCATAAGAGAATGGGGGCAATTTTCCAGAAGATTTACATAGTCTTGATTTTCCAGCCACAATAGAACCTGTATAACCATTACCTAACTGAAAATCTCCTTTTAGTGTCCTCTGTGATGAAAGATCAGAAACATTTATGCCCCAGATATCTGTTGTATGTTACCACAGGATGTGTCAATCACCTCCTCCTTTCTCCATCTATGCTACTCTAATTCTATATTGAATTAGATTTCCCAGCCCTTACTATGGAAATGTTTTGCATAACTATGCATGTATAACCTATATTGAGTTGCTTGTCTTCCCAGTAGGGCTGGGTGGGGAGGGAAGAAGGGAGAGAATCTGGATCTCAGAGTTTTAAAAACAAATGTTAAAAAATTGTTGTTATGTGCAACCAGGAAATAAGATATACAGGGAATGGGGTATAGAAATCCATCTTGCCCTACAAGAAAACAAGGGGTAAGGAGGTAAGGAGGGAAAGAGTAATCAATATGCTTGCCATCCTGGGGTGGGGGATAGGGAAGAGATGGGGAGAAGATTTGGAACTCAAAATCTTGTGGAAATGAATGTTGAAAAACTAAAAATAAATAAATAAATTCTGAAAAAAAAAAGACTTCCCAGTCTCTTGAGCTCCTCTGTCTCAGTTTACTTCACAGGAATTGGAAGGCATCTTGGAGTTGATCTAATACAAAAATGCTTAATATAGAGTTTATGAATTTTTTAAAAATTTCAATATAATTGGTTTGCTTTGTAATCCTTTTTATTTTATTTTATGCATTTAAAAATATTATTCTTAGAAGGTTTATAGGTTTCACAAGATTTCCAGGATACCATAAAGTTAAAGGACCCCCTAATCTTATCTAACCTCATTATAGAGATAAGGAAGCAAAGGCCCAAATAGGTTGGAACTTACCTACTATCACACAAGTAAGAGTCAAATTCTCTGGCTCCAAAGCCTGAGCTTTTTTATTGCCCTACAGAATTTTAAAAACTTACTCCTCAACTCAAGTAAAATAAATATTAACAAAAGAGATAAAAATGCATGGTGCTTATGTATTTGTGTAAGACAGAAATAGAGAGTAAGAACAAATACATGGACTTATATACCATCAATGATGTTGGCTAATTGATGATTGACTTTATTTAAAATACAAGTATTGTGTGAAGTGTACACACACACACACACACACACACATACACACACACAGCCACAAAGGGACATATTTATCATTGTTGTTGTTCTTTTTTAGTCAACAATTTGTGACTCCATTTGGGGTTTTCTTGGCAAAGACACTGGAGTGGTTTGCCATTTCCTTCTCCAGCTCATTTTACAGATGAGGAAACGGAGGCAAACAGGATTGAGTGACTTGCCCAAGCTCATTAAGTGTCTGAGGTTAGATTTTAACCTAGGAAGATGAGTCTTCCTGCCTCCAGGCCTGTGTTCTATTCACTGTGCCACTCAGCTGCCCCACCTTTGATTAGTTCAGTATATGAGGGCTGTCCTCAGTGATACAAATAATTTAAACTTTCCTACTCCATTTGGTTATTTCTAATCTTCCTCCTCCCCCATACATGACATTAATGTCTTTACTTTGTAATTATAAAGTTCAGGCAGTACATCTTTTTAAAAATGTATTTCTCAGGGCGGCTAGGTGGTGCAGTGAGTAAGAGCGCTGGCCTCGGAGTTGGGATGACCCGAGATCGAATCCGGCCTCAGAAAATGAGCACCCACACATAAATAATGACTGGCCATGTAACCTTGAGCAAGTTACTTAACCCCAATTGCTTAAAAAATGTATTTCTGTGAAAATATATTAAAGTACACAGATCTTTGATGTACTCATTTGATCTGCTTGTCGAAAAATCCAGTGTGGGTTTAGCTTCTAGTCATTAATCAATATATTAACTGATCTGGAAAAAAAAAATCCTCAACTGTACGTGTGCATATATGTGTCAGAGGACCAAAAAAATCTGTTTATCTGATAAGCTTAAAATGACAGAACTCATTGCATCCGCTCTTTGGGGAAGTAGCATGCCAGGGAAATGATGACCTTATTTTCAGCCCTTGAAAGTCACCTGCTGGGCAGAAGGAGAAGGCAGGGCAGGGCAAAGGGGCTGAGAGAAGGGCTTCAGACACAGGTGTGGTGATGAGAGCCAGTGGGGCTCTTTTTCAGGAAGGTTAACCTAATGGTGTGAAGGTCTTGGCAGGCAGACCATCTAAGGTGTACTCCTTGCTGCTCTACCCTTTCCTGCTGTGCGTCAACTGCTTTGCCTCATTTGGCAAAATCATTCTACTCCCTTAGCCTCAATTAAGTGATCCAGGAGGCAGGTACAGTACAGTACCAGTTCCACTGCAGGGCTGAAGGCTCATTTGTTGAGAGTGCATTAAGTATTTGGGGATTTTAGAAAGGAGGTTGGCTTTGATCACTATTGCAGAGTCTGCTTATTAAGTAAAGCACCCACAGTGTGCTGGGTACTGTACCTATCATTACATAATTATTTAATTGGCATGGATCCTGTAGAGACTTTCTGAACTCCTTTCATGGTAAAATAGCAAATCGGAGTACATGTGGACAGACATATCAATATAAAAATGAGGGGGAACGTGTTTGTGCCTTCCTGTTACCGGGCATTATTGATTTTACAAAATAGGGGTAGAAAATGCTTGTCTTCTAGATGACTCACAGTGAAATAAGTGCATTCCTGCTTGGGCTATTCCCTCCATCCCCCCACCCCCAGCAGTGATGAGCAGTACTGAAGTATTCACACTTTTCCCTCTTACCATTGGTCCAACAGAATGTCTTTGCGAATTGGTCAGCTGGAATTACTAGCACCACCTATCCATACCTGTGAAACAAAGTTGAAGAGAACTCATTGACTCATTGAGACCAACCTTGATTCATTATAATATAGTAGATAGAATGCCTGACTTGGAGTCAGAAAGACCTAAGCTCAAAATCCTACCTTTGACATTTATCTTCTGTCTGATTTTGGGCACGTTGCTTAATGTGTCTGAGCATTAGTCATAAAATGATGACAGAGGCAGGGTGATATCCTGGATAGAGAGCTTGCCTCAGAGTCAGAAAGACCTGGGTTCAATTTCTACTTCTGATAGACAATGACCATGTGGCCTTGGACAAGTCACTTGACTTCTCAATGTCCCTAACAACTCTCTAAGACTAGAAATTGTAAAGAAGGGACAATCTGCATTAGTGAGGAGTTTCCTAAACTGGAGTTCCATAAACCAAGGAATTCACAGATTCAGTCCCAACTCCCAGTCTTCTATTAGCTACATAATATAAATATTGTTATATTATGTTATATAACATGATTATGTTGTGATATATAACATATAATTATATATATTATTTTGGCTACTTATGTTACAGGGTTGTCATGAGACTAAAATGGGATAACATATACAAGAGCTAGACAATTTTAAAGAGTTATATAAAGTCTTTTTATTATTGTTGTGGTACTGGTGGTTGTTTTTGATATTATTCTTCTCTATTTAACCACCCACAGTCTACTCACAAAAACAAAACAACCTTTTAAGGGATTGAGGTGACCAAAACCGAGTAATATTTTTCTGAAATTTTTCCTGCCCATTGGTATTCTTCAAGCAAAGGATAAAGTGATTTTATAAGTTTCTTTCTGTACTGAAATATTGAAACAATGGGATGGTTTAAGATTTGGCATATTGTACAATATGTTTTATAGAACTTCCAAGATATGTCTCCTAGGAACTTACTCATTGAAGAGCTAGGAACAGATATATAATCCATTTAAACTTAAAGATTTGCTTGGCTTAGAGATTTACCTTGGATTTTAGTATTGTGGCCAAGTCATGGTTCTCAACAAGTGGGATGATTCCAGATCCAAAACATCCTCCTGAGTTCTTCTCGTCTGGGGCAGAAACATTTCTTAATCATTTAGAGCTGTCCAAAGATAGAATGGGCTGTCATTGGTACTTAATGAGTTCCTTATCCCTGGGAATCCTAAAACGAGATTAGATGACCACTTGTCTGGGATCATACAGTCATAGGTTTAGAGCTAGAGCATACTTTAGAGATTAGTGAATCCAGAGTCATCCTTTTACAGATGAACACTTGCCTATGATAGGGCGTAAAGGATACAACTGGCATTCAAACCCAATCCTCTGGCTCCAAATCCCATGCTCTTTCCATTGACCTGCTCTACCTTGTCATCGAAGGGACTCCTGCTTCTAGCCTCTGAGACCTTTTCTATGATTCACTGAATCACAATCTCTCTATACCCTGTGCTGTAGCCTTGGATTTTTCAGTTAGTTTACCATAAGTGTATGTTTTTTCTTGATTATAGATTATAGATTTCTTTTTTCTTGATTATATATTATTGTTACTAGTTATCACATTATTTATTATGTTAATAATATTGCATATTATTAATTAACAATAATAGTGTGTATTATTGCATTATTATAATATATTGCATTATGACTGCTATTAGATGTTCTCTTAGCCATGCAAATCACATCTAGGAGTCCACAAGCCAAACCTTTCCTCACCAAACAAAACTCACCCCCCTCCCCATCAACATTCTGACTCTCCTCTGTCTTCCTCTTGCTCCCTCCCCCACCATGTCACTGTCTTATAGGAGCAGAACTGCTGTTGATGGATTTGCTGTGTGAAAATAAAATAAATAATGAAATATGTCAATCATCAATAAGCATTTACTAAGAGGATACTATATGTCAGGCACTACGTTAAATGCCAGAGATACAAAAGAAGACAAAAACAATTTCTGCCCTCGAGGAGGTCACATCCTAATGGTGGAGACAATAGGTAAATAATTAGGTACATAAAAGATAAATACTGGGGGAATGGGAGATAATCTCTAAACTAAGGTACAACAGGATGTATGTGTGGGGGTGTTGGGGGCGCAGTGTTGTGCAGAATGAAAATCCTTTAAAAGATGAGTTTTGAACTGAGTCTCCATGGAATCCAAGGAAGCTGGGAGTCAGAGGTAAGGAGAGCAGCAGTGTACCACCAGTGAAAAAGCATGGAGGTGGGAGATCTAGTGTCCTGTATGAGGTGTAACTGGATCATAGAGTACATGGAGGGGATTAAGGTGTAAGAAAACTGGAAAGGTAGGAAGGGAGTAAGTTATGAGGGACTTTAAATACTAAATAGAGATTTTATTTATTTGATCATGGAGACAATAGAAAGCCAATAGATTTTATTGAGTTGGGGCAGGGTAATATGGTTAAATCTATATTTCAACTTTGAGGACTGTTCCCTTCCTGACCTCCCTTTGCCTCCATTATATTACAATACCTTACTTGTTATTCCGATACTCCATTTTAAATTCTTGGAATTAGATCAGAAAACTGCATAAACGACAGCAATCAGTGATAAGGCAGCTGTCGAAGAGAAAGTTTCAGCTCCAGCAAGACCATCATGTTGGTTGTGTCTCTTTCTCTCTTAAAGCAGCCTTCCTTTGGCTGATGGCCCGGGAAGTTATTTATAATTCAATAAAAATTAAGGCGACTTTTGGAAATGATTTACTGACACAATAGTTTGGATGTGTCATTCATTTTGTTGCTGATTTTAATTCTTTTGCACTCTTTGAAAATTCTGAAGGGTTTGAGGAAGCATGTGTTACTTGAGTGAAGTGGTTTTCCCTCAATGGCGTACTTGGGAAAGATCCCAAACTGAGAACAGTGTATATCATCACTCGCAAAGCTCTGGGAAAGTGATGGTCATATTTCTAGCAGTAATACGAAGTCTTGAGAGAAGTCCTTCGTAGGAATTGAGTACATTGTATCAACAGGAAAAATAAGCAACATGGCTTAATGGGTGGGTGATGGATCAACCTTAGGAAGTCAGAAAATCTATGTATAACTTCTGCCACTGATCTAATACTGGGTGTGTGTCCCTAGATTAATGATTTAACCTCTTAATCACCCCAGGCAACTCTCTAAGACTAAAAATAGATGAGGTCTTGTTCTGCCTTGGGGGAGGTAATTTCTGACACGAATGGATCACAAGTCTGGACAAAAATAAAATCAGATAGGACTAGCAGACAAGGTGGCACTCAGAGTTAAAGGTTTATTACCTGACAATTACCCCATTCCACTCCCTAATTTGCTATTCCATTAGTAAGGATGTGTTTTCTTGGATTACATCTGACTGTCTACGCATTGTATAGTAGCTCCTTGGGTAATGGGTTTTGGGGTTTTTTGGAGACTGGCTCTCCCTATCTCAAGTAGGCTGGAAGTGTGGCAGCCACTCCACTCATGGGCCTGATCCCAGTGCTGAGTAGTATAGACGTTTTAACCTGCTCTCTTTTCCGAACTTGGAGAGTTCACCACTCCAGAGGCAGCCTGGTGACCCTCCACTGTAGTGGACTCACTATCTTGCTGCTCAACTTAGTACAGACACCCTCCTTTGCCCTATTTCTCCATACATGGAATGGACATAAAGATATCAGTACTATTAACTCAAAAGATTGTGGTGAGAAAGAGGTGGCTTGGTGGCTCAGTGAATAGAGCACCAGCCCTGGAGTCAGGAAGACCTGAGTTCAAATTTGGCCTCAGACACATGTGAACTTGGGCAAGTCACTTAACCCTAATTGCCCTGCATCCCCCCCAAAACAAACAAACAAACAAAAAAAGATGGTGGTGAGAAAGCCACTTCGTAAAACATAATAAAGCATGCTATTTTATGTATACCTCTTCTCCCCGACTAGACTGCACAATCTTTGGAAGCATTATCTACTTTATCATTCATTAAACATTTCCTGAAGGCATTTTCTAGATCATTCAATCAATGAGCATTTATTAAATATCTTCTACTCTATGTTACACTGTACTAAGCACAGGTGATGTAGAAACAAAAATGGAGCTGTCCCAGACTTCAGAGGGTTCGCATTCTAGCCAACATACTACGTAAAGGCATTGTAGGAAGGGTCAATGGTAACTAGGTATTCTGACTTAAAAGCACTTCTCCTGTGATAGGTATGCAATTAACTTGATGAGATATGCTAGGATTTAGCACTGGAAGAGAATTTAGAGAATATCTAAGCTAACCTCTTAATTTTATCAAGGAGGAAACTAAAACAGAGAAATGAAGGGGTTTTCCCCAAGGTCCTATGCATTGAGACACAAATCAAGGTTGTCTGGTTCCAGGATCTAGTGCCCTTTCCAATCACAACATTGCCTTCCATCATATTTGAGGACTATGAAAGAGACACAAAACAAGAGACCTAGGAGTGTAAAGGAGAGAGAGGTTAGTTCTGTCTGGGAGAATAATGGCAGACCATGCAGGATGTGTAATGTGGGATGAATAAAAAATAATGGATAGAATTTCAATAGACAGAGCTCAAGAGGAAGGGTGTTCCAAGTAGAGGGAGCAGGGTGAGCCAAGTCACAAGTCAGGAAAGCACTGATTGTGCTCAGAAAACATTGAACTTTGGTTAGAGTATAATGTGAATGAAGGGGAATCAAAGGAGTGAAAGCTAGACAGAGGAACTGAAGCTCAATTGTAGAAGCAGACTAGGTCCTCAATCAATATAGGATGAGTGTGAGGCTGGAAATAACCATTTATACGGAGCCTACTATGTACCAAGCACTTTGCTGAACTCTTAAAAAATATCATTTTATTTGGTACTCACAGCAACCCTAGGAGATAGGTGCTAATATTATCCCCATTTGAGCTGAGGAAACTGAGGCAAAAAAAGGTTAAGTGACTTACCTAGGGTTCCAAACTAGTAAGTGTCTGAGGCCGGATTTGAATTTAGGTTTTTCTGACTCCAGACCCAAGTCTCTATCTACTGTACCACCTCTAAATGATACTCTTAATGAGTACCTGCCTCTAAATATGAATGAATAAATTTATCTTATTTTCTGATTATTTCAAGCATGTATCGCTTGTCAACCTAAGTGAAGTCTAAACTCATAGAGACTAGGGACCATTTCTACATATTCCCTATGGTGTCCTGTTCAACACTACAAACCTGTCCTGTCCAGGGAATTGAATAAGTGAATGAAGAAGTGAAAGAATGAGAGAAAGCACCAGTCTCTTTGGAAGGATTAACCCACCAAAGGGAGAAAGTTTCTAAGAGGACCCACCTTTTTTTCTTCCTTACTATTAGTCCCCCTTGCTAACATAACTTCTTTCTCAGAACTACAAGGGTAATGAAAAGATGAGCAGAATACTGATTTTTGTACTGAATGTCTAATTCACTTTTAGAACCAGATAAAGAGAACACAGCACAATAAAAACCCAAGTTTATTAGGCTCTCTATTAATTGAGTTAGTTGCTGTGAGAGCTTGCTGAGATAGAACAGAGTCATTGAGATGATCATGCAGAAAATCAACAGCTTTTCCCTTCTGTCTCAGTAACCTCATAGAACCATAAAAATGTGGGGTGATGACATTCATGTCAATATTTTTAATACAGTGTTACTGTATTCACAATTTTTGATGAGCCTTTGTGTGAAACTATAAGAACTGGCTAAAAAGCAATTGTATCTTGGACATTTTTCTTGTTTAGTCTGTCCTGTAGGTAGAATATCCTGTCCTAGGTGGCACAGTGAATAGAACACTGACCCTGGAGCCAGGAAGACTTGAGTTAAAAATCCAGCTTTAGACATTTACTTACTGTGTGACCCTGGGTAAGTCACTTCATCTGTTTGCCTTGGTTTTCTCAACTGTAAAAATGAGGATAATAACAGTACCTGCCTCATAGGGCTGCTGTAAGGTTCCAAGGAGATAATGATTGTAAAGCACTTAGCACAGTGTCTGGCACAGAGTCAATGCTATGTAAATGTTTTTTAATCCCTTCCCTTCCTGATTAGTGCTTGTTGTCTAATACAGCATTTCCCAAACTATGTTCCTTGAAATCCCCGTGTTTCATGCAAGGTGAGAGGCTCTGTGATAAAATTTAAATGTTAATTATATTTTGACTCTAAAATATGAAATATAACATTATGTGCAAGCTACCCATGGCCCAGAACTGAAGCTTCAGGTTTATGCAAATCAGACTTGGTCGGAAGCAGGAATCTTTCCTCTGTCTCTCTGTCTCTCTCTGGGTCTCTCTGTCTGTCTCTGTCTCTGTCTCTGTCTCTGTCTCTCTCTCTGTGTCTCTGTCTCTCTCTTTGTCTCTCACACTCTCTCTCTCTGTGTCTCTCTCTTTCTCTCTTTCTGTCTCTCTGTCTCTCTCTCTTTCTCTCTCTCCCTCTTTCTCCTGGTCTCACTCTTCCATCTCTCACCCCTCCCCTTTTCTCCTTTTCCCACTATCTCAATCCCTCTCTTTCATGCCTCCATCTGGTGACTTCAGAATTTATTCAGATCTAGATCTTTACAACAACAACAAAAATGTTTCCTAGCTTCCATGCAAACATTTTGAAGTAACAAAGCATTAAATTCAGCATAGATTTCATTTAATCTAACCAAGAAAAAAAATCCTATGGACTCACACCTAGGCACAGAAACATCCAAGACCATCTTAATTTCTCAGAGATTAATGCAATTTTCCAAACTGGTACTCTCTGGAGTTGGCTTACTGCCTACTGTATGGCATTAAACCTCCCCCCCACCACACACACAAATCAAGAGGAAAGACTGTAATTTCTGGACAGTCAGACAATTCATCAGCATGATGAACCCATCATCTCAGGGATCTGTATTTATCATCTCTCTGCTCAAAGGAAAGGCCCTCTGAGTCAATAGAAGGACTGTGAGAACAAAAGAAAGCCCTAGGTTTATTCCTCCTTATATCTCTGTCTTTTGTCCCTCCTTAGCTCCAGCTTCATGTAGGGACTTAGTGTGGTCCAGGAACTCCTATGTAGTTCCATCACTATGCATATGGTTTCCTGGGACTTCCTTGAAAGGGCTAGGTGATTATATAGCTGCGTTTCTGCCTAGCTTTTTCTGTTTGACTTTCCAGTTTATGTTCTCTCTCTGTATTCCTATGTCTCAGCTCTCCCTTTTGGAGTTCAAATCCAAGGGTAGACCACATGTCTGAACTGGGCATGAATCAATCAAACATCTTCAATATGCCATCATTGATCTGCTATCATTGGGACAATCCAGGTATAAGACAAGACTCACCTATTATTGGAAAGTTATCCTTGACAAGGGAATATCATATCTTAATGAGACATCAAGTCTAAGCAAAGTATTGATTAGTTGGAAACAATGGCACAATTCCTACATAGGTACATATCAAAAATGTGCATTTCCTTCAACATTTTTTCAATAAGCTTAATTTCCTTCCAAGTTTTCATGATCTTCCCTTTTTTCTGAGAGTATTCCATACCCACATCCCCAAAATTCTATTAATATTTTTCAAGCTTAAGAATGTTCTAAGGACAAATTAGTTTGGGAAATATTGGCCTAATGACTCAAAAAATGCATCTTAATAGGTTTGTTCAATGGGGGAAAGGTAAATTCTTTTTTTTTTTAAGTTTGTCGAGGGATTTTGATACATGATCTTAATTTGAGCCTCACAACAACCCTGTGAAGTAGGGACTATGGTATTCCCATCCCCATTTTACAGATGAGCATACTGAGGACTGACAGCTAGGAGGTGCCAAAGGTCAAATTAAAGCCTGACCACAAGTCTTCTGAACTCTGTCTCTTAAGTCCTGCTGGAAAGGGCAGTTTAAAGAATGACTTGTGACAACCAGGTCGCCATCCCCAGGGACCTCCTCTGTTTTCTTCCATGTTGAGGATGCAGAAGTATTGCTGAGAGAGGGGCCCCTTGACCCAGAGAGGCAAGTGATCACTAGAAGGGATAGTGTGCAGTGGGCAAGCTTGAAAAAGCTGAGAGAAAAGCCCAAGAATAGGCAAGCAGTGACTGCTTGGGAGCCCCTCTGGGGTTGCTGACTGATGTTCCTGTGAGAGACCCCAATTCAGTCAGGATTTTTAGTTTCCAAGGCAGCTCAGATTGGGAAGCACCCACAGTCACTTAGACCAGAATCAACCCTTAGAGCTCTATGGCACTGAGGAAGTCTTCCTTGTCAGAGTCTTGAAGGAAGCATGGTGAAGGTGGGGGGCTTGGGGGGGCATGCAGCTGGGCCCCCAAGGCTCGCTATGCTGGACTCAGCTCACCCCCCTTGTGCATGAGGCAGAAATAGAAGTGGAACCCACTGCCATAGGATGCATGGCGAAGAGACCAACCATAGGCGGGCTGGGCATAGTGTTGGATGCGGAAGTGCGGAGCCGCCCTGGTCAGAGAGATGAACCGGCCCTGAGGGGTCTGCACTCGACTCACCTCACTGAGAACTTCATCCACAGTCTGAATGCCCTCAGGGGACACTGTCCAGGGGTCTTGCTCCCAGCCAGCAGAGCATCCAGGGTACCCTTCTCTAGCACCATGTCAATTAGGGAAACTGAGAGCTCGGGCATTCATTGTCTCCCAGCGCAACATGGGTACATGGGCATAGCGGTCACCACCACTGGAGAGTAATCCACACTGACCACACTGGGGAAGCCCCCACACCAAAGTTCATAGCTCAGGGCACTGTTCCCACAGCCCAACACTAGGATCCGGTCCTCTGGCTGCAGCTCGGGCTCCAAAAGGTCCTGGAAGGCCCAGAAGTCGCCGAACCACTCCTGGGGGCAGTGTCTAGTGCGTGCCGGTAGCGCTCGTCCCAGTACTGGGCCTCCCGCTACTCGGAATTCTTCTTGGGGAGCGGAGGCGAAGAAGCCATGCTACGGCTGGGGTGCAGTCTCGGGAAAGGTAAATTCTTAAAACTAAATCCAGTGATACTGACTTTGATTCCTGGTAAAAATTCTAGAATACATTTTAAAAATATAATTCGTGAACCCTTGGAAAGGGCAGCAGTGGTCACTCTATGCCCCCATGCGTTTAACAAGGACAGGTCATGCCAAACTAGTATCAGTTCTTGTTGTGACCGTTACTAGACAGGCCCATGAAGAGCGTGTCAGGGCATACTATTTCTGGATTTTAGTGAACTATTTAACAAAATATCCTTCTGGATACTATGGAGAGATATGGGCCACATCAGGGGCTCTTAACATGGGTGTCTATGAATAGATTTCAAGGGGGTCATGAATTTGGATGGGGAAAATTATGCCTTTATCTTTTACTAATCTCTAGCTGAAAGTTAGCATTTCCTTCAATTATTTAAAAACATTGTTCTGAGATGGTGTTCATAATTTCACCAGGCTAACAGAAAGAGTGTAACACAAAAAAGGTTAAGAAACCTTGACCTAAATGATAGTAGATAGATTCAAGTCTGTTTAAATAGCCTAACCCCTCCAAATAATAATACTAATAATTAGTACAGTGTTGATACAAAGTAAGGTCTTTAGGTCCTTGCTAGAAACCAGGTAGCATAATGGATAGAGAACTAGGCTGGAGTCAGGAAGACTTGAGTTCAAATGCAGCCTCAGACACTAATTGTGTGACCCTGGGCAAGTCAACTTAACCTCTGTTTGCCTTAGTTTCTTCTTCTGAAAAATAGAGATAATAGTAGCATGTACCTCCCAGAGTTATTTTGAGGGTCAAATAAGTAATATTTGTAAAGCACTTAACCTAGGTCTTGGCACATAACAGGCAATATATGCTTGTTTCCTTCCTTCCTCCTAGGAGAATACAAGAGAACTATTTCTGTTTAGCTTAGTTATCAATAAATTCTAAAGGCAGAGATGACATGCTTATCACATTTGCAGATTACAATAGCAGGGTGGATTAGCTGACATGTTGAATGACAGAATGAGGATAAAAAATGATTTTGATGAGTTGGAATGTTGGAATGAGGTTAACATGATGAAATTTAATGGGGATAAAAGGAAATTCTTATGCCCAGTTTCAAAAATTCAACCATACAAACACAGAATTGGGATTGTGGGACAAGACAGATGTTTTATGCAAAATAGTTCTGACCCACAGCTCAACTTGAGTGAAGTAACACAATTAGCCATAAAAGCTAATTTGATTTTTAAGATGTATTAATAGAAAGAAGTATATTGCCCAGAATTAGAATCATAGCCTGCCTTGGTCTGACCACATCTTTATTCAGTTCTCGGTGCCTTGTTGTAGGAAGGACTTTGGTAATCAGGAGAAGGTCCAGAGGAAGCTGATAATGGTATTTTTTAAAGAGATTATGTTGTGTGAAAATGGACTGAAGTAAATAGTGTTGTTTAGCCTAGAAAAAAAGATTGGGGAGGGAGGGAAGGAGGGATATGATAACTACCATATAGGAAAGGAGTTAGATTTTTTTTTTATTTGATGTCAGAGAGCAGAACTAGGACCCATGGGTGGAAAATGCCTCGAGACAGATTTAGGTTCGATGCAAAAGTAAAAATTTCCTTAAGACTATGGCTATCCAAAAGTGGAATGAGTTGACTGAAAAGGCAATGGCCCTTTGATAGGGCTCTTCTAGTTGGAGAATCAGTGACCATTTGTCAGAGATGCAAGAGATTCTTATTCAGGTATGAGTTGATATAATAAATAATAATATGTATTTCTGTAGGTTTAATGCAAAGTGCTTTATAGGTTATTGAATTTGATCATTGCAATCCTATGAAGTAGATGTAAAGCATGTTTGAGGCAGGATTTGAACTGTTGTCCTTTCTCCAAGTTTAGCATTCTGTTCATGGCATATTAGACCAAATGACTTCAGAGACCCCTCCCAAATCTGACAGTCTGACTCTAAAGATGGGGTTGTAGGAGTGCAGCAGTTAGGAGGATGATTAATCAATCAACAAGCATTCATTAAATGTTTCCTGTACAGTACGTGCTACAACCTCTTTGTTCCTGGCTTGGAGGCCCATTGACCAACTCTTATCTACTTCTGTAACATACACATATTCATACATAGACTACAAAGAAATGAGAACAACCATTCCTGTCATCTGGGAGCTCACATGCTAATGAGAGAGACATTTACTTTAAGTAGGTATATATAAAATATATACAGATTGATGAGAGACAATTTCAATGAGAAGATTCTGGCACTTGGTTGAGTGGGTAGAGTCCAGAGGACTGGGGGAAAGGACACTTGCAAAAGAAGGGATTTGAGCCTAGACTTGAAGGAGGCCAGGCAAATGTAAGATGCAGAGAAGGGAGGGAGGGAATTCCAAGCATGGTGGACAGTCAGGGCAAAAGCCAAAAGACAGAATGAGGACTCTTTAAAAAACCTTTTTACTCTCATTGGGTATCTTATATTTGGTAAGATAGCACTTAGACTCTTCAACAGTCCTGACTTTGTCAGAGAAGCTCCAAAAGATTGGAATGTATTTTCATTTGAAAGAAAATGCATCCCTTTAAACCTCCAATTGCTAATAACCGAAGTGTGAAATCCAGCTGTTACCATACAAGCCTAGGCCTCTTCTTCTCTCAGAGCTGGTAGATCCATCTTGTATAATTACTGTGCTTGTTTCTCTGTTTGAACTCCTTCTCTGGTATTTTCTTTCATGGTTAATTGCTTCTTTTGCATATAGTTTCACCATAATTAGGGAAGGCGGGGAGGGGACATGCACTTGTAAGGCAATTTCCTAAAAATCTCAGCCCCTCACACTACCCTTAAAGCCATTTCTGGGGGTACACCAAGATCTCAGGTCTGGAGGGACAAATGCCTGCTAACGGTGCCCCTTCCAGGCAGGGTTAGTTACTTTCTTTTTTCTCCCCTCTCCCCACAGCCTCCACCCACTATGGTCAGGACTTTGTGCAAGAAGGACACTGTTTGCTGCCATCCACTCTGACTAAAAACCTCAGCCACCACTGACCTTAAATGAACCCTTTGTGGAGGCAATGAGAATACAGCAAAGGGAGAAACAGCATGCAGCTTTCCTGGGTTCTTATATAACTAAATCAGCTATATTGGGAGCTTTTCATTAGTCTAAATTACAGATTTACGGGTGTACTTTTTGGGCCCTGTGCCATCTTCTTGCCCTGTTCCCTTCACCCTCCACTTGCTTTGTGCTGTAAGCAGCCTCTTCAAATAGCTTTCTGTTGGTTCTGGCAAGCACTTTCTGTGTGTAGCATTGCTTCACTGTCCAGGGGTCTGGGAATACAATCTGACCTTGACCTTTGACCCTGCATAGTCCACCATAGGCTTGAACACTGGTTTTACCTATCAGGGAAAAAGGAAGTCCCCTCACCCTGGATACAATAAGACAGGGAAGATTTACAAAAAGTGTGCTCATCTGAAGTGGCAGAAGAAGGCAATTCCAATTTCAACTATTAGAGGCCTGATCTCCTACAGAAGCATTTTAGGTAAGCAAGTGAAATGAAGCAATGAAAGACCCTTACTGGAAGAAGATATGTCTTTGGTTATGTATGCATGTATGTATATGTGTATATGTGTATGTGTGGATATGGATGTGGATGTTACAGTTGTAGATAGAGGGTGGACGATAGACCTTGAGGAAGAAATACGTTCCAAGTCCCATTTCTGATGCATGTTGCCTGTTGGCGTCCCTGGGCAAGTTACTTAACCTCTCAGCGTTCTCAGTTACTCTCTAATGAAATAATAGTCATATTTGTAAATATGTATGTATGTATGTATGATGTCCTGTGATTTTAATGGTTAGCAACTACTCCACAATATACTGTCTTAGAGGGCTACCTGGGAAGTAAAAGGTTCAATGTTTTGCCTAAGGTCAAGAAACCAGTTTACGTTACAGGTGGGACTTGAATTCAGGTGTTCTCTGAGTGGAGTCCTTTATAGGGTATCCAGCACTTCTCTGTCTATATCCATCCATATCTGTATCATTTATTCTACAGATATATGTGTGTATGTGTGTGTGTGTGTGTGTGTGTGTGTATATATATATATATATATGTATAAAGAAATACATATGTATATACACACATTTTTTTAACCAGACTTGTGATTTCATTGCTATAAATAACCCACTCTATTTTGTTGTTTAGTCACTCATTTCTGCCTCTTTGTGACCCTATGTGGGGTTTTCTAGGCAAAGATAAAGTGGTTTGCCATTTCTTCTCCAGCTCATTATACAGTTGAGGAAACTGAGGCAAATAGGGTTAAGTAACTTGTCCAGGGTCACCCAACTAGTAAAAGTATCTGAGGCCAAATTTGAATTCAGGTCTTCCTGACCTCATGCCTGGTGCTTTATCCACTGTGCCATCTAGTTGCTTGATAGATTCTATATATGGATATAGATAAAGACATTTTTTAGAGTGAGTAAGGAGAAAGTGGAGAAGTGGGGAGATGAGTCACTGTTTTTCCCTTTCACATTCCTAAAATAAATATATGGCTTCCTAGCACCCTACTTCTCATTTTACCCTAGTGAATCAGCTTTTTCAACTTTATGCCACACCCACAGAAGACAATTACTGAGATGATTTTTTTTCTTTACAGACTCTGGCTCTTTTATGAATCAGATAACAATGATATATAATATTATTCTAACCATTCACACTCAGAAGAAAATAATTATTTGTGCGGGACAAAGAAAAATTAGTAAGCCATTTATACTCATTAGTTTTCTTTTTCTTGAAATGCCACTAATCATCTTGTATCAATATTCAATCTCTTCTTTCTGATGATTATTTTCTCACTCAGAAAGGAAAACAACAAGAAAGTATCTGTAGACAGAGAATCTGGGGTCAATTCCAAGCTTTGCCATTTAATACCCATAGGACCTTGAGTAAATTCTCTAACCTTAGTTTTAAGGTTAAAATGGACTGTGTCAATGGACTGTGTAAAATGGACTCCACAGTACCTTCCCATTCTAAATCTATGATCCAATGATTTGAACTTAGAACAAATTGTTAGGCTATACACCTCAGGAGTAGGTAATACCTCTCTTAGTTAAGCAGTAGGAGTGGAACAATTTGATGGTTTGGGTGTTATCCAGGAATCGGTATTTAACGTCAAAAAATGAAAAAAAAAGTCAGTGGGATGCTCTGGTGGTAGCTAGTGAAAATAGTTTGCAGTCAAAATTCTAACTTATCGTGGAAATCAATAGTCTATAGGAAACCACTAAATTTTTTTTAGCAGAGAAGTGATATCCCTGGATCTACGTATTTCTATAATTGCATAAGGAAAATTAGCCTAGCTAGGTGAAACTAAGAGTTGGGGAGAACATGGTTCAAAATACCAGAAGTTATGAAAGAAAAATGTGACTTAAAGAGTTAGAAAGTGAGAGAAGTTGAGAGGGAAGAAGGTGTGTTCAAAGGGAGTCTCTCCTTTTAGATTATAAGCTCCTTGAGGGTAGGGACTGTTTTTCTTTTTATTAGTTGTGTCCTCAGTGTTTAGCATAGTGCCTAGCACATACTAAGTGCTTAATAAATATTCATTGGATTGAATTAAATTGGACTGAATGGAATTTCAACATTCAGGAGCTTGGAAGTGGTGGAATTCTAAGAGATGATGAGGTTTAAGGTGTGACCACATTCATATTTAGCTGAAGTGAGATAGAGAAGGAGGTTTGGGGGATTGCAGCAGTAGAGGGCCAGAATGGGCATATTTTCAGATAAGTTTTTTCAGCATGGATATAGAAAGCTTCAAGTATGATATCAAGGGACAAGACAAAGAGGAAGACAATGAGCCTAAAGGCTTTCAGAAAATAATTAGAATAAATAGGAGGTTGGTAGACAACAACAAGGATGGGAGGAGGGTAGCATAAATAGATTTCATGGACTTCAAAGGAAAGAATGAAGGGTATGCCAACTTCTTCTGTTCCTAGAATTGAGGGAAGTGAAAAGATTGGCTTCTGATGGATGTATTTGCAAAGGATTTGGTGGCATTGGGCTCCAGGAAAGGTGCAGAGATATAAGTAGCATTGGAGAAAAATTTTAAGAACATAAGACAATTTGTTGAGAAAAGAATGTTTCTAAGGGAAGAAGTAGAGTAGGTTCAGAGTTGGATAAATCAATTGGAGTGCTCTGGGAAGAAGAAGAATTGATTAGAATAGGGATGCTGACTCAAAAAGAAGTAGTAAGGGAAGGAGAAAGTCAAAGGTGGTGTGACTAGATGACCAGTCTTATGAAATCGGTGAAATTAATAGAGTATGCACAGGGCTGGTCCATCCTAGAGTCTGAAATGAGCGTGGAAATCCCTCCTCATATTGATCTTCTCCTTAATGGCTAGAGCAGAGTTCATAGGAAAATAGAATTGAAAATTCATGGGATCATGGACCTTAGAGATCATTTAGTCTCATGCCCTCATTTTGCAGATAAAGAAACTGAGGCATAGGGAAGTTGAATGACTTGTCCAAGAGTTGACCATAGGTACTAAGTATCAGAGGCTAGATTTGAACTGAAGTGTTTTGACTTCAAAACCACTATTCTTTCCATTATACCAAAATTCCTGGGCATCTAGATGGTTCAGTGAATAGAACACCAGACCTGGAGTCAGGAAGACTTATCTTCCTGAGTTCAAATTCAGTGTCAGATACTTACTAGCTGTGTGACCTTGGACAAGTTACTTAACCTTGTTTGTCTCAGTTTCCTCATCTGTAAAATGAGTTGGAGAAGGAAATGGCAAACTACTCCAGTATCTTTACTAAGAAAACCCCAAATGGGGTCATGAAGAGTTGGACACAACTGAAGAACAACTGAGCAACAACAACTGAACTAGAATTTCTGGGCCTTTGGGCAGAAAGAGCAGCATCAAGAAACCAATGTGGGGAGAAGGGAGGGGGGAGAAAGCAGGACAAAGGGGACTTTAGGGCATTTTGACATTGAAAAGAAGCTAATTACATGTTAGTAATATGCAAATTAGCACCTTGTTTTTAAGTCCACAGTTTAAGTATTTTTGCTATACAGTAACTGGGTTAGGATAACTGCTTATAATGAACGCATTAACTTTGCCCACAAAAGCAAAGTACTGAGATATGGAAGTGAAGATTATTGGATCAGAATTAAAGTAAGGACTGAGTGCCCTCTTGCTATGATTGAAATATCTGCTTCTACTTCCATGCTTCTATGGGTATTGATCAGCAGAGGGCCTTCTTTGGCAATTGCAGATGTCAACCCACCCACCTGCTCATCCTCTGTAATTTTTGTCCATTACTTTTCTGTAAAGCTTCCGTATTGAATCTACCCAACAAGCTGGAGTCCTTCTAGGTCATTTAATATTAAATGTATATTCATAATATATTAATATATGCATCAATATAATCTATTTTATATTATAAAATAGTATGGTGTGATCACAAATTTATTATAAATATGCAGCTATAATATGATTATAAATATAAATAATTATAAAATAATATGTTGATATAATAGTCTATTATAATTGTTTTATGGACCTGTGATTGTATGGATCTAGGGAATTACTGGTAAGGAAACTTCCTCAAACAATATGAATTCACAAATGTTCTGAGCTGCCTGTTCCATTGAGATAAGTTAAGTGACTTACTTAAGTATCACAAAAGTAGCATGTGTCAAAGGCAAGCCTTCCAACTGGTCTTTCAGACTCTTGAGTCTGACTGCCTCTTCACTGCACCAGGCTGTCTCTCATTAAATATATTGAAATAATAAAAGTACAAATAGACAATGTTCTTTTGAGGTCAGTGACTTTTTTTTTTTGCATTTTTTCCCTTTTTATCCTTAGCTTTAGCACAGTGACTGACATCTTCACTTACTTAAGTACTTGGGCAGCTAGGTGGCAAAGTGGATAGAACACCAAGTCTGAGTCAGGAAAACTTGAGTTAAAACCCAGCCTCAGATACTTACTAGCTGTATGACCCTGGGCAAGTCACTTAATCTTGTTTGCCTCCCTTTCCTCATTGGTAAAATGAGTTGGAGGAGAAGATGGCAAACCACTCCAGTTATCTTTGCCAAGAAGCTCCAAAAGGGATCATGAAGAGTTGGACATATATGAACAACTACAACAAAAGTATGCACTTAATAGATGATTGTTTTATTGATTGAATCCATAAATGTTCTCAAGAGGATTCTGATATCAATAATAGTTCATTAACTGAGGAAGGATTTGGGGAACAGGTCTAATCTTCTTGACATTGATAGTACATATATATATATGCGCATATATATATATATATATCCATAATCCTTCCTTTGATGGCATTAAGGAGCTGCACTGGATGGATCATGGGTATAAGTTGGTATTATAATTCTGGTGTTATGGAAATGAGAAAATAAAAAGAAAGAGCATGAAGGAGAATGACAGCAAATGGAAGAAAATCCTAGGAAAGTCTTCTATAAAATTTTTCGACTTTGGAAGTATGGAATAAATGCTTTTTTAAAAAATGCATACATTTATTCATAGAATTATACTTCAGTTCTACATTTTCATTTTCACTCAGTGAAAACTACAAACATTTGGAGATTTGCTTGTCTATGAAGGCAAACACACTGGATGTCAGCTGAACGAGGTAAACTTCCTTATTTTCTAGAACTATGACACATTAAAGAATTCTCATTCCTTTCCTAAATTCCTATTATTTGCATAATTGTTATGATATCCAAATAGCAGACACATTACCAAATTAGAGATATTCAAACGTATGTCCAATGGAGTATGCCAATTTGGGTTTTGTGATTGGAAAAGTCTTGAAAGATGGAAAGATGATTGCCATATGAAACAAAACTCACTGGATCGTTCAGTCAACATTTACTTGGCTCCTACTTTGTGTTTGACATTCCTCAATATGAAACCAAAACAGATTGATGAGAAAGACAGAGACAGAAAGACAGAGACAGAGACACACACACAGAGACAGAGACAGAGATAGAGACAGAGAGAGACAGAGACAGACAGACAGAGAGACAGGGGCAGAGGTAAAGATAGAGAGATACAGAGATAGAGACTTGGAGAAACAGAGACAGAAAAAGAGAAAAAGGGGGGGAACAGAAGATGGTGAGCAAGTTAAAGAGATAGAAACAGAGAAAGAAAAGAAAGAGAGAGAGGTGCTTCCTTGATAGGCTCTGGCTCTTGAGAGACACAATCTCCAGATTTTTCCAGTCAGTATTCATTTCTATATCCATGATGCTCTAAAACCTTTTTCAACCAAATAAATCAATGATACATGAAATCTAATTAAAGGGCAATTTAAACATTTGTAGTTCCTCACAATATTTTTGAACAATGATCAGTCCACAAGCTAAATAAACAGTTGAATAGAGTTTACATTAAAGTTCCCCCCCCCCCATTTTTAATATGTGACTAATTATTGTAATCATCATCAGTTAATATGCATGCATGTCCCTTTGTGTCATGCAAATTTGTTACCAACCTAGCATGAAGAAGTTACAGAGAAATTACTGACAAGACAAAAGACAAGCAATTGTGAACATGTTTTATTTTGAGCATAAAAGACCCTCAACTTTTGGTACCTCTCTGTTCTTTCACCCTGAAATATGCTGTACTGGCTCCCCCACCCCCGCCAACAATATTGCAGAAAAAATGGTTATACCTAACTATGTTCTATAAATATAATACCATGCTAGGAAAGTGAATGGTAGGAATGAAGTGCGTATTACAATAGTCTATTTCTTCCTCTGTAACAAATATCTCCATTTTCTGTTGTTGCTGTTATTTGTTTCACAAGGAGGATTTTCTTATTCCCAAAGCCTAATTTAATCCATTTTGATTTCTGAGCTGTTTTTTTTAAAGTATCTACTCAGCTTTTTAGTAGTAAAAGAAACATGGTATAAAAAACAAAACAAAACAAAACAGGGATGACTGCCTTATATTTCCCAACTAGAGACAGGAGAACTTTCGTCCAGAAGTGAGACAAGAGCTCAGACTTCACAGATGCCTCATCTTTTTTTCTTCACTTTGGCAACCTCATGCAAGAGGAAACCTGTCCCATAAGCCAGGGAAATACCACACACACACACACACACACACACACACACACACACACACACACACAATGCCTGTGCTCTTAAAACAACAAAATATGTATGAGAATAGCAGAGATCATCTTGGGAATGCCCAAGAGGTTTGCCTCTGCCCACATCTCCTATACACATTTTTAAAGGGCTTCTGCAATTTTCTTGAGTTAAATGTACCATATTTGAAACTGAGGGCCTTTCTTCATTTAATGTTATAGCAGGGTTCGTCATAACTTGATAATTCTATATCTTAGAAATTTGTTCTAAAAGTTCTAAAAAGGCAGGTTTCTAAATAAAATTTGGAAAGCAATGATATAACATGACATAACTTACTTTGAAAAGATACACTGATTCTCAAAAAAAGGTCAACAATTTTTTTCCAGCATAAGATCAAGAAATGGTAACAGCTCATGAATTAGATATGACTTTTCTTAATGCTCACCAAAATTTGGAGCAACTTGTATTTTTTAAAGGGGGACTAAGTGATCCTAAACCCATAACCACAATTTTTTCTTTTGTATTAACCCTTTTATTGAAGACTTCTGTAGACTAATATAAACATTAGATCAGGTTTGTATCCTACTATAAGTGAAAACACGTTTTAAGAAAATTTCCCCTGAAGATTTTCTCATTGGGTGACTTAAATCCAAATTTATATAATTTTTTTTTAATTAAAGCAATTGGGGTTAAATAACTTGCTCAAGGTTACATGGCTAGTCATTATTTGTGTGTGGGTGCTCATTTTCTGAGGCCGGATTCGATCTCGGGTCATCCCAACTCCGAGGCCGGTGCTCTTACTGTGCATAAAATAAATAAATATATATATATATTTTTTTTTTTGGAGGGCAATTGGGGTTAAGTAACTTGCCCAAGGTCACACGGCTAGGTTTTTTTTGTTTGTTTGTTTGTTTGTGCGTTATGTGTCTGAGGCCGGATCCAAACTCAGGACTTTCTGACTCCAGGGCCGACTCTCTACTCACTGCGCCACCTAGCCGCCCCAAATTTACATAATTTAAAGGCTTTAGACAAGTATCTAGTGTTTTCTAGCAGGATCCTTACATTGACAATCACCTAATTATTGTCCTTAATGTATTTTTTTGCTTTGTTGATGTATTTTTATATTATAAAATTTACCAATTACTTGCGCTTCATGAGACATCTCTTGTAATGAGCCCGTAAGTCTCAAGTAATATCCTAGTGGTCTTCAAAATGTTTCTGACATAGAAGTGCTATGTGCTCCATGTGTGTATACTGTACATAGCTTGCTCCAAGCCCTTTTCTGATGTTTGCCTGGAAACTGTCCCTGCATTTCTGATACTCCCTGAGCCTTCTCCAAAACTTTCTGCTGTTCTCTTCAGTTTGCCACTGGTATACTCATACCATACAGCTGCTTCCCTGGCATGGATTATACCAGACATTCAGTAACCCTAGACTAATGGGAATATGCCATTTATCCAAGATAGTTGACTCTTTCTCACAATAGAGCCTGGCATAGCAGAGTACCTTATGTACATGATGGAAAGACTTACTGGGTTAATCATCATCATTTCTGTACTTTTTCATCCTTGTATTAAGATGAGAGACTATGCAATTCACTAAATAATATGTTTCAAATTTGTCTTAATAAGTATTACAATCAGAAACAGTGAGGGATAAACTTTCAAAGCCAGGCCCCTGAGATTTAGCTGTGTGAAGCATTCCCATTAATAGCAATACAAGTGGTAGTGCCTCATCCAGGCTTTTAAGAGCTGGGCTGCTAAGGGGGCCTAGAGAACCTTTCATTATGGCCTCTAAAGCTTTACTCTGCTCCTCTCTGGGATCTTTTATAGAAAGTATTACTTTTTAAAAAATATATTTTTAAAACTATATCACAAAAGATGCTATTAAAATAAAATGTATAAAAATAATAAAAATAAATATTAAAAAATTAAACTGGCCCCAAAAATCAGAAAGTCTGGTGTTAAACTAGAAAATTAGTAATCTGGTTAAACTTTAGTACCCACTGAAAGAAGTAATCTATTTTATGGGGCAGCAGAAATAAGAGAGACTTTGAGTCTAAGTCTTCCTCTGCCTTTTCCGTCTATGCAATATTGGATAATTTATTTTTCTTTGGACCGTTCTGGGCCTCAGTCTCTAAAAGGCCATTTAGAATTCACTCTTTAAAAAACTCACTCTCTTTTGAGGCCCTTTACAGTGAAGGGTTGGATTATATCATTGGTAAGAGTCCTTCCAAATCTGATAATCTACGTTTCTTATATCTATCAAGAGCTTAAGAAAAATGAGCCTAAATCCCAAGGCTTTTCTTTATAACACCGTAAAAAGTGGTTTAAATTGGGAAAAAATAAAAGGCAAACAATTTATTTCATAGACATGGTACCAAAAAAGCTTCCTTATCCCCCACTAAATTGATCAGATATTTTAATTCAGTGAGTCAGAAGGACTTGGATTCAAATCCAACCTCAGACACTATGTGACCCTGGGCAAGTCACTTAACCCCTAATTACCTCAGTTCTTCACCTGTAAAATGAGGATACACTGGAGAAGGAAATGGCAAACCACTCTAATATTTTTGCCAAGAAAACCTCAAATGGGGTCGCAAAGAGTTGGATACGACTAACTAACAAAAAACTATTTGAATTTTTTCATTTTTGCTTTGTTGAATGGCCCTTTATCATTTAGCAGAGGAGGACCTCACCTAGAATATCATCTATAAATTCATGGTGGTAACCAAATTACCATTTGCTTTTCCTCCAAAATATTTAATATTGGGTTATATGGGGTTCCATCTGCTGCTGGTCTTCTGAGGTAAATAATTATTATTGTTACCCCCCCATTACACAGGTGGAGAAAATGAGAGGACTGGGGTGGCTAGGTGGTGAAGTGAATAAAGCACCGGCCCTGGAGTCAGGAGGGCCTGAGTTCAAATCCAGCCTCAGACACTTGACACACTTACTAGCTGTGTGACTTTGGGCAAGTCACTTAACCCTAATTGCCCTCCAAAAATAAAAGAAGAAAGAAAGAAAAAAATGAGAGGACTGAGTGATCTGTCCAGAATGAAACAGCAGGAACAAAGCTCAGATTAGAACTGGGCTCTAAAAACCTGCCTGCCTGTCCTGTATTCAAAGCACTGAGGTCTTGGTACTGTGATCAGATTATCATTTTAATTAACTCAGTTTCTAATCTCTGCACAACTAGGCAATAACAGCCATCTTCTGACAACCTTAAGAGAAGAACTTTGCTCTTGTATCCTGGAGGTCTTGCTGATGAAAAATTATCTTTCAAAGTACAAAATCTGCTATTTCTGGTCTGAAGGGACAGATAGACAGAAAACACAGACAGCCTAGCAGGCAATAGGAGGAAGTTGGCATGGTTTGTCCTTATTACAGTTGGCACAGGAGTAGTGACTAGGAGAGAGTGTAATGTATTAACCTGACAGCCTGCCTGGATTTGGAGGTTTGGTGTTCTTTCTCCCCCTCCTGCCTTGGCCTTCATTGTGTATGCTGTCATGATTATTTTTACTTTTCTTTCTTCATATTTGAATATCAACTTGATTCATATTCCTCATTTTTGGAAGGTTTTCTAAAGGTTTAATCTCCTTGCCTCTGGGTTAATTATCTCTTTATTTCTTTCTAAATATTGTTGAGGTCGCTCTGGATTAAAGAAGCTAAATGTTCCAAAATTAAATGAATACTCTTGGCTGATTACAATGTTCCATGTTGCTTTATCCTGGTACGTGAGGAACAGCTTTTATGAATGAATACTATGGCTATTTTTAAATGAAAACACCCTATAGTATAAATGCAAAACTCTTCCAAATCTTTTTTGGAGGGGGGAAAGATATATTTCTCCCAAAAGTCTTAAATTAACAAATGAAAACACAGCGTCCAGTGATATTGTTTCCCAAATATGCCTCAAGTCTGTCATAATCTGTTTTTCTGTAACAATAAAAGAAGTGGTTCCAAGTCCCACATCACTATCATTTTCCAGACAAAGGTTATCTGTGCATTATATTCAATATAGAATTTTCAAATTTTGAAACATTTTATTATTACAGTAATGGCTATTGCAGTTTCTAACAGACACCCTGTCAGAGGGTTTAAAAAATGTATGCCTTGGTTCATGCAAAAAAAAAAAAAAAACAAAGGTCAAAACTTTTAAAATGTCACTTCTTCTGCAGTTTTGCATAGAAAATACATTGAAGCAGTGGGAGGGCTCCTTGCCCATAGAAACAGGCTGTAAGGAAAGAATGTGATCCCGCTGCTGTAGTTTCCACTTTCACTGGCAGCTGCGGGCTGAGCAGAAAAGCACTGTGGGAGCCCATTGTTACCCCAGCTGGGTAATAGTTTTCTTATTTTACAGTCAGCAGCCAAGGGGGGTTGGGGTGTCTCAGTAAAGTGCCTGAAAAAAAAAAATATATATATATATATATTACTCCCACAAACAGATCACTTTCCCTTCCACTACGAGAAATAGGGATCTATAAATCTTATTTCTGTTGGATCCCTCTATCGAGGTAATTAAACATGTCAAACAAAAAGACAGGATGGTGGGATTTGGGGATGAGGAGAGCCTCCTTATTTTCCTAACAAACTTCAGCTTTGGGGAAATGTTACATTGAGGATTGTGAAATTCAATGTGAAGAGTGAGTCTCTCAAAGGTTTACATATCCAGTCCCATGGCTGTGTCTTCTCAATAACACCCAAGCATTTATTTTCTTGTGGAACTAAAGTGAGAATCTAATGCCATGTCTTGAACTCATAAGGCTCACATCTTCCATTTTCACTGGGGCTGAATTACAGGTCAAAAGATGCTGTTGGAGTTCTGATATTAAGAGTCTATTGACAAAGATAGTTTATAAACTGGGATGAATCTTCAGTAGAGTGTCTTAATGTCCAAAGTTTAACTTTTGCCTGGACTTCAGGTTTCTTTCAGTTATATTTTTCCCATCTAGGAAAGAGTGTTCCTGTTGCCATGGAAACCTAAGTTTTAAAGGTGAAAAGTCATTGACCTATCCATTGAGTCTGACATCTCAGTGGCAGTAATTAATATTCTAGAAAGGGAAAGACAGATGCTAAGGAAGATCAATCCTCAGTTCAGGTGAGTCAGTGAAATTGCTCAAAGCTATGCCCGGGATAAGCTCATCTTGTTTTGTGGCATAAAATTCATCAAAGGAGTGTCTGATGAAACAATAATAACAATCCACATGCACACACATTCCAATCTTTCAAATTGGTTGTTTTAAATTAAACACTTGATTTTGTGCAGAGTCTAGAAGCACATGATTATGGAAAATTAATTGAATTGTGAGAGCATCAGAAGTCTTACCTTCCTGATTTCTTAAGAAAGTATCATCACTAACTCTGGAAAATCTTGTAGTTGTGTGAAATTCTAATAGATGGTTTACTTATACTTTTGATAAACCAATGAATCCAGAGTAAACCAAGGATTTAACAGAAGGTTGAGGATTTCATGGATAACTGAGGGAGTCAAGCAGAAGCATCATTGTTTGTGAAATTTTGGGAAAGAGAAAGATACATTCACACACATAACTTAATATAAACTTATCTTCTTTGATACTTCATTTTGAAGGATCTCTCATCTCATCCATGTGTATTGAGGATCATGACCCATCTATGTCTGCCCATCCGGTGAGATTCTTCTTCATGTCCTCTCATAAGTCTTCCACATATGTTTGAAAATGAAAACAGGTTACAGTATAAATGCAAAACTCTTCCAAAGCTGTTTGGAGGGGTAAAAGATTTATTATACTCTTCATATTGGTGGCCTTGCTCTGGTTCTCTTGATATTACGTGGAACCAATGGAGCACATGGGCTACAGAGAGGTGTATGGCAGGCATGAATAAGCTACAATACATAACAAAAAAGTTATATGGGAGATAGAGCATCAAGGATGTCATCAGAGAGATGTGAAATGTGACTGCGGGGAAAAGGTAAATGAAGGATAATCAAAAGTATATACTACATTGGGGGTGGGAGAGAGAGAGAGAGAGAGAGAGAGAGAGAGAGAGAGAGAGAGAGAGAGAGAGAGATCATAGATCATAACAATGATATTAGGAAGAAAAATAAACCAACCTCTTCAAATTATTGAATGTTTTGCACATATCTTGTAAGCAATCATTGCTCAAAAAAGACTTGCTGAATGAATGACTACTTTAATAATTGTTGCATGTTTTACATTTCACTTCAAGATAATGAGTAACTTGAAGAATATCATAGAAAAATATATGGGAGGAACTCACAAAATGGGTACATATAGTATATACACACATATATACACATACACATTTATATGATTTTATATTCAAATATTTTATTTTTCTGTTTATATACAAGTAAAAATAATGGAAATTATATGTAAAATGAGTTATTAGACTATAGAAGCAACTGTATTTCAAAACAAAGTAGACATTTGATTTTTGTGTTTTTACTTTTGAATCTCAGTAAGAAGAAGAAATTGTGGTAAACTCTGGTTAAAGATAACCACTTGATCACTGAATGCATGAGAGATAAAAGTGAATGCCAGCTATGGTATAATAGGCACTTTAGGCTTGAAAAAAGTACATTTTTTAAATTTAATTTTGCTTTTCAGTGAACAAAAATCTATTTTATCTCCCTCCCATCTCTCCTCCCACTTCTACATTGAGAAAGAAAGAAAATCTTTGTAACAAATATTGATGCGTAGTTGAGCAAAATCAATTCCGACATTGGACATATTAAAAATAAAAAACAAAAGACCTCTTGATCTGCACCCTAAGTCCATCATCTTTCTATTAGGAGATAGGTAGCATGTTACATTATGTTTGCTCTGGAACTGTGGTTGTTGTGTTTATCAGAATATTTAAGTCTTTCAAATTTGTCTTTATGATGTTGTTAATGTATAAAATTATTCTACTATTTCTACTAACTGCCCTCAATTATCAGTTCACATAATTCTTCCTGGATTTCTTTGAAACTATCCTCTTCATTGTTTATTACAGAACAAAAGTGTTCCATTATATTCTTGTACCATAACTTAGTTTAGTAGTTCCCCAGTTGATGGGTACCCTCTTAGCTTTTAGTTCGTTTCCATGCAAAGAGCTACTACACATGCGCGCGCACACACACACACGCATGTATGTAGATATGTATGTATGTATGTATGTATGTATATGAGTTCCTTCCCCTTTTCTTTGGTCTCTTTGTAGATATAGACCTAGCAGTGGTATTATTGGGTCAATGGATATGCAGAGTTTAGTAGTTTTAGGGGTCATATTTCCAATTTGCTTTCCAGAATGGTTGGGTCAGTCCAGAGCTCCACCAACAGTGTATTAATGTGATTTTTTTCCCCACAGTATTTCCCACTCTATCTGTCGCTTTTTTATTGTTAACTTTGCCAATCTTCTGCGTGTGGAGTTTCAGAGTTTCTTCAATGTGTATTTCTATAAGGATTAATTATTTGAAGCAGGTTTTCATATAGCTATTGATAGTTTCAATCACTCCTTCTGAAAAATGCCTGTTCATATCTTTTGACCATTTATCAATTTGGGGAATAGCTATACTTTTATAAATTTAAACCAGTTCTCTATATATCAGAAATAAGACATTTTGTCAGAAATTTGCTAGAAAAATTTTCCCCAAGTATTTTACCTTTTAATTTTAGCTTTGGTTTTGTTTGGGTAAAAATTTTTAAATTTTATATAATTAAAGCTGTCCATTATATTTTCTGAATTCTTTCTGTCCTTTGATTGGTCATGAGGAAAATTCATTTTAAAGACTGCAGAGAAAACATAGGTAGGATACCATAACCTTAAATTATATAAGGTAAGTCAGTACAAGAGGGATGATAAGCTCTCTATAGAGAAATTCCAAAGATACAAACAAAAATAATGGTGATATAGTTAGTCTCAAGCAGTCACATGGGAAGCTATTTAAAGAGGTCAATGAGGATACACATGGAACTTACCAAATACCTTAGATATTTTTAAACAATGTATTACACATAAAAACAAGGCAAGTAACTGAGGATGGACATTAAATCATGGGGCAGTCTTATAAGATCAGACACACTATAGCTGAAGTTTGTACTTGTGACATATTAAAAAGTTTGAGAGACATAATTTCCAGGCTATCAATAATTTTATTAATTTTAACTGGCAAGGAATTAATAAAAGGATTGGTCATCTGGCCATCTCTCATGAAGCAAAAACAAATCATGGCAGCTTCTTGATGTTTATATACCTTTGGAAGAGAGGGTAGGTGTTCCTGACAGGTGGCAATCAATTCTAATTGGTTAACAATTAATGAGAGATGGACTTATTCTAACGAGGGGCTGGGGGAAGTGACTCTGACCATTCAGACCTCCCCCACCTAGGGCAATCTAGCCATAGGTTCCCAAAGTGGGTGATACTGCCCTGGGGGCATAGAAACAATCTGGGGGGTGGCAATAGTCTCAGGTGCAATTAGGGGGCACTAAATAAAAATAAGGGGCTGGTGGAAGCATAAGGAAAGAAGAAAAGATAAGAAAAATTGGAAAAACTGTTTGTACATGTTTCATCTGTTCTGTAATGGAGTTAAAGTCATAGTGATTACATTCTTTTCTAAATAAATACACAAAACACAAGTTATAGCTGCTTAGTGGTCAAGTCCACCAAAAGGTCTTAACAAGCAAGTGTTGGCAGACAAACATGTTACTCATTGTTGAGTAGCCCAGCACGCACTGGCAGGAGTATGTGCATGTAATGACTTATTTTTTTATTTCTTTTTAAAAATAATTAATTTATTTGTTTACTTTTAGTTTACAATATTCAGTTCCACAATCCCTTGAGTTTCAAATTGTCTCCTCCCCCCACCCCACCCCCATGGTGGCATGCAATCAAATATAGAATCTGCAAATACCTTCATATTAAACATTAGTTAGGTTGTAAAGAAGGATTATAACTGATGGAACGAACAATGGGAAAGATGAAGAGGAAACAAAACAAAACAAGAAAAAGAAAGAGAGCAGGAAGTTTGCTTCAATCTGCATTCAAACTCTGTATTTCTTTCTCTGGATGTGAACATCTTTTTCCATCATGAGTCTTTTTGAGTCGTGTAATGACTTATTTACAAGATGATACTATATAGTTACAGGATTCAATACTGTGTCATCAAAATTTCAGTGGAGGAAAAACACTGCAAACTTACAATAAGTTATTAAATGTAAGATGTGTCATTTAAAAATACATATATTTTTTTGAAATGACACAAAAAACTGTTGAAGGGTTAAAGAAAGTAGATTTCCAGTGGGGTGCTATATAATTTTCTTTTCTTTTTTATTTTTTGAAAAAGGGGAAGTAGGTCAAATGATTTTGTAAACCTCTGATCTAGACAAAGGGGGTCTACTCAGACCTCACCAGAACACAATGGGCTGGATTTCATCTAAACTAAAATCTCTTTACCTTTTGATGAGACCCAAACTTCCCCAGTTGGGTGGGGTCTGAACAAGAGAGATGAGAAAATTAATCCAATCTCATTATCAGCAATGTTCCTTCATATGCTGGCCAAATAACCTACAAGAAGCTGATTTCTGAATGAGAAATAGGAAGGCTAAAAAATCCTGGTCTTCCCCAATATTAAATAGTTATTAATATGAGAGAAATAATCATCTCTCTTATACTGAAATCTAAGGACAAGAAAAGGGGTTTTATCTATTTCATGAATAGGAGGATGATCCAAGAAGAGATGGAATAACTACTCCTGGTGAATGGGACAATGATAATGGACAATTAAGAATTTTAAACTATTCCTTTCTAATTTTGCCTACTTTTGCTTCACAGACTTTGCCACAATGACTAAACTAACTTCTTCCTCCACCATTTTCTTCCACTGGTGAGCTCCTTCCCAAGCTTCCAATTTGAGAAAGGACTCAGACCAGTCATCCTCCAGTCTTCACCATGTTGCCCTTATGCAATAGTTCTTCCCTCCCCCACTCCCAACCTTTATTGCTTTTCCATTCCCTTTAAAGTGTAATTTTCCCCCCATTGGAATGTAAACTCTTTGAGGACAGGAATTGTCTTTTTGCTTGTATTTTTATCCTTTTTACATAACATAGCACCAGGTGCATAGTAAAAATGCTGCTTGAATTACCAACCCATAGATGCCAAAGACAAAATGAGAGGTCAGTGTAGACTTTTCAGGAACAGGAGTTCAGGAGTGTGGTCCATCCTTTGCCCCTGGGGCAAGAAGCAGCTGAGATTCTGTGGCCTTGCACCTGCCGTCATGTGGCTGCTTTAGAGCTCCTGGTCTGCAGATTATACGGGGACCAAGGAACCAGTCTGAGGGGTAATCATTCTTGCTTTAACCTGCTTGGATCTGGATTAAGGTCAAGGGTGGAAGTCCTGGGGTGTGTGAACAGTTTGCCAGAACATGTGGAGGCTTCAGAGAGGGGCACCCAACTAATAGGTCCAGCAGCTGCGAAAACCCCATCAATTTGGGACAAAGCTCCCCTTTCTGGTAGCAGAGTTCTACTGAGGCAAAGAGCTCAAAAGTCAAGTAATTGAGTGGCAACATGAGCAAGCAAAGGAAACAAAGCAGAAAGAGAAATCTGACATTAGACTCCTATTTTGGGGACCAAAAGGATCAAAGCATGGAACAGGAGAAAGACAGCAAATTCAGAACTCCTGCACCAAAAGCTTCCAAGAAAAATAAGATCTGGTTACAGGCCATAATGGAGCTTAAGAAGGATTTTGAAAACCAAATAAGAGAAGTGAAGGAAAAATTGGGAATAGAAATGAGAATGATGCAAGAAAATTATGAAATGAGAGTCAACAACCTGACTGAAGAAAAATAACACCTTAAAAATAGACTAACTCAAATGGCAAAGAAGGTCAAAAAGCCAATGAGGAAAAGAATGCCTGAAAAAGCTGAATTTGCCAGATGGAAAAAGAATCTCAAAAGCTCACTGAAGAGAATCATTCCTTCAGAATTCGATTGGAGCAAATGGAAGCTAGTGACTTTATGAGAAATCAAGATACTATTAAACAGATCCAAACAAATGAAAAAATAGAAGGCAATGTGAAATATCTCATTAGGGAAACCACTGACCTGGAAAATAGATCCAGGAGAGATAATTTAAAAATTATTGGAGTACCTGAAAGCCACAATCAAAAAAAGAATGTAGAAATCATCCTTCAAGAAATTCTCAAGGAAAATTGCCTTGATGTTTTAGAACCAGAGAGCAAAACAGAGGTCAAAAGAATCCACCGATCAATTCCTGAAAAATGTGCCCAAAAAGAAAACTTCTAGGAATATCATTGCCAGGTGGCGCAGTACCCAGATCAAGGAGAAAATATTATAAGCAGACAGGAAGAAACAATTTGAATATTGTGGAAACGCAATCAGGATAATACGGGATCTGGCTGCTTCTACACTCAGGGATTAAAGGGCTTGGAATATGATATTCTGGATGTCAAAGGAGCTGGGACTAAAACTAAGATTCACCTACCCAGCAAAACTGAGTATCATGTGTCAGGGGAAAATACGGTCATTTAATGGAATTCTTCAAGCATTCTTGAAGAAAAACCCAGAGTTGAATAGAAAATTTGACACTCCGATACAAGAAGCAAGAGAAGAATGAGAAGGTAAACAGGGAAAAGAAATCATAAGGAACTTATCAAAGTTTGAACTGTTTATATTCCTACATGGAAAAACAATAATTATAACTTATGAAACTTTTCTCAGTATGAGAATAGTTTAAGGGAATAGAAATGTATATATACATATATATGTCTATATAGGAGAGCATATGGGCACATGAATACATATGTGAATGTGTGTATATATGTGTACAGGTATACATAGAGGGCACAGGATCAATTTAATAGGAAGGGATGATACTTAAAAGGTGAAATTAAGAGGTGAGAGAGGAATATAATGAGAGGAGATGGGGAGAGACAGAATGGGGTAAAATTATCTCATAAAGAGGCAAAGGAAAACTATTACAATGGAAGGGAAGAACAGGAAGGGAAAAGGGAATGAGTCAACCTTATTCTCATTGAATTTGGCTTAGGGAGGGAATGACATAAACACTAAATAGGGTATCTCACCCTACAGGAGAGTAGGGGGAAAGGGATGAGAGGGGGGATGATGGAAGGGAGGGCAGGCTAGGGAGGAGGGAAGTTGGAAGCACCCACTTTTGAAAAAGGACAGAATCAAAGTGGAGAATAGAACAAGTGGGGGGTGGGATAGGATGGAGGGAAATATAGTCAGTCTTTCACAATATATCCACTATGAAAATGTTTTGCATAGCTGCACATGTGCAACCTATATTGAATTGCTTATCTTCCCAGTAAGAGTGGGTGACAAGGGAGGAGGAGAAAGAATCTGGAATTCAAAGTTTTAAAATCAAATGTTTAAAATATATTGTTATTATTATTATTGATTTTGCATATACCTGGGAAATAAGATATACAGGTATTGGGGCATGGAGATCCACTGTGCCCTACTGGAAAATCAGAGGGGGTGTAGGGGAAGATATGGGAGAGAGCATATTTGGGGAGGGGATATTCAGTGAGATTGCTGTTTTGGGGTGGTGGGTAGTAGAAAAATGGGGAGAAAATTTGTAGCTTAAAATCTTGTGGAAATGAATGATGTAAACTAAAAAATAAAAAATGACAGAATATATTTTTTTTTAAAAAGGATACTGCTTGACTTGTAGCTGAGAATGTGGTAGATAAGTAAAGTAGATATGGTAAGTAAAAGAACCACACTCAAGATTAATGTTACATTCAATTAATATTACACATCTATGGAATACTACATATATTAAAGAAAACAGGAAAGGTACAGTGCCAACACCACTGTGAGCAGGATCATACAATTCTATTTAAAGTTCTGGATTTACTTAGAAATCATCTGGTGCAATTGTCTTCGCAAACTCTGAAGCTCAGTTTCACTAGCCCCTTGTTCCCTTCAAAAACCTCTAGAGATATTCCTTCCCACCCCTAAGGAAAATTGTAGCCCCATACTATAGAGGTTAGGTGGGGATTACCTTTTCTTCCTATGAGCAAAGAGGACAAAAATCTGTGTCAAAATTGAACAACTATAGAAAAGTATGTGGAGAATCAGCTTATGCCAGAAATCATTTCTCAGTTAATTATGTTGTGACCTGTTTTATATGCACTATTCTTTACAAATTAGATGGAATAGCTTTATAATGTGCATAAAATCATTTTAAATGCCACATACATTCATTCAGGTTTCTATGCAGTTGAAGATCTTAATGTGAAAATATGTTTTTATTATTAATGACAATTAATAATGAGAGGCATTGGGGCGGCTAGGTGGCGCAGTGAGTAAAGCGTCGGCCCTGGAGTCAGAAGGATCTGAGTTTGGATCCGGCCTCAGACACAACGCACACACAAATAAAAACCTAGCCATGTGACCTTGGGCAAGTTACTTAACTCCAATTGCCCTCCAAAAAAAAAAAGCAAAAAAAATAATGAGAGGCATCATTGTATAGTGGATCCTCTAGGGTTCCCATTCCACCTCTGACATTTACTATCCATGTGATCCTATGCAAAAATTACTTAACTTCTTCAAGCTTTGGTTTGTACGCTGTTAAAATGGGGTTGCTTAGGTAGTACAGTGGACAGAGGACCAACCCTGGACTCAGGAGGACTTGAATTCAAATCCAGTCTATGACACTTACTAGCTTTGTGACCCTGGGCAAATCACTTAACTCTGCTCAATTCTTCATCTGTAAAATGAACTGGGGAAGGAAATGACAAATCTCTCCAGTATCTTTGCTAAGAAAACCCCAAATGGGGACATGAAGTTGGCAACAAATCAACTAAATAACAACATAATGAGAATAACGATGTCCATATTATCCAACTCATAGGTTTGTTGTGAGAATCAAATTATAATTCTTTGGCAACCTTAAAGTGCTACTTAAATGTTAGCTTCTATAATTATTAGGGGAAGAGTGATTATGATTTGGAAGGTTAGACCCAAAATGGAGGTCAAAATTAGTGAGATTAGAAGAAAACACTTAGCATCTTCCAGTGAGTTCAAGTTAAGAGGCCAAGACAAACAACATCCCAGGTTATTGGAAGATCAGAAATGATAGCTACACTGTCATTAGGAGGGGTGAAACAGAATTGAAAATGGATGATATAGGGGGCGGAGCCAAGATGGCAGAGTAGAAACAGCTCATCCAAGCCACTCTGCCCCCAGATTCTCCCCAAACTATGTAAAAGGGGACTCTGAACAACTTCTGGAGCCCCAGCACCCACAGAATGACACAGAGAAGCTAACCTCCCGCTGAGGACAGCCCAGCAGCCCTGCAGGAAGGACCAGCGCAGCGGTCTGGGAGCCGGCAGCGCACAACGCGCAGAGCACAGGAAGCAGAGCAGAGCGGAGCCCAGGTCCGCGTGAGCCGAGGTTTTAGCCCCAGGGCATCAGGGCCAGCAGCCAGCTGGAGGAACCCCAGAACACCAGCAGCTGCGGCGACTCCAGAATTATCAACATAGACATGCCTAGGACAAAGTAAGAGGTTAGTGTCCTATGGACTTTGGGACCTGTATTTGGGGGAATGCATCGGCTCCCTCCCCTGGGGGCTAGAAGCCTCTGAGGAGACATGCCGTTTTGTAGTTCTCAGAGGCAGCTCCAGCTCCTGGCCTGCGAATTAATTGTAGGGAGATCCAGTGATCAGTCTTGGGGGGGTAATCGCTCTTGCTTTAACCTCCCTGGATCTGGATTGTGATCTAGGGTGGAAGTCGTGGATGGGTTTACAGCTTAGTTGCTCCCCACACGTTCGGGACGAAAATTCCTCTATCTGGCCTTAAAGCCATAGTGTGGCAACAAGCCCAAAAGTCAGGTAATCAAGTGGCAACATGCCAAGGCAAAGGAAACAGAAAAATGCAAGCCTAGACTCCTATTTTGGGGGCATAGAGCGGGAAAAGGACTCTGAGGTCAGAAGTCCTGCTCCAAAAGCCCCAGGGGAAAACATGAGTGGGTTGCAGGCCATAGAGGACCTTAAGAAGGACTTTAAAAATCAAATAAGAGAAGTGGAGGAAAAATTGGAAAGAGAAACGAGAAGGATGCAGGAAAAGTATGAAATGAGGGTCAATAGCCTGACTGAGGAAAACAACACCTTAAAAAATAGACTAACTCAAATGGCAAAGGAGGCCCAGAAGGGCAATGAGGAGAAGAATGCCTTAAAAAGTCAAATTTGCCAGATGGAAAAAGAATCTCAAAAGTTCACGGAGGAGATTCATTCCTTCAGAGTTAGACTGGAGCAAATGGAAGCTAATGACTTTATGAGAAATCAAGATGCTGTTAAGTAGATCCAAACAAACGAAAGATTAGAAGGCAATGTAAAATATCTCATGGGAAAAACCACTGACCTGGAAAATAGATCCAGGAGAGACAATTTAAAAATTATTGGACTACCTGAAAGCCACAATCAAAGAAAGAACCTAAAAATCATCCTCCAAGAAATTCTCAAGGAAAATTGCCCTGATGTTTTAGATCCAGAGGGCAAAATAGAGGTTGAAAGAATCCACCGATCACCTCCTGAAAAAGATCCCCAAAAGAAAACTCCCAGGAATATTATAGCCAGGTTCCAGAATCCCCAGATCAAGGAGAAAACACTCCAAGCAGCCAGGAAGAAACAATTTCAATATTGTGGAAACACAATCAGAATAGCCCAGGACCTGGCAGCTTCTACACTGAGGGATCGAAGGGCATGGAATATGATATTCCAGAGGGCAAAAGAACTGAGAATGAACCCAAGGGTCACCTACCCAGCAAAGCTGAGTATTTTGTTTCAGGGGAAAATATGGTCATCCAGTGGAATAGAGGACTTTCAAGCATTCTTGAGGAAAAAACCAGAATTGAATAGAAAATTTGACATCCAGACACAAGAAGGAAGAGATACCTGAGAAGGTAATCAGGGAAAAGAAATTAAAAGGAACTTATCAAAGTTGAACTATTTACATTCCTATATGGAAAAGCAATAACTGTGACTGATGATATCTTTCTCACTATGAAAATAATGGAAGAAGGGTGTGTGGTCATATGAATACATATGTGAATGTGTGTGTATATGGTTACAGTTATATGGATAGAGGGCATAGGTTGAATTTGTTGGGAAGGGAGAATACTCAAGGGATGAAATTATGAGGTGAGAGAGGAAAGTAGCAAGAGGAGATGGGGAAAGACAGGGTAGGGTAAACTATCTCATGTAGAAGAAACAAGGGGAAGTGGTTGCAAGGCAGGGGGAGAATAGGAAGGGAAAAAAAAGGCAAATCCACGTTCTCATTGAATTTGGTTCAGGGAGAGAATGACATACATACTAAATGGGATATCTCAACCTGCAGCAGAATAGGGGTAAGGGGGATGAGAGGAGGGATGATGGATGGGAGGGCATCCTTGGGGGGAGGGGAGGTTGGAAGTACCCAGTATAGAAGAGGGACAGGATCATGTAGGGTATGGACCAGGTGGGGGGTGGGATGAGTGGGAGGGAATTATAAGCAGCCTTGTACAATATATCTACTATGATAATGTTTTGCACAGCTAGACATGTACAACATATACTGAATTACTTATCTCCCCAGAGGGAATGGGTGACAAGGGAGGAAGGAAATGGATCTGAAATTCGAGGTCTTAAGATTAAGTGTTTCAAATATATATAAATACTATTATTAATACTCTTTTGCTTATAATTGGGAGATAAGATGTGCAGGCATTGGGACATAAAGATTTGCCTTCCTCTAATGGAAAAGTCGAAGGGGGTATGGGAGAAGGTATGGGAGAGAGCAGATTGGAGGAAGCGATATCTTGTGGGACTGCTATTCTGGGAGGTTGGGCAGGGGAATAATGGGGGGAAAATGATTGTAACTCAAAATCTGGCGGAAATGAATGATGTAAAAGAGAAGTTAATAAAGCATTTTTTTTAAAAAAAAGAAAATGGATGATGTAAAAATTCACAAAAGCTTCATAGGGAAGATTATTTGATGTATAGTCCATCAAGATGGATTTTGACTCATGACCATATTATGAGCCATTATTTAAAGGGATATTTAGTATATATTTAGAAAGAGAAGTAGTTATCACCAACAACTGTGGGTTCATCCAGATAAAAGCACACCCAACTAATGTCATTTCCTTTTTTCATAGGATTCCTAGATAAGAAGAAGTTTAGAAGTAATTGTATACCTGGATTTCAACAAAGCTTTTGACAAAGTCATTATAACCTCTTGGACTGGTTGACAAATATGGATTAAAGATAGTACAGTTAGGTGGATTTGTAAGAGGCTGTATGGCCAGTCCCCCACAATAGTATGGAATTTCAAACTAGAGAAAGTCTCTAATGGAGTGCCCAAAGGATTTATCCTTGACCTTGTTCTGTTTGACAATTTTAGCAATGACTTAAATGAATGTATATAGGGCATATTTATAAAATTTGAATATGACACAAACCTAGGATGGATATTTGACATTTTCAATGACAAAACCAGTATCTAATATGACTTCATAGGTTAGAACAATAAGCTAGGTCAAATAAAATGACTTAAGAAGGAGAGATAATAAAGTTCTCCACTTGGGTTTCAAAAATCAACTTAATTAATACAGGATGTGGGATGTATGGCTAAATAACCACTGATGTGAAAAAGAAATCTAGGCATTTTAGTGTATGGAAAGCTCAATTTAAGTTAACAGTGTGATTTGACAGCCAATTAATATAGCCTAACATAATCTTTGTCCCCATTGACAGAGGTAAGGTGTCTAAAAAAGAGCCAAATGTTAGTCCCACTGCATTTAGTCCTGTTCAGATTGTATATGGAATATAATGCTCCATTCTGGGCACCATGTTTTAGGGAAGGTTTTGGTCAGTAAGCTAAAGGGCATTCAGAGGAAAGTGACCAGAAGGGTAAAGGACCTTGGGATTATAATCACATGAGGATAAGTTGAAATAGGTATATTTAGATTGAAGAAAACAAGGCATATAGAACATGATAACTGCTTTTAAATTCTTGAAGGGATAACATAGCAAAGAAGAATTAGATTTGTGTTGTGTGCCTAGCTAGAATCAATGGACAAAAGTTTCCAAGAGCTAGTTTTCAGTTCAATACAAAGAAGCTCTTCTTAATAAATACTACTGCTCTAAAGTAGAAAGTAGTAAATGTCTGAGCCAGAATTTGAACTCAAGTATTCTTGGCTCCAACTCTAGCACTCTGCCCAACGCTACCGAGTTGTTTGAAATTTGAACAAGGATAGCATGGGGAAAGGAGCGGTAAGGGAATGATAGCTGCAATCTGCTTCACAGAGTAGCTATAAGGGTCATATGAGATGACATAGGCCAATCAGTCAGTAAACATGAGATACAAAGAAAGATAAAATATAGTCCCTGTTATCAAGGAGTTTACAGTATAATGGGGGAGACATGTAAACAACTAGTCCTTAGACACCTTTTATCACTACACTTTTTTTCTCAGCAATCTCATTCAAGTCAATGGTTTCATAGACCACCTCTATGAAAATTAATCCCAAATCCATACCAACTGTGACTTCTCTTCGGAGTTCTCAACCCATGATTCCATTTGCCTACAGGACATCTCCAACTGGATGTCCCACCAACATTACAAACTCAAGATGTCTAAAACTTGAGTTTATTATTTGTTCTTCCCTCTGTTATTTCTGTCAAGGGCACTACTATCAACTCATTACCCCATGATCATATCCCTGGAGACACCTTTGAATACTTTATCTAACATGCCATTGAATATGTTGAAATACTATATCTTATAACTTTCTGCCTTAGCATCTTGTCTTTAATATAAGCTTCATGAAAAAGCCATATGGCTTGAATGAGTTTGAGGGCCTGATTTCAGTCCCCAGCTCCCCCCATGCAATCATTGTGACCTTGAACAAGTCACAAGCAACCTTTGTGAGCCTCTATTTCCTCGTCTGTAAAATAAAGGAACCTCTAAGATCTATTTCAACTTTAAATCTATGACCCTATGATTTCCGCCAGTCACTAGCCAAAGGGTTCTCAACACAGGAGACACTCAGCAAGTTGTTGCTAAGTCAATAATAGAAGCCTTAATGATAAGCTATAGCTAGAAAAGCTGAAGCTCCTAGATGAATTTTAGAAAGTGGCAGGAGGATGGAGCAGTTAGGTGGTGCAGTGGCTAGGGCATCAGCGCTGCAGTAAGAAGGACTTAAATTCGAATTCAACCTGGCACTTACCAAGCATATGACCCTGGGCAAGTCTCTTAACCTTGATTTCCTCCCCTTCTCCCCTCCTCCCCAAAAGAAAAAGAAAGTGATGGAACATAAGAACTACTATATGTGCTTCTTATGTGTAAGATGGAATCTTTTCTCCCCTCTATCCTCTCCTCTCTACAACCCTGTCCATCAGGCACTGTGTGATCAATTGCTATCAATGAAGTCTTTGCAAAACAAAACAAAACAAAACAAAATACCCAGGCTTGAGCCCTAGGTTATAAAGATAATGTATCCCAAACCCCAAATTTATAAAGTTCTTTACAAATCTGAAGGTGATGGATTTAAAAGGCATAAAGGACCATTGTAATTATGTTTAATTAGCATAGTGTAAAGTGGCATCAAGAAGAAATTTATACTTCACATAACTTGCTATAGGATCTTGCATGAATTAACCTCCCAGCCCATCAAGGTTCCCATTTATAGAAGAGAGAATAACAAATACCCTCCCTAATTCACAGAGTGATTGTGAGAGTGAAATGGGATCACGTGTATGCAAGAATTTTGAAAGGCACAAAATGCTATAAGAATGTGATGAATTGTAGCGTGGGGTTTTTGACCATATTCCCAGAATGGAAGAGCTGGCTTTGCTTCCTTGACTCACTCCAGAGGGTCAGTAAAAAGGAGAGGTGGCTGAGATGTAATGAGACATATTTGGCACTTGAAGTCAGGAAACTTGAAGTTAAAAACCAGGTCTGTACCTAGGAGATACTAGGCAAATCACTTGTTCTTTCTGGGATTGGGTTTCCTCATCTGGAAAATGGGATAATAACACCTTCTCTGCCTCCTACTTCACAGCATGATTGTGAATATCAAATGAGGTGTAAGGTGTGTGCTCTGCCCATGCTGAGGGAGGGACACAAGAATCTCTCGTCTTCTCCGCCCCTCTCCAAGGGAGACTTTGATTCTTGCCTGGAGGAGAGCAGGAGATGGGGGCCATGAGGCTGACTTACTCTAATCTCTTCAAAGAAGGGAACTAGACTAGAATTTTATCCATCAGCTTTCCCAAATATTGTTAGTCTGGAGGAAATAATTTTAGGTTCAAGCTTCTTTTCCCCATAATGGGGAAGGAGGCTCTTAGATATCTCTAAAGGCTTGACTCCCTTCCTACCAAATTCTAATTAAACAAAGACCATAATAGAGTTTTAAAAGTTAGTAAGTTCATTTATCCAAGCTTATGGAAAACAGACATCAAAAGCGTTATATAGATTAAATCAATTTATTACCAAATTTGCAGATGCTGCACAATTATATAGAGAGTTAAATAGATTACACTAGACAATACAGAGTGAAACAGTTCTCTCACTGGGAGCAAGACATCTCAGTTCAACCAAAGGAGACAGTCCTCAATGTTATAATAATGGAAATTCCCTAAAGTCCCTGGTTCTTCCTGAAGACTTTCTTTCCCTTCAAGGGCTTCTCCTTGAAGAGAGTCTAGAATTGTCACTGTCCTTTCTCAAAGATAGAGGCAGAAAAGCAATCTCTCCTACCCCAAGCATTGGACAACCTTGTCCATCAAAGCACTGAGTTATCACTCTCTATCAATGAGAAGTCTTATGCAAATGCCTAGGCATGAGCCCTGGGTTATGAAGGTAATGTATCCTCAAACACCAAATTTAAAAGTTCTCTACAAATTTAGAAGTCGCGGTTTTTATTTTTGTTTTGTTTTGTTTTTCTTTTTGGAGGGCAAGGCAATTGGGATTAAGTGATTTGCCATAGGTCATACAGCTAGCTTTTCTGTTAAGTATCTGAGGTTGGATTTGAACTCCTGTCCTCCTGAGGCCAGGGTCAGTGCTCTATTCACTCCACCACCTAGCCACCCCTAGAGGTGATGGTTTTAAAAGGCATAAAGGACTATACAAATTATGTATATCATTCATCTAATAAACATTTATGTAGGATCTTCTGTTTGTAAAGTACTATTATAGGCCTTAAGGTATGAAGTTTAGATAAGATATGGTCCCTCCTTTATGGTGTTTATAACCTAGTAAAGAGCTGAAACACAGAGCTATAATGCCCAAAACTACATTATAATCTACATTAGGGAGTTCAAATCAATGTTCTTTGTGAGGTCTGAGTGAAATCAGAAAACAATTAACAGAGAAGATAATATTTAAATTGGATTTTGTAGTATGACTAAGAATACAACAGGTGAAGGAGGAAGGACATTTCTGGGTATAGGAAATAGTATGAACAGGGAGGATATTGAAGCAGAGGAACATAAGGCAGGAGTGGGGAACCTGCAGCCTTGAGATCACATGTGGCCCTTTAGGTCCTCAAGTGCTGCCCTTTGACTGAATCCAAACTTGTTTGCAATGGTTTCTTTTATAATCCTATGTATTTTGTCTGATGCATTAAAAAATTATTTAGAAGATTCTACAGGCTTCATTAGATTGCCAAGGGTGTCCAAACTATCTGAATTTTGACCATTCTGGCTTGCAAATATTTCCCTGGGTTCTAAGTATTAGCTAATTTTTTGCCAATCCCTCCTTCATTCAAGTCACTGATGAAAATTTGAAGAGAATACGGCCTAAGAAAAATCTCTGCTCCACCCCAGTAAGGACAGTTCTCTCCAACTTTACAGCAAGATATGACTACTTTTCAGGCCCATTAGTTCAATCAATTCTAAATCCACCTAACTATAATAAAAATCTCTTCATCTTGTCCACAGTCATAGCAAGAAAACTTCGCCAATTTTTTTGTTTATACCTAGGTAAAACTGTAGCATTCCTCTGATTTATCAGTCTAGTAAACCTGTCAGAAAAAAAGAGTTGTGATTTAGTCTGACATGGCTTATTCTTAATGATGCCATGTTGGCTTTTAGTGGTTATCACTTTCTTTTCTTTTTTTTTAATTTTTAAATTTTATTTTAATTTTTTTTACATCACTTCCTTTTCTAGTTGTTCCCAAGCCACTCCCTTAATTGTAGAATTTAATTGTAGAAAGCGCCAAGAATTGAAGTTATGAAAACTGGACTACAGTTTCAAGACAAGTCTCTTCCTATTTTTTGCAAGCTTATGCAAAACCTTTTCAGATCTCTGATTTTTCTGTATCTCTCCCATTCTCCATTATTTTGTTTTCCTTCCCCTTCACACAAATTCATTGGGTATAGCTAAGTACTCTCTAACTACTTGCTTACTTATCTTGAGTTCCAACTCCTTAGTAACAATTTTTGTTCTAAACTTTTCCCCACGATTTTTTGTTCCATTGTTCCAGTGGGAAGATAACTTCTCTTGGCAGAGAAAACAGAAACAAAATAAGAATTGAGTAAGTCCGCCTTCTCTTCATTCATTATCATTGATCTACTGCCCCTTTCAATTTCCTTGTAACTTATAGTCTTGGACAGTGGGACTTGGGCATTAAAAAGGTTAAATGACTTACCCAGGACCGTGAAGATGGTATATGTCAGCAGCAATACGGGAACCCAAGTCTTCCTGTCTCCAAGACTGACTCTCCTTCACTATGCTGCTCAGCCTCTCCAGTGAGAGTTATAGGACCAAATCTGCCTCCTTAGAATTTTTAGTTCACCTTGGACATGCCTTGCACTTCATGCATTTGTACATGTGAACATCTGAAGTTAAGAATTTTATTGCTTGTTCCTTCGTTGGGCTGTATCTCTTGTGTGTTGCTGAACGTTTCTACCAATACTCTTCCTTTGCTGTAGTCACTTCTCACCATTGTATCTAGCTTGGTGATTACATAGAGGCAGTTTTTCTTCTACACTTCTCAGTTGAAGGATCATAGGATGATAAATTTAGAGGTAAAAGAGATGTCAGAGGTCATCAAATCCAACTGCTTCATTTCATTTTACAGATGAGGAAACAAAGGCTCAGAGAAATCCAGTGACTTGGTAGAGCCACTCACTGATTCCTCCAATAATATATGTATTAGTCTGTAGTAAAAATCTAAGAGCATGCACGACTCAGTTATATGAGTCATCCTGGTGCAAAAGAGCACCAAACTGGGAATTGGGAGACCAGGGTTCTAGGCAAAGCTCCACCATTAATTAGATTTGTGACCTGAGGCAAATAATTTCCCATCTATTCTAACACCCTCATTTTACAGATGAGGAAAATGGGGCCCATATAGTTAAAGGGACGTACTTGAGTTGAGCCCAAGGTCACACAAGTAGTAAAAAGAAGAGACAGGATTTGAACTCAACTCTTATGACTCTAGGCTCAGCATTCTTCCTACAGCTCTAAATTTCAACTCTAAAATTCTGCTTTTTCTTCTCTTTTAAAAAATCATATGTCCATGTAACATGAAAGAATATTATTCTGCCACTGTTTTCTTGACCATTTTTATCCCACACTAATTAAGATTTAAGTAATAGAAGATAGAAATCAACACGATCATCTTTTGTATACATCCCCATATCCTGCCTCCTCTCCTCAATTTTTCCATAGAGATTTTCTTACCACTCTACTTCAGTAGAGGTACCATTTTTTTTCTTGAATGACCTAAATAACTTGTCTGCTTTGACAGTTCTTTTATTAAAACATCAATAGTACTGTTTGTTCTGTTTCTGTGTTGATTCCCCAAGGAATAAAGTCCTTTTCCCCGTCCATGCTTTCCTTCACTTTCCAATATAGCACAAAAGATTTTTTTCCTTGGGAAGCAGTGTGATTTAATGAGAAAGACCATCAGATGTGGGGTCACAGAACTGTCTTCTAAAATCACAGGTATACTGTTTGCTGCCTATGTGACTTTGGGCAAAGCACTCCTCTCTGGGACTCAATTTCCTCATCTGTCACATGAGAGAGTTGGATTAGAATTCAGGTTCACTTGAAGTTCACAAACTACATACATAAACACACATACATGTGTGTACATATGTGTATGTATGTATAAGTAAACTACACATACAATATACATATATCCATGAACTACTTATATATCAAAAACTACATATATGTTTATGTATACACATACACACATAAATATACATTCAGATAGATATATAACTGGATTTCAATATAACTAATTTCCTTTTTGATTTTATTTATTTTTAAAGTCCATTTAAAAACTTTTTCTTTGAAGGGATCTATAGGTTTCAAAGGTGTCCCAGGCACACAAATAGCTGGGATGAAATGACCTCCAATGTCCCTTGGAGTAGTGGTTATAGTGGAATCCACTAGATAATGAGAAGATGTATGTAAAACCCTTTGCGAATGTTAAAGTGATATATAAATTCAGCTTTAAGTATTAGTATTAATTATACATTAATTAACCTCTCTGAGCTTCCATTTCCTGCCTTGTGAAATGAGGAAGGTAGTCTAGATGATCACTAAAATCCCTTGCGAAACTAGCATTACATGATCTCTCTACGATTCATCCTGTGTGGAGAGATGTTGCGAGGTCAGTTTGTCTCTCATGCCTTTGATCAGAATTACGCCTGAATCATTGCATCTATCTCATTTTAAAAAGCCTTATGATAGCCTTCATATCAATTTTTCAATGTATTCAAAGGTGAATGAGTAATTATAATTAACTCGAAATGCAAATTAGCATCGGTAATTTGGGTCATAATTGTCAATCCAGTTTATAAATGCTTTGCTTGAAGAGTTACCTCAAGCATCTCTGAAAAACAATTTTGATCCACACAGGAGCTTATCCATATGCACCAAAAACTTCATTAAAAAAACATAGTATCAGTTTGGGACTCAGGAATAATGTCTCTAGATGACACTATTGTCAAGGGAGGGAAGGAGGACAGTTGCTTCCTTAGGATAACAGCTCACCTGGGGGACTGGAGATGGAGCAATAGGACGTGTTGGGCTAGAAACCAAAGACCTCACTGCTCAGGGTACCATAAGGTATGAATAGAGCTTGGAATGCTTCTGCTTGTCTCTACCTCATTTCTAAGAGAGCATGAAATAATACAATAAAGATAGGGTTTGTTTTATGCATAAGACGTGTTCTTCAAAAGCATGTAAATCTAAGTCAACTGATTCTAATACTAATAATAAAACAACAACAATGATAGCAGTGGTTGACATTTATATTCTTCTTGTTTTGTTGTTATTGTTATTAGAATCAGTTGTATTAGATTTACATACTTTTCAAGAACAAAGATTATGACGTTTATATAAGGTTTTAAAGTTTCCAAAATGCTTCATTGAGATGATTTCATTTAACCACCACAGAAGCCTTGTGAGGTAGATATTTGGGTGGTGGGGTGTTTGGTGCTTTCATCCCTCTACACCTACTATCCTTATTTTACAGATGAGGAAACTGAGGTCCAGAGGTTAATGACATCGTAAACCATAGATTTAGAGCTGGAAGGGACAATGACCATCTAATCCAGCCCCCTCATTTTACAGATGAAGAAAATGAAGGAAGGGAAGGGGCTTACTCATGGTCACAGAGGGAGTGGGTAACAGAGTTGGGATTTGCAAGCAGGTATTCTGGTGACGATGGATAGAGAGCCAGACCTGGATTCAGGAAGACTCATCTGTGTGACTCTGGGCAAGTCACTTAACCCTGCTTGCCCTAGTTTTCTTATCTGTAAAATGAATTGAAAAAGGAAATGGCAAACCAATAGTATCTTTGCCAAAATACAACCTGCAAATGGAGTAAGAAGAGTTGGATAGACTGGAATGACTTAACAACACAACAACAGCAGCAGCGAAGCTTTGACTACATAAGCAGTACTCTGTTGCCTTATAAGGAGAGCACTTTAATACTTAGTACTTTCTTTCCCACCAACTTTTGAGGTTAGAACTCCTAGTTCTTCCAATTCTAATTGATATTTAATTCAAAACAGCTCCCAGAACCTTACTTTGAGCCTCCCTAATTAGTTAATGATCTCTAAGCACATATTTAAATACATTAGGGGAAGTCTATTTAAAGGAACACAAGGGTGAATTCTTTTGTAAAATGAATTCTTTTGTAACGCTAATAACCGACCCATTATTTTACTGTTTTGTAAAGCTGGGTTTTTACAGATTGGATTTTCTTAAAAAGAGGCATACCTCGATTCCACCAAATTTCTTCAAACGACCAGTTACTTAGATTTTTTTTAATTGGCAACATCCTCAGATTTGTAGACTATAAGAGCAAATATGAGAACTTGGGCATAAGAATGTTCCCTCCCCACCCCAAGCCTTTCCCCAAATTCAATGACCCCCAAACAAGCTTTGTGTCTGTATAGAGGTGATTTCTTTCCATTAAGAGAGAATAAGCTGCCAGGGCTGAAGCTTTTTAGTAGCAGAAGATGCCTGTCCTAAAAGGTCAATTTAGGACCTCTAGTGAATACTAAATCCACATACCCAATGCTCCAGTGAGAGCATATAAAGGCATCCACATCTGTCCTAGAATTTAGGAGGTTGACTTGTCCCTATGAATGGCTGAATGATGAGAGCCCTTATTTAAAGGAGAGGGGATGCTACATTTTCTTTTCCATGACAGACAGCTGTTTTTCTCTATCTATTGTCACTGGGAACAGATCACTTCTATGGCTCAGAACAGGAGAAATGGGATGACCCTGTTTCCTCTAGCATTCATGCTGGACTCTAATTCCTTCTGACCCCCTTAAAAAAGATGCTTTTCATTCTACTAGTTAGAACCTTAATGTGGGGGGTGGGGAGGGGAAGGAGACTCAAAATGAAAATGAACAAAATTTCCATTGTTCACCATGCCATCTATGATTCGTCCTCTACCATCATGAATTACCTCCTTTCCATCCCCATAGCCCTTAAACCACACCTAACACTTTATTCTCTAACAACAATAACAGTAATAGTAATAATAACAATAACTAACATTTATATAGTACTTACTATATACTAGACACTGTGTTAAGCACCTTGCAATTATTACCTTATTCGATACTAGCAATAATGCTGGGAATTAGGTGCTATTTTCACCCTCACTTTACAAATGAGAAAACTGGGGCAAACAGAGGTTAGGTGACTTGTCCAGGGTCATACATCCAATAAGTGTCTACAGTCAGATTTGAATTTGAGTCTTTGTGACTCCTAATCCACTGTACTATCTAGTTGTCATATCTAGATAGCTAGGTGGCACAGTAGGCTAAAAAAAGGAGTGGGAGGAAGAGGAAGAAAAAGATGATTATTATTAAGAAGATTATTAAGGAGATTACTATTATTAAGAAGATTATTAAGGAGATTACTATTATTAAGAAGATTATCATGAAGAAGGAGGAAGAGAAGGAGGAGAAAAAGAAGAAGAAGAAGAAGAAGAAGAAGAAGAAGAAGAAGAAGAAGAAGAAGAAAAAGAAGAAGAAGAAGGAGAAGAAGAAGAAGAAGAAGAAGGGGAGGAGGAGGAGGAAGAGGAAGAAGAGAAGGATGTGATTGCTCTTCATTTAAAAAGTAAAAAGAGATGATTACTTCACTGTTTTTCTTAATGAGAAGTCTTTTAATTTGTAGGAGTCTTTCTCCTAAATAAGTAGATGTACTTTTGAAATCATAACATAAAAGGATTGATTGAAAGAATTGGGAATGTTCAACCAATAGAAGAGAAGGAAAACTTAGGGGAAGGAAGACATAAAAGTTATCTTCAAATACCTGAAGGATTATTAAATGAAAGAGGGAACACACAATCTGCTTGGTTCAGGAGGGCAAAACCAGTAGATTACAGAAAATGCAAAAAAGTAGATTTTGACTCCAGTCAACAAAACACTCCCTAAACACTGGAGCTGTACAGAAGTAGAACTGATGAAATTCCAATTTCCCCTGAACTGGGGGTCTTCAAGAGACTGATCCTTTGTCAGGGAGTTGTATATGAAATGTATGCTTCAGTTATGGATCAGTCTTTAAGGTTCTTTGCTATCCTTCCACTGTTAGGATTGTGTGATTCTATTTCCTTTTTCCTTATAGTTGTGTGAAGTGGGGCAGGCATTGACCCCATTTTACTGTCTGAGAAACTAAGCTAAAAAGAGTCTGATGACTTGAGAAGTATTTCAGTGAGACAGAGGCAAAGATTCAGTTAAAACCCTATGCTCACAGCAGAACGTGATTGGACCTACTAACAGAGAATACAAGAAAAAGATTCCCATATCTACCTTTTTAATTTAATGAACCTTTTTTTTTTTGGACCAGACTTTTGATATCATTGGTGTCAATGTCGATTAACAGCTGTTTGGTAATGTATAGTTCTAGAGAGTTGCCTAGGGAACTAAGTGATTAAGTGACTTGCCCAGGGTTACACAGTCAGTATTTATCAGAAAAGGGATTTGAATCCAGGTTTTCCTGAGTCCTAGACCATCTAGCCATTACAAGTCACTGCTTCTGTTAAGGAGCATAATGGCTACTAAGTGATCACCTGATTAAATTAGAGAATAAGATTAACCAATAAACATTAATTAAGTATCTACCAGGCTCTGGGAATACAAAATTTTTAAAATGAAAAAAAATCTTTACTCTCAAGTAGCTTACATTTTAACAGTGGACACAACTTCTATACTTGTGAGTATATACAGAATAAATATAAAGAGAATAAACACAAAATAAATACAAAATCATCAAGAAGGGAGGGCACTGGCATTGGTGGGGGGGATCAGGACAGGCATCACGTAGAAAGTGGTGCTTAAGCTGAGACTTGAAGGAGGGATCCCCCACTAATGTCCTCTTAAGTTTTTCATCATAATAGGAAGGGAATCCCGAATTTTCCATGTCGCTTAAGCTCTGGCAGGTCCTACTAACCTGGAAAGTTTTAAGTATTATTCCAATGTTGAACTGTATGTCTGCCATTTGGACACCAGTCTCCTAAGACCACAGGGCCAGCAAAGAGATCGGTGCTTCCAGGGTGAGTTGAAGATGGAGGCAGGGAACACATCTGTTTCTTATGATCAATTAGCAAGATATGGAGGGCCCATGATCTGTGTCAATGGAAAGAGAAACCACACCAACAAAGTCATAAAGTTTTAAAGAAAGGAATAACATATCCACATTTTGTAAGCAGAATATCAGAATTTTTAAAGCTTACAGCTAACTGATGGAACAGGATGATGGTTTACATTTTATTTTCTTTAGGCACCATTGAACTTTCTCTCAGAATGTGGAATTCTCAAGGGAATACAAGACCAAGTCAGAAGCTTGAGTCTATTTCTAGCTCCACCTCTCCCTTGAATGACCTTGTAAAGTCACTAAAAAAAAAAAAAAAAAAAAAAGCATTCCTTTGCCTGATTTCTTCATCAGAATAATGCTGGTAGCAGTCATGAATATTTGTTTTCTGCAGGTTCATTTGTGTATACCTCTTCTTACTTAAGAAGTACTAAGCAGCTGCAGAACTATTGTTCTTTCTAATAATCTCTCTTTTGGCATTAGCTCATCTACCTCTCATTCTCCATATTAATATTCAAGTGCAAGAAAGGTGCTACAGTTAACAAGGTGGGTAACTTCCCACTGCTTTTTACTGGTAAATTGACCAGCATCACACAGAGGCAAACAGCTCTGGGAACATTATCTGGCATTTTTATATGATCAGGATTTTTCTTCTTTTCATATGATTATATTAAAAGGATTATTTTGTATAGGGGAAAAATTTTTTTTAATTCTTCTTGGTCTGGTCAACAATGACCAGTGGTAAACTGATCATTATTACTCTGTATTAATCTGATCTAAAATAATCATGTCAAAAATGGATGGTATTTTGTGTTTTGGGGAAAAGTTTTGATAAATTTTGTATCATCACAATCACTACCTTCCTCCCCCATATTTCTTTCCTTTATACAAAAGAAAGACAACAAAACAAAGTCACTTAGTGTATGGTCTGTGACTGAGGGAGTATGAGGGCGTTTGCACCCAGTTAGTGATTGTGTGTCAATTTGCTATTTATTGCCTTGTGATCTTCGGCAAATCACCTTATCTTCTGGGCTTAAATTTTCTTACCTGCAAAATGAAGGCTTGGGTCAGATGACCTCTGAGGTTCTTTCTAGCTCTAGATTTATGAACCTTTGAGTTGTCCATAAGGCTAAAAGGTAATTGAATAGATTGAATAAATACATTCCTCCCCAAATTATATATATATACATATATAATTGATTGTAATACACATACAAACTACCTGTCAATGACCAAACTGACATCTCTTCAAGCAGATATAAACAATTGTCTAAAATTTCACTGGCTGTTGGCAGTCACATTACGGGGGTGATAGAAAAGTGAGAGCAAACATTAATCAAAGGTAGATTTGGAAAGTCTTGTGTTTTTAGAGGGTTTGACCTTAACATAAAAGAAAAGTGATAGAATGTCCCTTGATGTCTTGATTTCCCTGTACATAAAATCAACAGGCCCTCTTTTATTTAGAATGGGAAACTTCAAATTGGTATGGAAAGGGACAAAGCTGGAGGAAATACTGATTCATCTGAACCACTCATCAGAGTTTGAGAACCATATGAGTCATATTTCTAATAGGTGTGTTTTTTCATAAACTACAATTAATACTTCCCCCAACTTTTGTCAAATTTAATGGTGTTGTCTAAGAAAAGAATGTAGAATCTCCATGTGAATTCAGTGTTGTTATTTCAAATCAAGGCAAGCAACAGAGAAGACATCTTTTTCAGCAACCCAGGGTTTGTGATGTCTTCCTTTGTGTGGCTTAAGGGTAGACAAGATTGCTGTTGAGGACAGAAATGGAGGGTGGGAAAGAACCAGCAGATCTGTCTTCCTAGCTCTTCCTTCATTGCCAAGTTAATAATGATGGAAAAGTAAATTGCTTTTTAATAAGTTGGGGACTCTCCAGGGGATGTGGGTAAAGGGTTAATTTAATGCTTGACCCATTAAAACCATTGATGGCAGTGAGAACCTTGTCAGGCTGATCAGATGATTATTTCTGGAGGATAAGTGGTTGAAAACTGAGCCCCACTAGTTCAGGTAATCAAGGGAAATCGGCATAAAAGAGAAGATGCGGCTGAGTAAAGACAGAACGGCTACCTGAGATTCTATTACTTGTCGTCTTTCAAGCATAATAATGAGATTATAGTAACCCTAAACTGGCTGAAAACAGAAATCTGGCTGTCTGTCAAGTTCATTGTGTTGAGTTTTACAACACTCCAGATCTGGTTGCTCTGAGCCTGGAATAATTATACCAGGAAGACGGCCTCAAAGAAATCCTTTTCAACCTGGGAGCTTTGTCAGGCTTTGGCTTCTGACCAGTGCACCATTGTTTATAGCATGAAAAACTTGTTAATGTTTATTTTTTTCACCATGTAATTCTAATATATATATATATATATATATATATAATATATATTATATATATATATATATAATATATTGCCACAAGGCCTTTCTTCACTACATCTGTCACAGGTTTATTGTGCCTCTCTGAATGAGCTTGTTATTGATCTGTGAGCCCCCTGGTTTCCTTGTGGTGGTTTCAGTGGGAGCCTTGGCCTGTAATCATTTCCTCCACACCCAGGATTGAAACAGCCCCTCATATCACAGACCTTGAATTACCACGTTAAATATGTGACTTTGCCAAAAAGAAATTAATGAACCGTGGAGTCCCCTAATCAAGAAGCATCAAAGGTTGCAAAAACACCAGCACCTACTGTCCACTCTTGATAAAATATTTGTCCTATTCCTTGAAAGTTGTTTGTGGTTCATAGGGTCCAAAGGCTGATTACTCAAGTTGGGAAGCCAGGTGGCTACAGGAGACCATCTGAAGCATCCCCTACATAGTGGTGCCAATCATATATAAAAACGGGGCCACTAGCCCATCCATAAGAATACTTGCCCATAGCATATTGACTCAGTTTTAGAATGCAATGTTACCTATTGTGTTTTTATTTATTTTATTAAATATTTCCCAATTACATTTTAATTTTGTTCAGGTTGCCTCTAGGGGTGCTGGGGGGAACAATGGTCATATGTTTGATGCCACTGCTCTTACTTTGAGCTAACACTCAAGAATTAAACAAATGAATTCATAGGATTATAGATTCAGAGCTGAGAGGGTCCTTAAAAGGCATCCAATTCAATGCTTTCATTTTCTAGATGGAGAAACTGCTTCCGGGAGATGCTGTGACTTGCCCATTGTTATAGAGAAAGTAGGTGGCAAAGTCAAGATTTAAACTTCTTGCAGGGGGCCTTTCCTAGCCCTCTGTTGTTGTTCATCCTTCATTCTTGAAGAGAACCAATGGCATCATGATGGGGATGTGTTGACTTGCTCTCAGATTGGACTTAAGTGAGGCAGAACTATGAAAAGTTGTCAGTCTTACTCTTTCCTCCAAAGTCATCAAAGTCTTGTGGCAAGACAGAGGTCAAGAAAATTGGCAATGACCTAGGACGCAAGGGGTGACCCTGGCCTTTCTAAATTAAGGTCTTTCCCAGGTCTCAGTTGTATAAGTCAAAATTCATTCAGTGAATTTTAAAGCAGTGATTATTTTAAAAAATAAGTTTTCTTGATGTCTTTTTCCTTCACCACAGTTTTCTCCAATATTCCTTCCCCTCTTCTCCTAGGAAGCCATCCCATGTAAGAAATAATGCTTTTAAAGGCAAAGAAGAAAGAAAAAGAAGAGGAAAAATCTCGCATGACTGAGCTATATATCAAAAAAGTCTAAAAATCTGTGTAATGAAAGCAATGACTTTTCTATAAAGATAGTATGTGATCATAGAAGTTTACAAGTGAATGCTTATAATACGCATTTGCTTTTCTTATAAGAAAAAGGTCCACATAAATCTCTGGGTTTTGTTTTGCTTTTTTGCATTTTGGAGGGCAGTTGGGGTTAAGTTACTTGCCCAAGGTCACACGGCTAGGTTTTTGTTTGTGTGTGTGTTAAGTGTCTGAGGCCGGATCCTAACTCCGGTCCTTCTTACTCCAGGGCCGACACTCTACTCACTGCGCCACCTAGCTGCCCCTAAAGCTCTGATTTCTGATCTCATAGATCACTGATATAAATAGAGTACACTAAGTCTTTCCTGTCTCAAAGCCTAATTCTTGCTTTAATCCATAAATCACTCCGCAAGAATTTATTAAGCACCTACTAGACAACTGACCCTAAAAGATACAAAGATAAAAATGAAACAGCCCCTCCCCTCAAGAAGCTTATATTCCATCCAATGCTAAAAATGAATGAAAACAAATTCAAAGGCGAAGGTAAAGAAAATTCAACTTCTAATGAATAATTCTCTTGTAGAGATGATGCCCCCAGAAACAGCCATGAAATTAAATTCCTATGCATTCAATTTACCCGAGGTTCTTCATTCCTAGGAGGCATTCTGGTGTCTGCTGCTCATGTCAAGGAGGACTTTGTCAGAAAATTGGAGCTGAACACCTAGGGCAGTGTAGAGTGATGAGAAGAGTCATGCACTTATAGTTGGAAGATGTGAAATCAAATCCCGGCTCTGACATTTGCTTCCTAACACTCGCTAGTATTTACTTAGCGCTTTAAGGCTTGCAGAGTGCTTTATAGATATCATACCCTTGGAGACTCACATCAGCCTGGTGAGGCACATTCTCCCCATTTTAGAGATAAAGAAACTGAGAAGCTAATTAACCCACTTGCCCAGTATCCCACAGCTAATGAATATCTTGCATAGGCTCCCAAAGTGTGTGATGCTGCCCCTTGCGGGGGCTTGAACAACCCAGGGAGGGTAGTAGCAGCCTCAGGTGCAACTGGGGGGCATTGAATAAGGGCATGGCAGAAATATAAGGAAAGGAGAAAAGGTAAGGAAATTTTGAAAAACCATTCATGCATGTTTCATCTTTTGTGTAACAGAGTTAAAGTCATAGTGATTATATTATTTTCCAAATAAACACACAAAATGCAATTTATAACTTATCAGTCATTATCTGCCAACAGGTCTTAACATGCAAGTATTGGCAGGTTGGCACATTGTCAGGAAGTCCAGGATGCACTGGCAATGGCTTGTTTACAATATGATACTGTGCAGTTACATGATGCAATATTTCATCATCAAAATTCTAATGCAGGAAAAAACCCCACAAATTTGCAATAAATTATTAAATTTAAGATATGTCACTTAAAATATGTATATATTTTTGAAATTATACAAACTTCCAAAAAAAAACATTAAAGGATTAAAGAATGTAGACTTCCATGGGGGCACTGTCTTCCAGACTCCAAGTCCAGCATTCTTACCCACATTACTGCCTAATAATAGTAGGTATAAGTTAATTAGGGCAGGTAGGTGGCACAGTGGATAGAGTATTGGGCCTGGAGTAAGGAAAACTTATCTTTCTGAGTCAAATCTGACTCCAGACACTTACTAACTGTGTGACCCTGGGCAAGTCACTTAACCCTCTTTTCCCTAGTTTTCTCACCTGTAAAATGAGCTGGAGAAAGAAATGGAAAACCACTCCAGTATCTTTGCCAAAAACAAACAAACAAACAAAAACCCAACCTAAATTGGGTGACAAAAAATCAGACACAATTGAAAAATGACTGAACAACCACAAAATTAATGTTAAACCTATTGCTGGTGTCTGATTATGGGCAAACTTTTTAACTTTTATCTCCATTTCCTCATCTGTAAAATGGGTTGATAATACTTTACTACCTACCTCTTAAAATTGTTTTGATCAAAAGTGTTCCACCAGTGGTAAAGCTATGTAAATGTAGGTTTATATGTGAGTATATATATATATATATATATATATATATATATATATATGCATATATATAATATGCTATATACACACGAGTGTGTGTGTGTGTGTGTGTATGTGTGTGTGTGTGTGTGTGTACACAGTCTTGGTATGGGAATCCTTCCTCTGATTTTCTCTGTATGTTTTCTCCCTCAGTGGACTGTGAGCTCCTTGAAAGTAGGAACTGTCTTACTTTTTTCTCCATAGCTTAGTACGGTTCTTTCACACATATTAAGTGATTTAAAATCTTTTTTCACTTGTTAATTCTCGAATTTCATTAATTTCACTTTATCCACTTTGCGTCTCAGTGTCTCTGTCTTTAAGGTTGGGAGAAAAATTGCTGCTCTGCCCACATCACAGAGTAATTGTGACAATCACAGGAGAGGAGTTTGTAAAGTGTTTTAGACAGATTAGAAGGCTATGCAAACTTACAGTGTTATCATCTGAAACCACAATTCCAGGAGTCCTTTGTGCCTGAAGTAGGAGCAAAATCACTCCATAAACAACATCTGCACAGATGCAATGCACCTTTAACTATTGTTTCATAAACTCTTGCTCTAAACTGCACTATTCTCTTTCCTTTCTCCATACCTTAGCATATAATTCATGCCTAAAACATATTCCCTCCATGTCCCTGGCCACTGAAATTTTTCTCTTTCATAAAGGCTCAGTATAGATGCCTCCTTCCCATAAAGTATTTCCAGACCACACAACTTTCTCAGTCAATATATATTTCACCTTCCTAAAGTTTTCTTGGATTATATTCTCTTATTTGTATGTCTCACATTTGATCTTAAACTACACTTATTTGTATGTCAGACCACCCTTATAATATTGTAAGTTTCTTATAACACAGGGCAAGAATTACACTGTTGTTTATCAACTTTGTGTCACAGTTCTTTGGGCAGAATAAGAGCTAATTAAATGTTTGTTTATTGGAATGGAAAGAATGCAAAAGAAAGCTGAGGCAGGTTCTAGAGAACAGAAAAAGCTACTTACTGATCTGTTCTCTGTCACTTGAATTCTCAATGTATGTGAAAGCCCTTAGCTTTGCTATACATATGGTACTGCCAGACGGTCTGAAAATCAAGTTTTCTTGGTCATGATGGGCAACTCACTACTTTTCCCACTAGCATTAACAGCCTCCAAGAATCTCTGGGCTCTCTAAATAAGAATGGCAGCTCTGAAAATTGTCTCTGACCATACTCTAGAAACTGACCCAATCTGGTACAACATGGAAGCATTTTAGATTCCATGATAATATATATTTTGCTTTTTGGAGGGCAATTGGGGTTAAGTAACTTGCCCAAGGTCACATGGCTAGGTTTTTTGTGTTAAATATCTCAGGCTGGATCGAAACTCAGGTCCTCCTGACTCTGGGCTGGCGCTCTACTCACTGCGCCACCTAACCGCCCCTGATAAAATTATTTATGAAAGGAAAGATGTGGCATTTCAAAGTCAGCCTCATGTAAACCAATCCTCACAAGTAATTTTGTGTGTATTGTCATGGAGTGGTGGCTCAAAACATCTTTCAATCATTGTTTGTAGTGTTCTTTGAAACAGGTTACCCGACACGTCTACATAAAGTCCTGGAAGGCAGCTATCTCTAACCCCCGTGACAGACATCAGACGGTGATAGCCAACATCTCTGGCCACTTTCTCCACAACAGACCCGTCCAAGTATTATCTCTGTTTTACAAATGAAGAGACTCAGGCCAGAGGATCAATGACTTGCCAATGATCACACAGATATTAGCAGAGCGAGGATTCAAGCCCAGACCATCTTATCCCAAGTCTGGTACATCATACCACTAAAGTACTGAGTGTCTCTTTTAAGGGAGAAATGTTTTTATTGTTCAGTCATTTCAGTCATGTCTGACTCTTTGTGACCCCATTTGGGGTTTTCTTGGCAAAGATACTGGAGTGGTTTACCATGTCCTTCTCCAGTTCATTTTACAGATGAGGAAACTGAGGCAAACCGGGGCAAATGGCTTGCTTAGGGTCACACAACTGAGCGTGTGAGTTCAGACTTGAGCTCAGATCTTCCTGATTCCAGATTTGGTATTCTATCCATGGTGCCTTCTAGCTGCCCAAGGGACGAGACAGCAAGAAGAAATGATGGTCAAAGAGGGAATTCTTGGTAAAAATAAAAATGTAAGGGGGCAAAGGCAAAATTATGTTGGGGAATTGTGAATAGTCTGGTTTGATTTGAGCATAGAGCATGTGAGGGGGAATAGTATTAGGTAAGGCTAGAAAAGTAACTTAGGGCAAACCAGGCTGCATCTTGAATGGATGCTAAGGCAATGAGGAAACTCACAGAAGATTCTTTAATTTAGTGAGGCACCTGATTAGGGCTCTGAATTACAGTTACAATTAGGAAGGTCTCTCTGATAGTGGGGAGAAGAATGAGCCAGATTAGGGAGAGCCCGGAAAAGGGCAGAATTGTTAGGAGGTCTCTGGAGCTTGGTCTATTGGCTATCTCTTTATTCTCATGATTAGGGATAAATTAATGACTTAACCAATAAGCATTTATTAAGAATCTGCTCTTTGCCAGACACTGGGCTAGACTTTGGAGAGACAGAGACAAAAATGAAATAGTCCTTTGCTTAAAGGATTCACATATTATTTTTTTTTCCGTTATTCCTCCAAGAGATTTTTGCCCAATACTATTTTAATGTTGATTGGGACTTTAACTAACCTGTATTCCTCAGGGAATCATCAGATTAGAGTTGAAGGGACTTGAGAGGTCTTCAGGTTCAACAGACAAGGAAATCGAGACCCAGAAAGGTTAAGTGGATTGTCAAGCATCACACAGCTTGTAAGCATAAGATTAAGGTAAAATTTGAACCCAGACCTTCCTGAGTCTATGTCCAGCATTCTATCCACTAGAATACACTGCATCTGAACATTTTGTGTTTTATTTGGCATGGATTATGTGGTTCTTAATCTAGGATCTTGGTTCTTTTTTAATATTCCAAATATTTTAATATAATTGGTTTCTTTTATAATCCTATGAATTTCATTTTTATCTTTTAAAAAGTTATTCTGGTTAGGGCTCATCAGATTTCCAAAGGGGTCTGTGCCACAGAAAAGGTTAAGAACCCTAATTTTGAGACTAACCAAAATTTCATATGCTTAGCATTGAAATGAGAACAGGAGACCAGGATATACTATGTAATTACCCTTTAGAGACAAGTTAGGAAGGAAGACAGAAATAATGACTAAATCAAACTACTCAAATATTTCATTACCATGATCTTTTGGTCATGTCTTTATAATAGCAATAAATTGAATATGATATAATAAGATTGAGTTTCTTTAGCTATCTTAATAATTAAATCAGATTGACCATACAGTTCACCCAACCACCTGGGTATAAAGTAGTTTTTAAGATGCTAGAAGCAAACAAAAGAGCCATAAAATAATCAATGTGCATAGATTTGGATTCTATGATAACTTTTTATTAAAGGTAAATGGGTTTTGATCATAAGAATTACAGATTTAGTAAAATACAATTTCTACAGAATATAAGTGTTTATTAACAATTCACATTACTCTACTATTGCTAAAGAACTTTCTCCTACTTAGCATGTGTGTATATATGTATATGTATATACATATGCATATACATACATATGAATACATCTATCATCTCAATAATGTTTACATATCAGGAAAAGAATAGGAATTCAGAGATAGCTATAAGCACATTTTCTTTGCTTTCACTAGTGAATAAGATAATACATTCTGGAACCATTGATTAAAAATGTGAACTGGAAAATTATGCTGCAAAGTTTAGAAAACTTTCAGGGGTTACATTTTGACATACTCAGATCTTTCCTTTAACAATGACAGAATGCTACACAAAAATACTGCATTTCATCTGGTTCGGGTCTTTATCTTATCTTGACAGATTATTGCTGGTTAAATTGTAGAGCTGACTTAAAGGCAGGACTCTTCAAGGGAGTCAGAAATTAAGGCTTCACCAAATGGTAATAAAGCTATTAAAAATGCAAACAGCAAACAGCTACACTGTACAGGTTAGACAGCTAATCCAAACTAGCAGTTTAAAAAAGCAGAGCAATTACACTTTTATTTAAATGCAAGGAATATGAGCAAGAATAGAATGAGGAGCCTTGTTTAAATGCATTCTTTTGAATATTTATTAGAAATAATACATGTAGTTAAGCCACTTATCTGATTTCAGTGAATAAGTAAAATGCAAAAGATCAATTTTCATAATTATACCAAAGAAGTCTGTCTTTCATAAAAATCTCATTAATAACACCATTATTACTGAAAAAATATCTCAGTATTATTATTGTTATTCTAATTATCAGCAAAATGCTACTGATAATGTTGTCATAAAATTCCTTTTTAGTATCCTATTAAGGAAGATAGACTAAGTAGTGGTTTAAGTTAAATCTAGAGCCTAAGTGGCATTAAAAAAATCTTCTTTGTGTATTTGGTTAAAATACATTATGTGTATAATTATATAAACTACTACAAATTTAGCAAACAAGATTATATACACATATGTGTCTTTATATTGTATGTGCTCATTATATCTATATACACAATGCATATCACATGTATACTTACAGTCTCTTAAAATGACTAAAGTATACATTTTTCTCATCTATGTCATTTTATTAACAGAAACCATGGTAAATAAATATGTATTGATAAATGTTTGCTAAGATGATCAGACATTCAAATCTCTGCTTTCCTTCTTTGGTTATGGCAAAGAGAGTGAAACATATTCACTTACCACTTATTCTTAGGTGTCCTGTAGTGATTACAGGGACCTAAACAATAACCGGAACCCTTGAAGCCTGTCTTGCCACTGGTTCATGGAGGGAATCTTGACTTTCTCACTTAACTTTCTCTGTACCTCAGTTTTCTTAGCAGAAAAAAAGCTTCATATGGCAAGGACGTTTATCGAGTATGTGGATTGAACATACATCCATAGAGAAAACATGATTGAACTCTTGGTGCAGTAAAGAAATATAAGTACCAACTTTCCATCAAGCTCCATCAAGGCTATTAAGAGAAAGATTTGGAAACCAAAGTAGCAACCCATCCACAGTCACAAATAATAGTTAAAACCTGCCCATGAAAATGTCTTTCTTGAAGATTGTATCTTGTCTTCTTCTTCCAATCAACCCAACTAAGTAATCAAAGAGAAAGAGGGAGATCCCTTAAAGATGAAATATCCTTAAGAAAAGGAAAACCAGGGGCGGCTAGGTGGTGTAGTGAGTAGAGCGTCGGCCCTGGAGTCAGAAGGACCTGAGTTCGGATCCGGCCTCAGACACTTAATGCACACACAAATAAAAACCTAGCCGTGTGGCCTTGGGCAAGTTACTTAACCCCAATTGCCCTCCAAAAACCAAAAAAAATAAAATAAAATAAAATAGAAAAGGAAAACCAATGATTAGATCTAAAAAAATATATTTTCCTTATTTTGGGGGGACATGCATGTAAATGATAAGTGAGTTTAATTTATTCTGGCACTTAGGACTCATATAGACTTCTCTAACAAATAGAAGAAAAAAATTCTTCCTTTTATGTCTGTCTGCCAGTGTGTCTAATTATCACCATGTAGGCATAAATAAGAAATTCTAACTACTTTATATCATTCAAATAGTGATCAATATTTAGCAAATGAATGCTAAGGTGCCTCTCTGAATTTAATGATATCCTCTTGACAATATAAATTAAAAGGAGCTACCACAATAAAGCAAAAATAACTACTGGATTAGAAAAGATAATTTGCTACAATGCCCAATGTTAGAAATTTGAAATCGTTATAACTAAGCTAAAGGACTGACAGGCATTTCTTAGATTAAGAATGGCCTGACAGTAATACCATCTGATATCGAGGAATGGCCTTGTGGGTCAATACTGCAGACAAGAGATACTCTCCAAAACCATGTGTTTGGCACAGAGGAAGCAATTAGTAAATGTTATATGAGCATTTTCACATGAATTGGAGGACTCGGGAACTTTTATGGAAATAGTGGGGATTCAGGAGGATTGTCTGCCTTCTTTCCTTTTGCTTTAATTCTGATTTTTTAAAACCAAAAAATGAACCCAGGGAAGGAAAGATCACCTAAAAATGCCTCAGATGATAAGTTGAGTGAATAAATAAAGTTAACATCTTAGAGTCCCAAGGAAGATATGTTCTTTTATTGCTAAGGTTAAATAAAAAAATAAAATAAATTGTTGAGCATTCCAAAAAATTGCTTTAGTATCCTATCAATTCATTTGATACCAGCTGTGGCATGTTGTATCATTTTTCTCATTTTTGTTAATTCCTACTTTGAAGTGTATTGAAACAACCAATAGGATTTTTTAAAATCTGCTGAAAAGAGTGACAATGAAGAATTCACTGAGAATGAAGTTCTCCTTTCCCACTGGCTACTCAACCAGTCTTTAGTGACTGGAAAAAGACCAATGTTGTAAACAGCCCAATGTGTCCATGGTAACGAGCAGTTCAACATTTAACTTTTCAATGTATAAGAAGGTAATTACTTTTTCTTTACATTTGTATAGTTTATAATAGCAATAATACTCTCTCACCCCACCCCACTTGCCCACCAGGTCAGGCAATTCCTGGTGATTAATGACCAACTGGCCATTTTCATTTAGTAGGGTTTTTTTTTAAGTGCCTTTGATTTGGCCCCAGGTTTCAGAACTCCTCCACTCACTTGTTAACTGCCAGAAAATATCCTCGTCATAGGTCATGATTATCTCCACTTTTTCTGTTTTAACATGGAGGTAAATATGTGAGCAATTCCTTGCTGTGTGGCCTTATCGGTCACTTCACTTAACTAGTCCGTATCCTTTGACTATGGGATATCTATGAAAAGGGAGCTGTAAGTTTGTGTGTGGGTGGAGAAGGGATGATAGATATGCTTTTAAACACAGTAGACGCTATGTTAGAAGGTATTCCACATTTTACAGAGAGGAAGGCATTGTATGCAATAAATTTTACAAATCTTAAAGCACTATATAAATGCTAACTAATTATCATCATCATCGCCATCATTATTTAAAGATATGCTTCCCATAGAGTTATGTAAATAAGAGATAGTGAATAAATTCAATCTCCTCTATTCTATAAAATGATAATAGTGATTGTTCCTTGTCTTGGGGGCTCTTTAGCTCATTTAATGAGTGTGTGTTAAGGCACCTTGAAATTCTAATTCAAGATATATCATCATTCATCAACACCAACCACCTAATTGCACCTGTAACTGTACTAGATGTTATCCACAGCAAGTCAAACAGACAAGGTTCTTTGTCGACTCACAATCTAAAGTGACAACATTTGCACAGACAGAGTGATTATGAACATTTAGCAAATACCTTAATTATATTTAGTGCAAGTAATAATCTTCTGATGATACTGTATAACTGGGAGTCATGGAATTCTTCAAAGAACTGAAGCTGAGAGGGGTCACCCAAAGGACATCTGAGAGGGATATGGTAAGCCTGAGTAGGTTGCAGCAACTAAAAATTTATACAAGGAGAGACCATGCATTCTATTCCTATTCCTATAATGTCCAAAGAGACAGAGGAAGATTACGGACATGTTGTGAGAAGCCCCTGCTATAGCTTTATCAGAGGACAAGGACAAAAGTCTCACAGCATCAAGTGGGCAGACATCAAAGGGCTTCTATCTTACAACCTTGGACGGCCCTAAACCAGACTGAAGATTCATTGGAATGCTGAAATATTAAAGTAAAAAAGGGGGTTAGGGGCAGCTAGGTGGCGCAGTGAGTAAGAGCACCCCTCAGAGTTGGGACGACCCGGGATCGAATCCGGCCTCAGAAAATGAGCACCCACACATAAATAATGACTAGCCGTGTAACCTTGAGCAAGTTACTTAACCCCAATTGCTTAAAAAAGGGGGGGGGGTTGGTGCATTTGATGACCCAGGAGCTGGGGGGGGGGGCTAATTACTGATATCAGGGAATTTTGTTGAATAAGATGAACCAAAAGTCCTCACTTGTCTCTGCTGTGTAAATTGGCTAAAAACAGTGGCCTTAATAATGCAAATGCTGTTGTGTGTAAATGAATAGCAATATGAGGATATTTTGTCTCTTGAGTTTTGAGTAATTTTAGTGGGATGGTTTGTTGTAGCCCAGGACCTCATATAACAAATTTTATCTTTGGAAGATGCCCGGGGGCTTTTGATTCACTTTGTAGAATTGTTTCTTTTGATATAAAACTATACTAATAGTGTTATGTATACCCCAAAGAGCTACCCGATTATTATCATGATAACAGGCTCAATATTTCTTATGCACTGTGTGAAAAAAATTTAAATTATAATTCTTAAAAATTGCACATGTCAAAATAACAAATATCATCATGAATTCTATTATCTGGATTTTGTGGGCATTTTATGCATATTGTCATTCATTTTTAAAGATTATACTAGCAATTGAGATTACAATCTATGTTGTAGGTATGGCTAAAAAGGGGGGTGTGGGAAGAACTAAAATTTTTTTCCACTTTGAGCAGGCATGCTTGTCCTCAGATTAACAGTTACAGTTGCTATGGAAAGAGCTTATTGCTTCATATAATTCTACTTGGATTTGTCCAATGTCTTTCGTCTCTAAAAAGCAAGGCCGTTCCTTATAGCTGTCAGTTTCTGTCTCTCAGGCTGCATTTCTTTCTCTGTCATCTGGCTTGAAGGTCAGTGAATCCCTAAAATGTTTCTTCCTCCCCACTTGATACACATGGGGTTCATCTCATTATATAACAGCTGCTGTCCATTCTGCACAAACCACCAACCCAGTTGAATGGTGTTTTGGTGATGATTACTTCAATGTCTAATGACTGGCTGCATAAGTACCCAAAACAGATTAAACTCCCTCATCCCTCACGCCATGTTGCTTGTTCTTCATTGTTTGAAGAAGACCAATAACATCATGAATGACGTCTTGAAAACAAATTGGATTTAAGAGAGGCAGAGTTGCACAGTCAGCCTCACTCTCTTCCTGAGTCATCAAAGTCCAGTGGCAAGACAAAAGTCAAGGTGACTGGAGATATAATGGATGACCTTGGTAACTTCGACTTGTCCCTTAGGTACAGGGAAGGGAGTATTATGGGTAAAGCAAATAATCTAGTTAAAGGCAAGTTGCCATATAGAGCTCATGCAGATTACTGGTTTGTAGAGAATTATTATACCACAATAAATGTAATAAAATATGCCAAAAATTATTTGATCTTGGACATGGGCAAAGGTAATGGAAGTCATGGATGGGATTGGACTCATGATAGAGGGAGCCACCATTCCCATGATATCAGAGATTACTCAAAGTAAATAGATGTATCCTTCCTCTAATGGTCAGTTAGGTGGTACAGTAGATAGAGTTCCAGGCCCGGAGACAGGAAAACTCATCTTTCTAAGTTCAAATCTGGGCTCTGACACTTCCTAGCTGTGTGACCCTGGGCAAGTCACTTAAACTTATTTGCCGCATTTTCCTCATCTGTAAAATAAGAAGGAAATGGCAAATCACTTCAGTATTTTTACCAAGAAAACCTCAAATGGGGTCATGAAGAGTCAGATATGACTAACAAAAAAGAGTAATTTTATTTCATACATTTTGTCCATTTACCAGATATTTCAACAAAATTCCATAAAGTTCCAGCGGTCCAAGCTCCCTCTTATAGGACAATGAACTATAAGGAAAAAATATTTTTTTACTTCCAAATAGGTGCTTTTAATAACGTGTATTTTTAGGAGAGCATTCTAATTAATCATCCAATATAATGTAATGAAAGAAGCAATTTTGGTTAACACTGTCTTAAGAAATACTGTTAGACCTCCTTGTAATTCTTCTGACTTGTATGTCATCGTGATCAAGTTAATATTTTCATTAGATTTCTAAACGTTGCTCACCCTTTGGAATCTTTTATTTTCTATATTATACATTGCAGGTTCTCAACATGATGTTCCTACAATGCCAATACTTTCCAGCATGTAATTTTCTGTTGACTAATAACTGTCGTTAGCATAACATTACTCTCAAAGGTCTATACCTGCGGCATGACACCCCATTCCCTTCCAGACACTGGAAGTATATTGTAACCTTTCTTTCTATTCAAGATATTTATTTGATTGTTTAAATAGCACCTTTACAGGTTTTATAAAATATGTTCTTTAATTTAAAAGAAAAGACTGATGTGGAAAGGTTTTATAAAGGGGAATTTGGAGGTTCAGAGAGGAGAGAGGAGAAAAGGGAAAATGGAGGGAAGAAGGAAAAATGAGAAAGGGAGGAGAAAGACAAAGATATGGAAGAAGGAGAAAGTAAAAGAAAGAAAATTTTAAAAAAAGAAAGAGGAGAGGAGCAGGCTGATATCCACCTGGGAAGTTCAAACACCTGATGACTATTTAATTATACACAGAAGAGGATGAATCCTTAAGGCATATGAGTCTTCTCAATTTGGCTTGCAGAAGACAGAATTATCTTCCTAATGTTTAAGATTAGCTACAAGAGTTACTCAAGGAGCAGGAGGAGCCCCTAATCCAACTCTGCTTGGAGTAAAGAGGATTTTCTAAAGAGAGGGGGGATAAAAGAAAAAAATAGGTAAAATGCTTAGGAATAAGTTAGCTGCTTATTCGTCCTACTTCTCTGTCATCTCACCATGCTGCCTAGGTCAATGTCTTCATGTCTCAACCACTGCAACCTTGGACTCTATCCCATGGTCCTCTTGTTTTAACAGGCGGTCACTTTCTTTATCTTCCCTCTACCAGTGTCTGAGTCACTTCCTGGCCATCTCTATTCCTTGCAACCATTCTTATTCTACACCTCCACCCCCTAAACACACACTCTCCAGCAACACACACACAGACACACACACTCACTCACTCCTTTCTTCACTCCTGCTAATAACCATGATCTCACAGGCTAATAAGGGAATATTACAATAAAGCTTATGGCCCAGGGGCCCAGGGAATAATGGCTTCAGGACCTTGTAAAAAAAGAACTAGCCAGAGGACAAACACTGTGGATAATTAGTAATCATGAGAACCAATCTAGGAGGAAATCTAAGACTTCAATTCTGCTCTGAAGTAAGGCATCTGTCAATATTTATTCATTATATAAAGTATTATAATTAATATAGTCCCTTTACTTGAGGAAATAATCTTGCATTGGAGATCAGACAATTGTACATGAAAAACATTATAATTGTTACCTGGACTGATCCTCTGGGACACTGGGAAAATAGAAGTTGTCATGAAGAGAAGTGAAGGACTGGCCAGTAGGAGGGTATACATCAAGGAAAGGAACCTGCTTCTATCAGAGAAGAGAAATAACAGAAAACCTTGGAGAATAAAGCCCTGATGATTATATGTGAATGTAATATGATATATGATATGATATGATATAATATAATACATTAAAATAGAATATAATAGAACATAATATAGCATAACAACATAACATAAATAGCATAATATAATTAACATACTACAACACAGCACAACTTAACATAATATAATGTCTATAAAATAATATGGGGGGCGGAGCCAAGATGGCAGAGTAGAAACAGCACTTCTGAGGCGCTCTCCCCCACACCACTTCCAAACCATGTAAAAGGTGGCCTCTGAACAACTTCCGGAGCTCCAGAACCACACAGAGAAGCTAACCTCCCACTGAGGCCAGCCTGGCAGCCCTACAGGGAGTGGCCAGCACTGCGCTCTGGGAGCAGCCAGTATTCTTGAGGAAAAAACCAGAGTTGAATAGAAAATTTGACATTCAGACACAAGAAGCAAGAGATACTTGAGAAGGTAAACATGGAAAAGAAATCAAAAGGAGCTTATCAAAGTTTAACTATTTACATTCCTACATGGAAAAACAATAATTGTGACTGATGAAACCTTTCTCAGTATGAAAATAACTGAAGAAGGATATATGGGCATATGAATACATATGTGAATGTGTGTATATATGTTTACAGCTATACATGGCTAGAGGGCACAGGTGAATTTGGTGGGAAGGGATGATACTTAAGGGGTGAAGTTAAGAGGTGAGAGAGGAATGTGGCAAGAGGAGATGGGGAGAGACAGGGTAGGGTAAACTCTCTCATGTAGAAGAAGCAAAGGGAAGTGGCTGCAGAGGAGGGGAAGAACAGGAAAGCAAAAAGGCAAAACCATATTCTCACTGAATTTGGCTCAGGAAGAGAATGACATACATACTAAATGGGATATCTCACCCTGCAGGAGAGTAGGGGAAAGGGGCATGAGAGGAGGGATGATGGAGGGGAGGGCATTCTTGGGGGGAGGGGAGGTTGGAAGTACCCACTATCGAAGAGGGACAGGATCAAAGTAGGGAATGGACCAGGTGGGGGGGTGAGATGGATGGGAGGGAAATATAAGCAGTCTTTTACAATATATGTACTATGGTAATGTTTTTAATAGCTTTATAAGTACAACACATACTGAATTGCTTATCTTCCCAAAGGCAGTGGGTGACAAGGGAGGAAGGGATGGATCTGAAATTCGAAGTTTTAAATTTAAATGTCTCAAATATATATAAATACTACTATTAATACTATTTTGCATGTAATCGAGAGATAAGATGTGCAGGCATTGGGGCACAGAGATTCACCTTGCCCTAATGGTAAAGTCAAAGGGGATATGGGAGAAGACATGGGAGAGAGATGAGGGGATATCTTGTGGGACTGCTATTCTGGGGTGACGGGTAGGGGAAAAATGGGGAAAAATTGTAACTCAAAATCTGGCGGAAATGAATGATGTAAACCAGAAGTTAATAAAGCATTTGTTTAAAAAAATAATATGTAGCATAATTCATGATATGACATATGATAATATATGACAAATATGATATGATATGTATGATACATTATAGATACATTTGTGTACATATACAGGATCACTAAATGGAGACTGTGCCCATAGCCTTTAACCCAGTATCCCATTGCTAATCGTGTCCAAAAAGATTAAAGATCCCCTGTATACCAAAATATTTACAGAAATTTTTGTTGTTGTTGTAGCAAAAAACGGAAACAAAATAGGTACTCCTCAGTGGCAGACAACTGAAATATTGTGGTACAAGTAGAATGGAATACACTTGTGCCTTAAGAAACACCAACTATGAAGAATTCAGAAAAAACAACATGAGAAAATCTTTATTAACAGATGAAGAGCAAAATATACAGAACCACAGTATGTAAATGCAACAATAATGTAAACAGAAAGAACAATAAAAAGGAGCTGAGAGTAATTATATATTAAATGTGTGTATATGTAAATCTATAATACATATTACATCATTACCAAAAATAAATAAAATAACTACCAGTTGAGAGTCAGAGAAGAAATGAGAAAAAAAATTATCTTTGTTTCTTTCATTGGAGAAGTGAAAGACCATGGATGCGGAATGCTGCATATGCCATCAAATGCAGCTGGTGAGTTGGTTGACTTTGCTGACCTACATTTAAAGAAAAAAATCTTTGAGTCAAGGGAAGGCTCACTGGGCAGGGTAAGAGAGATACCTGTAGAAATAAATGTAATATGAAAACAAAAGACAATTAAAAATAAAACAATTTAATATGGGAATGTGGTATGAATTGATGAATATTATTAAGATGTAGTCCCATGATGCTGTAAAGGGCTTGTCAAGACTATTTATATTTGATACGTTACACTTCACACTTAAGTATAAATGACCGTCTAGTCTTATGCAGAGCATGTTAAGAGTGACTTTAGCGATCTATTTGACTACACCCAGACACACTATTTTTTTAATACTGCCAAATGAGGAAAAGAATTCTTTGAAGATAGGTCTATTCTGAAGCAAACATCTGGTTCAACAATGTTGAAGAGATCATTCTAAGATGAAGGACTTGTTGAAGTCCTTCTAAGATGGAGCTGGTTAGAATATTCAACGGGCAGGACCATTTGGAGTTGAAGCTATGAACCCTAAAGATAAGTGAAATACATATTGATCTGAGGGATGAGCTGAATCCATGTGAATGACCTCAAACCATCTTAAGTAGTTAAAATACACAAGTAAGGATAGAACAGAGGGTGAGGCCAATGACTGCCTGAAATGTTTATACATTTTTGGAGTATGGAAAATAGACTTGAAGAGCTTTGCTTAGAACCATAATTTTAGCTGGGAATAAGAATTAAAATACTAATGATTGCCCACAAAGTCTGACTTTTATGCTTCACCTTAGCATGGAGATGCCCCCTGGATTGTTTAAGGTTATACCAGTGAAGTGTAAAATTTTCCAGACCTCACAATGGCCCTATATCTGAAGAACAACCTAGCTAAGTTTGTTACAGTTCATAACTAACTCTGTAAGCACATAACATTTTGTTGTATCATTCAGTCATTTCAGTCTTGTCCAACTCTTCATGATCCCATTTGGGAGTTTCTTGGCAAAGATACCAGAATGATTTGCCATTTCCTTCTCCAGCTCATTTTACAGAAGAAGAAACTGAAATAAACAGGGTGAAGTGACTTGCCCAGGGTCACACAGCTAGTAAGCGTTTAAGGCCATATTTGAACCCAGGAAGATGAGTCTTCCTGACCCCAGACCTGGCATTGTGCCACCTAGTTGCCCCATATATATGCCATTACAACTTGTTAAATTATTTATGTGAGCATGGAGTCAGGCATGTGGTATAATGATAGAGTGCTATGTTCAGATTCTGGAAAATCTAAATTCAAATCCTTTCTCAGAAATTTCATACCTGTTCGACTCTGGGCAAATCACTTCATCTTTCTCAGTCCCAATTTTCTCATTTTTAAAATGAAGATAATAATAACCCTCACAGGGCTGTTGTGAGGATCAAATGAAATAACTTTATGTAAAATTCCCACCAAAGCCTAAAGGGATAGATGAATGCAATAATCCCTGTTACTGCCAAGGGTACCATCATCTTCACAGTCACCTGGGCTTACACGTGAGGTGTGAGCTCTAATTCCTCATGTTTTCTCATCTACCATATTCAATCAGTTGCCAATGTCTGTTGATTCTACCTTCACGACATCCCCCCTATATCCACCCCATTCTCTCCTCTGACACCTCCATCACATAGGTCCTGGGCTATGTCACCTCATACCTAGATTAGAACAATAGCTTTATGGTTAGTTTCCTTGTCTCAAGTCTCTTCCTACTCTAGGCCATTCTCCTTTCATCTACCAAAGTGATCTTCCTAAAGCTCATATTTATTTAGTAATCTCTATTGGCTCCCATTTCCTCAAACATCAAATACAAAATCTCTCTCCTCCCCTCCCCTCCCCTCTTCTCCCTTCCTCTCCTCTCCTCTCCTCTCCTCTCCTCTCCTCTCCTCTCCTCTCCTCTCCTCTCCTCTCCTCTCCTCTCCTCTCCTCTCCTCTCCTCTCCTCTCCTCTCCTCCCCTCTCCTCCCCTCTCATCTCCTCTCCCCACCTCTATTCTCTCCTGCTTTCTTCTCCTCTCCTCTCCCCTCCTACCACTTCTTTCTACTTTTCCACTCTTTTATGCTTCATTCCTTTCTCTCTTTCTTTTTGCAAATGTTTTATTCACTTTAAACTTAAATACAAAGTAAGAAAAGAAGCAAAAAGAACATTTCTGTATGCAAATAAGAATATAGTAAAGGATTCAATATAAAATAATAAATTTCCATTTCAAGAAAATCTATATAATAAATACTACACATTCCTTTCAAAGCTACCCAGTGTTTCTTTGCTTCTGTGTAGGTTTTCTTTTGTTCTCTACTGTGCACTTTTCACTTTTTTTCTTATTAAATTTTTTCGCCAATTACATGTCAAAAAAATTTAGCATTTATTTTTACAAGATTTTGAGTTTCAATTTTTCTCTCTACCTCCCTCTCTTCCCCTCTTCTGAAAATGATAGACAGTTTGTCATAGTACTGTCATGTAAAAATATTTCCATATTACTCACAGTGGTGAAAGAATAAACAGATTTAAAAAACACACAAGAAAGAATAAAGTAAGTGAAAAAATTTGCTTCAGCCTGAATTCAGAGTCCATCAGTTCTTTATCTGTATATGTATGGCATTTTATTTCATGAGTCCTTTCTACTTGTCTTGGATCATTTTGTCCCTGAGAACAGTTGTTGCTGATATTGTGTACAATGTTTTCCTCATGATCATTTCATTTTGCACCAGTTCATACAAGCCTTTCCAGGATTTTCTGAAATTTGCCTATTCATCATTTCTTATTGCACAATAATATTCTATTACATTCAGATACCTCAGCTTGGTCAGCCATTCCCCAATGGATGGGCATTCCTCAGTTTCCAATATTTTGCCACCAAAAAAAAGATTGCTATAAGTAGTTTTGCATATGTAGGTCCTTTTCCCTTTTATGACCTCTTTGGGATACAGACCTAGTAGTGCTATTGCTGAATCAAAGGGTATGCACAATTTGTTTCCCCTTTGGGCATAGCTCCAAATTGCTCTCCATAATGGTTGGATCAGTTTATAACTCCAGCAACAATGCATTAGTGTTCCAATTTTCCCAATTCTCTTCAACATTTAGAATTTTCCCTTTTTGTCATATTAGCCAATCTGACTGATATGTGGTACCTCAGTTGTCTTAATTTGCATTTATCTAATCAAAAGTGATTTAGAGCATTTCTTCATGTGCCTATAGATAGTTCTGATTTCTTCATCAGAAAACTGCCTGTTGACATCCTTTGACCACCTATCAATTGGGGAGCGACTTATATTCTTATATATTTGACTCAGTTCTCTCTATATTTGGGAAATAAGGCCTTTATCAGAGACATTTACTGCGAAGATTGTTTCCTAGCTTTCTGCTTTCCTTCTATTCTTGGTTGCATTAGTTTTATTTATACAAAAGATTTTTAACTTAATATAATCAAAGTTATCTATATTACATTTGTTAATGCTCTCTATCTCTTGTTTTGTCATTAATTATTCCCCTCCCTATAGATCTGGCAGGTTAGACTATTCCTAATTTGCTTGTGGCATTACCCTTTATATCTAAATCATGCTCCCATTTTGACCTTATCTTGGTATATGGTATGAGATCTTGGTTTATACCTAGTTTGTGTCCTATTGTTTTCTAGTTTTCTCAGCAACTTTTGTCAAATAATGAGTTCTTTTTTTCCTTCAAATTCTTTATTAACTTCTGGTTTACATCATTCATTTCTGCCAGATTCTGGATTACAAATTTCTCCTCGATTTTCCCCTACCCACTGCCCCAAAATAGCGGTCCCACAGGACGGCTATTCTTCCCCTCCATTGTAACCATTTTCCCTTACCTCTTCTATATGAGATAGTTTACCCCATTCTGTCTCTCCCCATCTCCTCTCATTATATTCCTATCTCACCTCTTAATTTCACCTTTTAAGTATCATCCCTTCCTATTAAATTGGTCCTGTGGTATCTATGATAGAGGTATCTATGTATACCTGTAAACATATATACATACATTCACATATGTATTCATATGCCCATATACCCTGCTATATAGACATTATAGATAGATATAGATATAGATATTCCCTTCAACTATTTTCATACTGAGAAAAGTTTCATCAGTTACAATTATCATTTTTCCATGTAGGAATGTAAATAGTTCAACTTCGATAAGATCCTTATGATTTCTTTTCCCTGTTTACTTTCTCATATTTCTTTGGCTTCTTGTATCTGAATGTCAAATTTTCTATTTAACTCTGGTTTTTTCATCAAGAATACTTGAAAGTCCTCTGTTCCACTGAATAACCATATTTTCCCCTGAAACATGATATTCTGTTTTGCTGGGTAGGTGATGCTTGGTTTTAATCCCTGCTCCTTTGCCCTCCAGAATATCATATTCTGGGGTGGCCAGGTGGCACAGGGAGTAGAGCGTCGGCCCCGGAGTCAGAAGGACCTGAGTTCGGATCTGGTCTCAGACACTTAATGCACACACAAACAAACAAACAAACAAACAAAAAAACCTAGCCATATGACCTTGGGCAAGTAACTTAAACCCAATTGCCCTCCAAAAAGCAAAAAAAAGAAAAAAGAAAAAAAAGAATATCATATTCCAAGCCCTTCAATTCCTCAGTGTAGAAGCTGCCAGATCCTGTGTTATCTTGACTGTGCTGACTGTGTTTCCACAATATTCAAATTGTTTCTTCCTGGATGCTTTTAATATTCTTTCCTTGATCTGGGAATTTCAAGACCTGGCTATAATATTCCTAGGAGTTTTCTTTTTGAGATTTTTTTCAGGAGGTGATTGGTGGATTCTTTCAACCTCTATTTTGCCCTCTGGTTCTAAAACATCAGGGCAGTTTTCCTTGAGAATTTATTGGAGGATGATTTCTAGGTTCTTTCTTTGATCATGGCTTTCAGGAAGTCCAATAATTTTTAAATTATCTCTCCTGGATCCATTTTCCAGGTCAGTGTTTTTTCCCATGAGATATTTTACATTGCCTTCTATTCTTTCATTTGTTTGGATCTGCTTAATAGCTTCTTGATTTCTCCATAAAGTCACTAGCTTCCATTTGCTCCAATGTAATTCTGAAGGAATGATTCTCCTCAGTGGGCTTTTAAGATTCTTTTTCCATCTGCCAAGTTTGGCTTTTTAAGGCATTCTTCTCCTCATTGCCTTTTTGAACCTTTTTTGCCATTTGAGTTAGACTGTTTTTTAAGGTGTTATTTTCCTCAGTCAGGCTGTTGACTCTCATTTCATAATTTTCTTGCATTGTTCTCATTTCTCTTCCCAATTTTTCCCCCACTTCTCTTATTTGCTTCTTAAGGTCCTCTTATGGCCTGTAATCAGCTCATATTTTTCTTTGAAGCTTTTGGTACAGGAGTTCTGACTTCACCGTCTTCCTCCTGTTCCATGCTTTGACACTTTTTGTCACCAAAATAGGAGTGTAAAGTTGGGTTGCTCTGTTTATTTTGCTTCCTTTTCCTGCTCACATCACCACTCAATTACTTGACCTCTGGGCTTTTTGCCATAGTAGAACTCTGCCACCAGACAGGGAAGCTTCATCCCAAACACTGAGGTCTTCTCAGCTGCTGAAGATATTAGTTAGGTGCCCTCTCTGAAGCCTCCACATGCTCTGGCAAGCTGGTCGCACACCCCAGGACATCCACCTTAGGCCTCAGTCCAAATTAAATCAAGATTAAGCAAGCAGGTTAAAGCAAGAGGGATTACCCCTCAGACTGGTTGCTTGGTCCCCCCTACACTCTGCAGGCCAGGAGCTGAAGCTGCCAGGTGGTGGTGGCTGCAGGCCCACGGCACCTCAGCTGCTTCTCACCCAGTGGGCAAAGGCCAACCACACTCCCAACTACTGGATCCCGAAGACCACACTGCACTGACCTCTCACTTTGTCCTTAGCATCTATGGGTTGATGGTTCTGGAAGCCACCACAGCTGCTGGGGATCTGAAGTCCCTCCAGCTGGTGGCTGGTCAGGCCTGCCCTGGGACTAAAACCTCCTGCTTGTGAGGGGCTGGGGTCAGCTCCCAGAGCACTGTGCTGGCCACTTGCTGCTGGCCTGCCTGGCTGTTCTCAGTGGGAGCTTAGCTTCTCTGTGTCATTTTGTGGGTTCTGTCCAAATAGTGACTTTTTATTCTAAAAGCTGTGGTCTTTGGGTTTATCAAACACTAGGTTACTATGATCATTGACTACTGTGTCTTGTGTACCTAAGCTATTCCTTATTTCTTAGCCAGTACCAGATAGTTTTGATGATTGATGCTTTATAAAATAGTTTGAGATCTATTGTTAGGGCTTCTTCCTTTGTATCTTTTTTTCATTAATTCCTTTGATATTCTTGATACTTTATTCCCTTCTATATATATTCTTTTAATCCACGTACACTGGCCTTCGTGTTCTTCATAACTGACACTCCATTTTCCCTTTTCACTGACTGTCCTCCATGACCTTTTTATCACAGACTCCTAGCTTCACTGGCTTCCTTTGAGCTCAGCTTAAATCCCATCTTCTGCAACTGACTTTTCTTCCCATCTTCACTTTCCCAGAAGTCCCCAACAATTGCCTTTCCTGTGAGATTTTCTCCCATCTTCTCTGTATCTGCACTTAGCACAGTGTCTGCCATATAATAAACATTTAGTAAATAATTATCAATAATTTATTTTATTTTCACACACCAAATCTATCAAGAGCTGTTCTGATATTACAGGGACAGTGATATTCTGAAGGGAGCAAAAGGAAGGACAGAGGAGAGTCAAAATGTTGACACAGGAGTGAGTTTTGCCTAGTGAGGAAAGGTTTGGCTTGTGGACTTTTAGGTGTGATGTGCGTGGTTGAGGAAAAATCAAATAGCAGCAAATCTTCTGCTCTACAATTGAGAAATAAACATGTATACCTATAGTGTACTATCTGAAAAATCTAAGGCTATGTCACTGGAGAATGGGGAGATAATAAACTATGTCACTGAACTATAGAAGAGGTCTCAGAGCCATCTTTTACAACCCCTCCCAAAAGCAGGAGTCCCTTCAATGATAACATGGCTGTTTGGTGGTTGGTTGATTGGTGGTTGTCCTTCATTCCTAAGGAAGACCAAAATGACATCACTATGTTGGAGACAAGGTACAGAGTGTCCAACTCTGACTGATTAGAACTTGAAAGGCTCTACCACAGGTCAGGCACAAATAGTCCACATGAACATTTGGGATTGAGAAGTCTTTAGATTTGTGTATCTCACATGTCTTTTGAGCTACTGCAAGATGGAGTGGGGGCAGTGCAAGGAGCATGGGATTTAGAGCCAGAGGACCCGAGTTTGATTGCATCATTTACCTTCTGTGTGAACACAGAAACAGCACCCTCCTCTCCAAAAGGATAGGTTTGGGCTTCCAGCTCTGAATCTGTGACTGTATGATCCCAAACAAGTGGTCATTTAGACTGTTTTTATGACCTCAAATGATAGTGAACTCATTAACTACCAATGGCAGCTCATTCCATTTTTTGGACAACATATATTTCTGCCCTAGATGAGAACTCAGAGGGATGATTTAGGATTTGGAGTCATCCCACATATTGAGAATGATCTGAATGACTTGGCCATATTAATGAAATCTTCCTCATTCTCCAAATACAATTGGTAAATCTCTAAGCCAGGAAAATCTATAATAATAAATCATTTATAAGTATGTCAATATATTTGTCCATCTTAGCTCATTAAAATATAAGCTCTTAGAAGACAAGAATGTTATTTCTTATAGTTTGTACAATGCAGAAGAGGACCTATAAAATCGCATTTGCCTTGATTTGGAGACTGTATGTTGAGCATGAGAGATTTCAGAAAACTGTTTACTCTGCTTTCAGGCACATCAATCACTAAAAAGGCTTTTAAAAAAACCGAGTAGTTCAGTTCAATAGAGGATTAATAATAATAATAATAAAATAGTTTTTGTTATTGTTATTCTTATGATTTTATTCTTGCACCACTTTTCCCATGTAAAATAAATGTGTTCGCCCCAAGCAAGTAACTCTCCATTACTCTTTGAGTGATTCCAAAATTTAGTTCTTTGATTGACTTATATAGATGGAAAGAAAGGGGAAGAATGCCAGTATGTTTAAAAAGAAGTTGGAGATGAGCTTAAGATGTTCATGGAACAAAGAGGAGATCAACTTGGCTGAAAAGTGGGTTCATGTGGTGCCTCATCGTGGATGGCCTTGAAAGTCAGGCAGAGATTAAATCCAGTCCCACCTTTAACAGTGATTTCTGTTTCTTTTTTCTCCACTTTAGCCATTGTTATAGTCCTTAAGAACCATAGCATTCATGAGGACAATCCTTATAACATCCTGATTTCACACTTTCTTAGCAACCTCATAACTCCTCCAACTGTTATCTCTCCCCCTTTATAATCATGTACCTGCCTCTTGTCTAGGCTTCACCATCTCCTAGAACTATACGAGTAAAAGCAAGAAGAAACCTTGCCTTGAGAAGCTTATACTTTAATGGGGAAGACAATCTGTATATAAGCAGGTACACACAGAGTAGATGGAAGGTAAACTTAGAGTGGAATCATAGGCCTCTTTCTGGAAGTGGTACTTGAGCTGAGTCTTAAGAGAAGCAGGGATGCCCATCAGTTGGGCAATGGCTGAACAAGCTGTGGTACATGATTGTGATGGAATACTACTGTGCTATGAGAAATGATGAGCTCAGTGATATTAGAAAAACATGGATAGACTTGCATGAAATAGTGAAGAGTGAAATGAGGAGAACCAAGAGAACATTGTATAGAGTAACAGCAATATTGTTTTAATAATCATTTTGAGTGACTAAGTCATTATAAGACCATTATAAATATCTAAATTAACTACAGAGGACCTATTAAGGAAGAAGCTACCTACATGCAGAGAAAAAAACTGATAAATAGAAGTATTTATAGAATGGTTTTCCATATATATTATATATATGCATATATATATATATATATATATTTATACACACATTTGTGTTTAATGGTAACCATCTCTAGGGTGAGGAGGGTGGGGAAAGGGAAGAAAAAAGGGGAAAAAAAGAAAAAAAGAAGCCAGGAATTCTAAGCAGTAGAAGTGAGTGAGGAGAGCATTTTAGGAATAGGGGATAGAATATGCAAAGGCGTGGAGATGGTAAATGAGCCAATATGGTTGGATGACTGAGTGAACAGAATGGAGCAATGTGTTAGATTACTAGAAGATAGGAAAACATCAAGTTAAGAAGAGCTTTCAATATCGGTACCTAGGCATAGTGCTTTATACATAGCAGACCCTTTATGTTGTTGAATTAGGGTAAAACAAGACTGCTAAGAATAGTCTTTTCTACGTTCTTCTCCCAACTCTACTCCTGAGACTCTGCATTTCTCTACTTTTTCTCTTTAGCTTTCCCATCTGGACAATCTCCCTGCCCTGCCAGCCCCCTCCGCTGATTAGGGAGGATGTTCTCAAGCCATCTACACTCACTCTCCTAACTCCACAGCTAGCTCTCTATATCTCCCCAATGCAGGAACCTTCTCTGCCCTCTCTGCTTTTTAGCTCCCTTTTTCATAGTTTCTTTCATTAATAGAATGTCAGTTCCTTGAGGAAAGGGACTATCTTTCTTTTCCTTTGTATTTGCATTCCCAACATTAAGTATGGTACCTCTCACATGTTTCTGTTCAGTTTTTCTCATAACTTCACTCTTTGTGACCCCATACATCATCACACACCAACACTGTTCATGGGGTTTTCTTGGCAAGGACACTGAAGTAGTTTGCCATTTCCTTCTCCAGTGGATTAAGGCAAATAGAGGTTACATGACTTTGCTAGGGCCACAAAGCTAATAAACCTCTGAGGCTAAATTTGAACTTAGGTCCTCCTGACTCTGGGCCTAACACTCTACCCACTGAGCCATCTAGCTGCCTCCACTTCTCACATACTAAGCTCTTAATAAATTATCTATCTGTCATTTATCTATGCAAAGCATGGGAAGAAATTCTTCTGTTATAATTATGATTAGAGAATGAACAGAGAGAATCTAAAGATTCTAAGAATCTAAAAGAGATAAAAACAAAAATAAAGGGGAAAATAGAATCAGAGCATCAGAGAATAAAAGACTTGGAGCTTCATTTTCTCTAACCTCTACCTAAAGCAATAATTCCCTTACAGCATTCCCAAGTGCTTAAACACTGCCAGTGATAGAAATTTACTCTCTCTAAAGACAAGACATAGGTTTCTTTTCTTTGAGAACATAGGCCAAAAGTATTTCTTTGGTTCCATAAAGTATAAGAAGGTTATTGATTAGTTTTCCTTTATCTTTTATATGACAAACCCAGGGAAAAACAAATTAAAATTGCAGCAGGAAAATTTTGTAAAAGATATGGAAGAAATTCTTGATTATAAGGACCCACTAAAAGAGGTTATACAATTTTTACCCCTGGGGAGCTTTAAAAAGTCTCACCAATGTCTGTTTGGAATGATATAAGAAATACTAAAAGAAGCACATGGCTTAGTGGTTAGATACTGACCTTAGTAAGGAAGCTCTGTGTTCAAGTTCTTCCTCTGACATTTCCTATGCATGACTATAGATTATATACCAAAGAGCATCTCAGATAACACTCTGAGACTATAGGCTGCAGAACAGAGTGAGTTGGTTAAAAACAAAACAAAACAAAACTCTTTCCTCATCAGGAGTTCCCTGTACCAATGAAACTATAGAAAAAGACATAAGAGGTAGTGAGCAAAAGAGGAGGGGCCCAGGCCTGATTATTTCCTTCTAGAAGCGTTATTTTCTTCCTGCAGCTGGATTTAGGGAGGATAAACTGTTACTAATACTAAATAAATTTAAAATTTTGAAATACTCATTTGGTCTCTTAAAGGTATTTGATGGATTTTTCCTTTTATTATTTTTTTAAAGGCAGATGCAGACAGTCAGAAAGATAAATTGAGAAAGAATCAAACAAACAAATGACTTTCTATATACTAACCCCCCAAAAGTGATTACAACAAAATGCTTTGAAGAAATTAAGTAGCAAGAAGCCTTGCCCCGTGTACCTTTTATTTCACTTAAAATCATCAACTCATCCTGTCTAGACCCAAATGTAAAAGCTTCATTATTTGCTTCCTCAGTTTAAACATTGTGTATGTCACAATAGTATGTCACACTCCATTGCTTTGGAGAAAGAGAAGGATGAATTTAACAGGGCCCCACTTGCCCATTTTGGTCCCTCCCCTTGGTATTAGTGTTCTAAGTGACTGCCCGGTTTCCAGGAGATGCTATTTCTTCATGGTTAGTTTTAATCTTCATATTGACAGTTGTTGAATGGGAACATATGGAATAAGAAGATGGTTTTTTCTTCATCTTCTCCCTCTGCCTCCTAAAAAATAAAAAATGAAATTAAATTAAAATTTTGACTTGTCTTCTAAAAGTAAAAATGAGAATGCAAAGTTAGGCCTTCCATAACTCACAGGCCAAAACAAAGGAAGCACTCACCGTAACAATGAAGCTTGAATTTTGAAATCTGCAAGTGACAGTTAGTCATTCACTAGATTTGTAATCCTTTTTGTATTTCCCAAGATGGCTGTTCAATGTTTTGTCCTATGTAGTTCAAATATCTGGAAACTAGTAGCAATTATGCTGTAACCACCTGTATCTGATAAATTGACCATGATCACAAAGCAATTCTGTGGTTATATTATTTAAAACAACAATTTTCATGTAGTATAAATAAGACTGATTAATAATTGTATTTGTTAACTTCAGGAAGATCCTTGAGTGCTCCAATACAGAAAGCCTGTGTATTGATATGGGTTGAGAATACATAGTTAGATATGTTAAGGAGGGTAAACAGAATTCAAAATATAGGAAACAGTTAACACTTTCTTCATTTAATTAGAAAATTAAAAACTCCATTTGACCTAAGGCCATGTTATCTAATTGGTTCCATTCGTTTCTTAAGGATAAAATTGCAAAACTAAGTCAAAAGAAAATGATTTTTCTTCTCCTTTATTGATAAAAACAACAACAACGAAATTATGGTACTGTAGAGTTCAATCCCCTGGATTTTGGTGGGTGGCAGCTATCCCAATTCACTTTATCATTAGCTATAGGGACTCCCATTTGGGATTTAAGAAGTCAAAGCTAAACCCAGTGTTTTCACAGTGTTTGGCATCAGATTGTTCAGCTCTGGAAAAGGTGCTGACAAGTTTATACAAATACAGAAGGAAAGATTAATGTGCTTTGTATCAAGGTCAAAGTAAATGTCTTCATCATTTCAAACATGTTGACAATTCCTAAGACAATTTGCAACTATTCCAAGTTTTCCAAAAGGCATATCATATGTTGTTGTGATGAAACCAGCATCTGTCTTTGCCTTTGAATCATCATTGTTTTGCTAATCTGATTGGGTGCCCAAGGATGGATTGAAGGTTATAGAACTGGATGTGTGTCATCCCTTACTATTATACTTCTTCAAGGTTCCTAGTACCATCTTTTCCAAAGTGCTTTACAACCCTAACAACAAGACCATAAAGGTAACCGATGGATTTTTTGTTTGTTTTTCCCAGAGGATGAAGTTAAGGCAGGGTAAAATTAAACTAAAGCAATGTGGGTTAGTAAATAGAATGTTAGACTCGGAGTTAGGAAGACCTGGGTTGAAATCCAGCCTCTGACACTTGCTAGTTATGTGTCCCTATGCAAGTCACATAATCTTAATGTGCCTCAGGAAACTCATTAGAATGTATGTACTAAGGCAGAGACAATTTCTATCTGTGTGCCTGGACAGAAGGGATTCCCACCTCGGATAAAATCATGGATTTGTGTAAAATTTTAAATCTTCCATAGCAGAACAAGAACATGAATTCCTTAAGTTACATCTTATAGAGTTGAGATGGCTTCTTTTCTGTTTTCTGACATACCAAGAATATTTGGAACACTAAACTGAATAATGAACACTCAATAGTAATAGAATCCTGATTATATTCTAAACTCATTGCCACCAAGTTCATGCTTATAGTAGCCAATCAGCAGGCATTTGACCAGCTTGGTCTACATCTTGTCGTATCACAACTTAAAGGTTTCTTTTTCCTTCCTTCCTTCCTTTGTTCCTTCATTCCTTCCTTCTTTTCTTCCTTCCCTCCCTCCCTCCTTTCTTCTTTCCTTCCTTCCTTTATTTTTTTCTCTTTCTTTCTTTCTTTCTTTCTTTCTTTCTTTCTTTCTTTCTTTCTTTCTTTCTTTCATATTAACAAACCTATTTTAACTCTACTTTTTATCTCGTTTACCTTTCCTATGTCTGTTCTAAAGCAAAAGTCTATAAATGAAGACACTTTGCTTAGGTTCCTTTACAATTTTCTCGATTGGTACATCCTCTCCTCTCTTCTCCCCTCCTTTCTCCCCCTTCTCCTCTCCTTCCCTCTCTATTCTTTTCCTCTCCTCTCTCCTCCTCTCCTTCTCTCTCCCTTTTTTCTCTATTCTTCCCTCCTCTTCACAGTCTTTGATTTAAGGGGTTCTTCTCCTAACCAACCCCAAAATAAGTATCTATAACAACCACATGAAAAGAGATCCCTGAAAAAGGGCAGGTGTGGATGTAGTGATGTGGGAGTTATTCATTGCTTTCTAAGTGTTTCCAGCAACCTGTGAATAACAAATCTGTGTCCCCCAAAGTAAGAGACAGCATTTGAGGTTTTAATATCCAAATTACTCATTTTGAAATGCTGTCTCTATGAATCTGTTAAATGTTTAGTTAGTCTCTTGGCTAGAGGACCATTTATTCTGAGTGGTTTTAGTTTCATTTCTTTTTTTATTCATCTTCATATTTTTCTTCAGGCTGTGTGAATTAACTTGAATTGTTATTTGGAAGGAATGAAAGTTATCTCCCATAAGAGCAGGGCTTTCACAGTGCACCCAAGAATCTATAAGAATGGCTGATCTGGATATACATAATATACCCAACATTCTAAACCTGTTCTATGGCTAGGCTCATTCTGGAGTTGCCATTTACCAGCATCTTTGAATTTGCAAGTTAAGCAACTAATCCGTTCATTGCATGTTCAGGAAAGAAAGCTCAGGCCCTGCAGACATGAGCTCACTAGGCTCACAGTGAAAACCCCCAGCCGATGAGCTCATTAACGATCCTGAGGCCGTTTTGGCTTTCCTTAGCAATCTTGTGAAGGGGCAGCATCAGAGCTAGCCCACTGATTGGAGCTCCATTGGCTCAGCAGGACTCCAAGAGCTCAGGAAGAGAGAGCACAGTGCTCAGATGAAAACATGTCTTGGACTCTCCGTGCAACCCAAGGAAGATTGCCTAGCCAGGCTAAGTGGCACAGGCGCTGGAGACCCAAGTGACAGCCTGAGCTGCCTTAGTTTAGAATAATTCCAAGGTGATACCCCAGCAACATGAATGTGCCTATGAACTTAATCTCCTCCTGGACTGATTGGCAATTATACTGTCATGTGTACTTGCAATCAGATCAGAAATCATGCTAGTTCTGACTATTGCTGGATTGAAGACACTTCTTGTATGCACACTGATGCAACATACAAGGGATGGTTAGGAAGTTGGGTTATTAAAAGGTACCATAATTGCAGCCTAATTTATTCTGAAGTTCTCCAGTTAAGAAAATGGTAAAAAAAAAAAAAAAGTGGAAAGGATGGGAGGTTTGGGTGAGAGATACCAAGATTAATTGCCTGGATGTGTATTTATTGAAAAGTTTATTTAGAAAATTTTATTCCAACTGATTTTCTCTTTCAACAAAATTTTTCTTTGTGGTAGTCATAGAGTAGGTTATCTGTCACTGAAAGGCATCCTGAGCTCAATGAAGTATCATAAGGGATTAATCTTGGATATGGAGTCAGAAGACTTGAATTTGAATTCTGGAAATGGCAATGTTGAGGTAAGTCACTTAACTTCTCTTGACCTCAGTTTTCTGATATGTATGTGGTGGGTATGGGTAGGCATCGTCTCGTTCCTCCTCCTTCTCCTTGTAACTCTTTGACAAGGCACGAATTATCTAGATGAGATGTAAATTCACCTTGTCTTGAGGTCTTTTTTAATTCTAGAAAAGGCTAAAGCTCACACACAAACCCATACCCTTGGGTTTGACCTTGAAAAGAGAAGGGAAGGGTCTACACATTGATATGGATACAGTTCTCTGGAGTATTATACACATAACCCTGACCATGCATCATGTAGCCACCAAAGGGAGAATGAAGTGGGATAGATATAAAGATAGAGACACATATGAGTCAGAGTCACAGGCTAGGACCAGGAATAGACTAAAGCATATACTTGGATCCCTAAGAGAAAAGAAAATTTTAGTAGATGGAGACTCAAAGAGGGAAAATGATCAGCTCAAGAAATAACATGGAGGTGATGTTATTTTTAACATGTTATTAACATCCAGTCTTCGGTACCATGAAGTATATGGACTAAGTCCTAAGGCAAGATGAAATCTATTAGAGAGTAGAGCTTCACTTTCCACCTATGCCCAAGGTTTATCTCTGTAAATAAGTCCTCACCCAATATAATACTGTCTCAAGAACAGCAATGATCCTGGGAGAGTTGGAGAACTACCCCATGGGTGCAATATTCAGGCCAGTATAAATCTAGATGGTTGTCCAGACTTCATCAAGTCCCTGGGAAACCTGGGACTCACCAGAAGAGAGGGGTTGCTTGACTTTCTAAGAAACCCCAATCCTTTACCCTGGTAGGAGGAAGCATCCTAGCACAGTTTTTTGTGCAAGACTATATAAGTCATTGAGGAAGACAATGGTCCTCTATTCAACATTATGTTAGCCTGAGTGATTGTGTAAGAAATGAAGACTCAGGGCGGAGCCAAGATGGTGGAGTAGAAACAGCAGGTCCGAGGCTCTCTCCCCCCAGATTACCTCAAAACTATGTAAAAGGGGACTCTGAACAACTTCTGGAGCCCCAGAACCCACAGAGCAACACAGAGAAGCTAACCTCCCGCTGAGGACAGCCCAGCAGCCCTGCAGGAAGGACCAGTGCAGTGCTCTGGGAGCCAGCAGCACAGCACTCAGTGCATGGGGAGCCAAGCACAGGTCTGCCTGAGTCGAGGTTTTAGCCCCAGGGTGGCCAGGCCAGCAGCCAGCTGGAGGGACCCCAGAACACCAGCAGCTGTGGCAATTCCAGAATGGTCAACACAGACATGCCTAGGACAAAGTGAGAGGTTAGTGCCCTATGGATTTTGGGACCAGTATTTGGGGAACGAGTCAGCTTCCTCCCCTGAGGGCTAGAAGCCACTGGGGAGACACGCCATTTTGCAGTTTTCAGTGGCGGCTCCAGCTCCTGGCCTGCGAACTGTAGGGAGATCCAGCGATCAGTCCTGGGGGGTAATCGATCTTGCTTTAACCTCCCTGGATCTGGATTGTGGTCTGGGGGGGAGGTCGTGGGTGGGTTTCCAGCTTGCCAGAAATGGAAGTTGTCCCCCCACACGTTCGTGACAAAGCTCTCCTGTCTGGTGGCACAGTTCTACTGTGCATAG